>VZTM01003965.1:80422-174775 GCA_013400555.1 Jacana jacana | reverse complement strand
TATGCTCCAGGCCCCTCATCAGTTTTCCTTGCCCTCCTCTGCACCCGCTCCAGGCACCTCAATATGTCTCATGTGTTGAGGTGCCCAGAACTGGACACAATACTCAAGGTGTGGCCTCACCCCCCTGTACAGGGGGAAGTACATCTCCTGAAGAAGATAACTCGTGTACTGTGTTGCATGCCAGAAGCATGAGGACCAGACTTGGGGCTCAACCAAAGCCTTTGAGACATGGGATGGACGAGCAGCCACAAGGTGTCCCCACCAGTACCAGAAGCACTTTGTTGTTTTCTCCTCCCAGGTGAGACAGTGCTCAGATCACCTCAGTGCTGCTTCTTCACCTCTGGATATATGCACCTGCAGGAACACTACTCATGCATTTTTTCTTCATTACACTTAGGAATTATCACTCTGTGAACAGAAAACCACTCACATCTCCCAAGCTTTGCACTGCCCCAAGGCTTCTCCTCTGATAAATCTACATTAAAATATAGTTTAAAAACAATAACAACAAAAAAGTAAGTCAATCCAGTGCCCATGGGAAAAAAATGTTGTGGCCTACTCTCATGGATGGTGTGAAAGCATACGTAACCATCACTGAGCTGGAAGCGTACAAGACAAGACACTGCTCAAAAGAGCAAACATTTTGGTGATATTTTTTTTTCAATGAAAGTACAAGCATACAATACAGCCAATCTTCTCCCTGCACCAGCCTTATCTTTCTTGTACTCTCTATATACCAGAAAATAACCCTAATTCTAAACGTATTGCCTTTAGTGATATGTCAAAATCCTCGTAGGGCAAATGAGCATAGTTCATGTTACTGTAATTACACCAACATGAATAAACACCACCTCCTCTCTGGCAAAACTAAATAATTGGAGGGAAATCCCCATTAAATAGAAACATTTGCCACTTTTACATTCAGCAAAACAAATTGGCTGCCTGAAACCTCACTTCATGCACTGGTATGTAGGTCTTACACATGAGCTGGTTTGGGGACATTCAATACTATTCACCAAAAACTAGTTGGAAGATGGGAAACATGTTTTCCAGACCACCAGTTCCCTGAAGCCCAGAGCTTTGTCCCTTTCCTGGCTGTAACCACATCGATTTTGCTAGTTCATGAGCTACTTAATAACTAGGAAAAGCCATGAACCTGAGCCTGAGAGAAGCAAGAGCATCCTCCTCTGCATGCAGAAATCCTACAAGCAGAGATCTGGAGTCCAGAGAAGAAGTGTCTGCAGTCAAGGCAGCAGATAGAGATGGCTGGAGAGCACTTTGCAGCCGAGGTGAGAATCATCATCACCAGATAATAAGGCTGCAGAGGCTGAAGAGGGATGGGAGAGCTGAGTGGAAAGTGGGAGGACGTGCCAGAGAGGTACTGCTCGTGCGTGGGAACGCGTGTTTCATTGGTGCTGCTTTGCCTGTGAAGCCAGCTCGGAGCACAGCTAGTTTGGCATGACTGCTTTCTGACAGCACCGCAGTGCAAGTCACAACACAGGTCACCAGGAATGATTTACCGTAAGGTGTGTGGTGGAAATCAAGGCAACTCACTAAAAAAAAAGTGAAGATCAACCTAATACTAAGGTAGAAACTAGAATCTGAAAATTGCCTCTACTTACACACACATCTACTGCCCCCGCTCCCACACTGCATGCCATGGTTTTGAACATGTGCCTTCTAAGACCGAGGCCTATGCAAGGATCAGGAGACAGGGTGGTGGACCACTGGCAGGGGTTGCCCAGGGAGGTGGGTGAGGCCCCTTCCCTGGAGATCTTCAAGGGGAGGCTCAAGGAGGCCCTGGGCAACCTGGTCTAGTTGGGGGTGTCCCTGCTGACTGCAGGGAGGTTGGGCTAGACGACCCTAGAGGTCCCTTCTGGCCTGGACCATTCCATGATTCATGCAGAAATAAACAGGACTATTTCAGTGGTTATTTTCAAAGACATTTAACACTACAGTTTGTTCAGTTTGCTGAGATGACAACAGTACTCATTGCTGGGGTCATGGGACTTCCATGGGATTTTCTTGCCTCATGCTCACAACAGTAAACCAAACTTCTTCTAGGGAATGTCCCTAAATCAGGAGCTGCAGAGTCCTTGGGACAATTGCATCCAAAACCCAGATGGCTCTTAAAATTCAGACTAAAGAAAACATGGGTTTTTTTTCATGTTTTGAGAACTAAGATCAATTTGAGCATTCACCGAGAAACTGCAAGAAAAATCCATTCTTTGAGCCTCAAAGAGGCTCTGTTTGCTCTCTCTTCACAGAGACAAAGTGTTTCTGGTTAGAAATGTGTGCTTGCGATGCACCTCCACATCTGTGAAATCCCACCCCGCTGTGGCAAAGCAGCTGCCAAGTAAGGAATGGCACACAAGAGAACCAATGGTCTCAGCCCCCAAACGACATAGTTCTGAGTAATAAACAGAGCACTGAGCAGAAACGACGCCAAACCAGTAGTCAAGTGTTCACTACAAATGAAAAGAAAACCAACCAAACAACAAACAAGCCTGTGCTTCACTAAAATTGCACGCTTAATTGAGCTCTGTTATTTTTCAAGGTACACAGGTCAAGTTGTGCTGAGTTTTTTTCCAAACCATCTCAAAGCACACACCCCTTCCTAGCGGTTTGCAGCTCATCTGGCTTTGAAAACAAAGTCTGTGATTTGAGTTACAACCTGAACACCCAACCCAGCTGAATAGTGCCAAATTCTGAATGAGTCAGCAAGCAATCACCAGTTGAACAAATAATTGAGACTCAACTGCCTCCAGAAAGAGCTCATTTTCCTACGCACTCGTAAGAGGGCTGCCTGCCCCTCCACCACACAGCCCTCCAGCTCAATTAGCAGCTGCTGCAGTTATTAAATAAGGTCTCCTAAGTCAGGCATCCTACCTCACATCTCCAAGGACAAAGAGAGATGGGTTTGATTGGAATCACTAATTCCTCAGGTGCTCTAAAACAGATCTGTGCTGGCTGTGCAAGAAGGATTCTGAAGTCTAATGTTAGACACAGCTTTAAAACAGGGAAAAGCAATGGTCACATTTTAGTAAGAAGCAAAGCAGCTACTTTAGGGACAGGGACATGCCTTTCTATACTAACTGGCAGCATAGAGTGGGGGCACAAACATCCATTTTTTGGTTTTCTTTTCATATTTTGCCCATCACAGATTGAGACATTGAGTCTAAAGAATAGTCAGTGAGGAGCAATAAGCAATTCATCCCACTTCCTCTTTGACGGGCAGATTGTCCTTTGGAAAGTTGGATCATTCCCCATTGACTGTAACTGGGCCCTAGAGTAAAAGCTGATCTAAACATCTACCTTTCAGCCAGCTGGAGGTAGGGGAAATGAATCATACCGTGGGTACTCACACAAATACCAGAGTGATAGAAAAAGAGAATGAACCAAATGACTGCCACTTAGAGGTAATAATCATCTGGGGGCTGCTGCAGCTGCACACTTTATGTTCAAGTGATAGACACTTGTCTGAAATTAGTACCTACCATTCAAACACAAGCCTGAACGGGGTGATACTGTTCAGTATGAGTTTGGACTAGAAGAGCAATGTTCAAATAGGGTCAGGAGATCAAAAAGCCCTAATGTCTGTGTTTAAAGGATACTTAACTATAAAAGACAGGAATGGGATGGGTGCAGTCAACTGCAATAGCCCTTTGTATTTTGTATTTTCTAAGGGGGCTTGGTTGGCACATCAGTGACAAAACAGGCAGCCTTGGGAAGTGCATGCGGAGGCTCAGACCTGCACTAGGCAGAGTACCCTGACTTCCACCCACTGCTCTATATGGAGTTGCTGGGAAAGGTATCATCTATGCACATTTCACCATTCTAACACGTAATGACGTGTGGATGGAATGAGGTATGAATGGGATGTAAGCAAAATTACTACAACCAAGAGAAAGTATGAACTCCAGGGGCACTAAACCAAATTGATCACTACTTGAGTAACAGACTTCAAACCCAGCTAGTATTCCAAATAATGAAAAACAGGTTTATTTTATCTGCTGGGATTCTCAGAATTGATGCACTAATCTAGAATTCCAAATACCTCCACAAAAGGTCAAGTCCTGCTTTACCATACAACCTCTGTTTGTCCTTGCCAAGTTCCTCTGCTTGGGCCGCTGAAGCACGACAAAAACTGGGGGCAGCTTTCCCTTCTCTGTCCTACAGTCTCTTTCTCCAGCATGAGCTCCATCTCATGGGCCTTTTGTGCTCAGATAAGAAATGGAGACTTGTTTTTTTTCTGTGCCAACACAAGCCTGAACGGCTTATACAGAGCAAGGGCTGATACAGAGCAAGGGCTGGTGCAGCTGACCCAGTCCTCAGTCTTGTCTTATCACCAATGATCTTTCACCAGGGAAACTTTGAGAGAAGCCATATAATCTCCAGTTCACTCTCCTGCTGCTCTTGCAGATCATCAAAAGCAGAAGGATAAGCACCATTCTTGGCCATACAAAAAGTCAACTATGGAACCAAACCTTTCTTCATAATGAGAACGGCTGCTGAGCAAGACAAGGCAGGAGGCAGCTGATGACTGGTGTCAAGCGCAGAAGAAAAGCTGTCTTACGATTGTCAGCCTCTGTAGCTCAAACGATCTATTCCTGAGGGGTTCAGACAGCATCTAGGTACCAAGCAATCCAGCAAGAAAGGCTTCTTGGGCCCTGTATTATTTGACTTTAAAGAAATGCAGATGCCAAGCACATTTAAATGAGGAAAAATCTTAATTTTTGATCTAAATTTGTTTCTGATAAGGTATGTTCAACTCATTATCTAAACTGTGAATTGGTTTTTGAGTCTGCGCTGATGTGAGTGGTAACTAAGGCACAGGAGGAATAAGAATTCACAGCAAGTCAACTCTGCAGACCACAGCTTGTTTAGCAATTACACAACATATGAAACTAAATTAACTTAAAAGCAGCATCAGAATCTCTTGGAGCCCTATGCAACAGCTCACCCCCAAATGCAAGTCACAAAAATGACAAGTCAAATAGGATTAAACAAGATTCACAGGTCTGTTCTGCGCTGATTTCAGGCTCACTCCATCACTCCCAGGGCGTTTCACTGACTGACAGCATACAAAAAAAGGGATGTTCAGGACTGGCCCAATTCTCCTCGCTGACATACCTGTTATGAACGCCGCTGCATTCCCACCCAACCTTTTTTCCTCAACTTGGATGCAGTAATACGAGAAACATGCATTTCAGAAAGAGAGAGATTTTAGTATAAGAAGCAAAGTAGAGCGGGGTTTCAGCCATAGCTGGCTTGAAAAACGTAACTCTCAATTACTTATAGGAAACAACTTTGCAAGGCAAGGCCAGATGATACCACTTTTACCAGCAACGACAAACCTGATGCACCTTACACCTGAATACCGAGAGAGAAAGCGGGCTCTGCGACTCTCTGCCCAAGCTCTGGCAACCCTAAATTGAGCCAAGGACAAGCAGCAGCTAATCCCCTCAGTTTATAGCTTTCCCACCATGCAAACTCCATCCCAGTCACCGCTAATAAGGTGAGTTCTGGCATTCCAGGCGACCATCTGTAATGTTTATTAACCAGTCTGGAACAGGGTAAGTATCTGCAAAGTCTTTGGTGTTGGTTTTTTCGTTCAGGACCTCTCCGTGAACCAAACACATTATTTTTTAAATTACCCCTGACCTTTGACTACTTTAGTGTGTAATACAAAAATCTTTTACTCTTCTGATTAGCAGCACGGGATGCCTGAAATGTTTCTTTCTCTATTCAGTTTCATAGCCAGTGGTTTTTATGGATTAAAAATGTTCTTGAAAATACCTTAAAACATTTCCTTAAGCTTTCTTCAGACTACCAGGAGCATTACTTAACCACAATTCATCTGAAGGCTTTATCTGCTTGCGTTTCTCCATTTTGTACAAGGGAAAAGCCATCAAGCTCTGCTGTCTCCCAGTGCAGACTGGCCCTCTGAGCTCTGCCCGAGGCAGAGGCATGGAGACTGCGGCAGCCAGTGTGGCTTCTCACTCCTGGTCACCTTCCTTAAGACACAGGGGTGTAACTTTTGCAAAGTGACTTCACTCCTGATGCAAATGCTTTGATTTAGTTTTTCTGAGTGTCCCTGAGCACAAGGTTGTCCCTTACCTTGTGCTGAGGCACAACCACACAGACACATAAAGCCTAGGCTGCTCTCCAGTTGAGATTTTTCAAAGCTTCAGCCCGTGGGTGGAAATGATGTGTCATCTACGGGGCTTGAGAGCCATCTGTTTATGTGGGACAGCGTTTGAACGTGAACACTTTGGAACTTCACAGGGCAGAGGTGAGGTAGGGACAAGATGTAACGAGCAGGGGCAGTGGCCTGCCATAGCTGTGTTTCTTCCCCGTGGCACCTGGTGATACCAGGAAGCTTGAACAGCCCTGCAGGAACAGGTGAGGTAGAAGAAATGAAAAAGATAGGCTCTATTTAAAAACCCCCAAAGCATCCTGTACAGAAGCGTTACCATGCATAGGGCAGCAGAAGGGATCTTGATAACACTGTAGGCTCTGAAACTGAATATAGTTACTTTGAAAGTGTTTGGAGATCTGTTAAAAGGAGAGGTTATCTTTCTGTAGATGAAGAAGTTTGGAAGGTGCTGTATCCATACCCTCAAGCTACAGACTGGAGACCTTTTTATCATTCTTTCCAACTTAAACCAAAGATATCATCAAAACCTACAGCTTTATGTTAATGTACCACGTACAAACATCAAAGTCATAAATGATCCTACTTAACAGGATTTTAGTTATTTGTTGTGGGTTTTTTTAAGTGAAGTCTTTGGAAAAGGTTTTCTGGTGCCAACAGCCTTATTTATAGTTACAGGAGCAAACGAGTGCGTGCTGACTTTTGATGGATGCGTTCTGAAAAGATGAAGCCACAAGGAGGCACAAGGGTACCACAGCCACAGGGAGAGACCTGGTTTGCTGCTTTTTATCAGGCACCAGCTCTGGAGAACGAGAGAGCTTGAGAGCTTTGCATAAAGGAATTATGGCCACCAGAATTTGAAAAAATTCCATTAAACCTTCCATTTTCACCTTGGCCAAAGTGGCTGGAAAGATGTTCAACCAGGAGGCTGGTGAATAGTTTGCATTAGTGCACCCTTCTGGCCAGAAAATCTGTTCTCTGGAGGAGGTGAAGAGTGAAGGAGTGTCTGAATACCCTCAGGGAGGTGGTTTTCCAAATATTAAGCTTCTGTGCCACCCTAGGCGTCATAGCGGAGCTGACATTACACCAGCCTCTAGGATTTTATTTGAGCATGACACAGGCATAAGCCCCTAGTTCAGTTGTCCTCTTTGTGCTGCTTCTGAACTGAGCTGCTGTGAAGGTGTCCTTCAGCATCTGTTATTTTTCCTACCAGGAAGCCACAGCATATGGCAGTGATGGAGTTGCAAGCAATAGATAGATGCCTCCAGTAGCCACCGCTGAAGGCCTTATTGGGGTAAAAGTCTTTACAGCAATTTCATATACATTATTCTTTTTTATTCCCCAATAGTCCTTATACCTCTCCTCGTTGTTAGGAGTTAACCTCATCCTTTCTGAACCATCCTACTCTCTTTTACAGAGAAGAAAACAGAGCATACTGTGAGCCAACCTTTTCAATGTATTTACATACAGAAAAGGCAGAGGGGCACCTGCTTGTGCATTTATATAAGATGTACCAGAGCTGGTTAGGTGTTTAAATGAGATAAAAGGCAACTGAAACTCCTCAAATGCTTTTAGGGGAAAAAATCCAAAAAACATCCTGTCCAGTGCCTGACTATCCATATAAAAAAACCCCACATTGTGGATCTAAATGCCTTTGATCACGCAGACCTGAAAGGATTTGTCCATGCTCACAAGAGGTGTCTGTAGCTCCCAGGGATCAAAGTCCCCACCCCAGCTGTCCAAGCCCATCCACTCCCTGCTGCAGGATCACACTTCACAGCCGTACCCCCACGGCTCTGCTGCGGCACGTCAGCCTGGGTCGGGCGAGCCTGTCTGAAATCAGGGTGATGCATCAGGGAGCAGAGGGAGCTGGGGTTGGACAAAAAGACATTTCCCTCAGGGGACCTTTAAACTAAGATCAGAGTTTCTACAGGCAGCAAAGCTGCTCTAAAGTATGTCTCAGCTTTTATTTTTCTTAAGAAAAATAGGAAAAGGAGAGAGGCAGCCAGCTGGAGTAGCCTTTTATCATTGCCATGGCAACGGCTGTACACAGTAGGACTTCGGGGATAACACCAGAGGGAATCCTTGCAGAGAAAGATTAATTAGTCAGCTCCAACATGGGATGTTACCTGCCTCTTTCAAAGTCCAGCCCCAAAGACAAGCACGGGCTTTCGCTGGAGACCCCTGACGAAGTAGCTGTCTCTCAACATTCAGCTGCACTGAGCTGGAACAACCATCAGTCACAGCTGTCATAGAATAATTCACTATAGATCCAGCAACTGACCACAGACCAACTGTGCTGTCTTATTTTTTTTTAAGATATGATATTTGGGAGCATCTCTTTTTCTAGAAAGGAGATTCTGCCAAAGTATCCAAAATAAGTTAATGAGTTTCTGCTAGTGTAAGCTTTGATTTGCAGCCCAGCTCTTCTCCGTGAAGGGCTGAGGCAAGCTGGGGAGTTGGAAGAGAGATAATAATTCACCACAGAGGACTGGGAACTTTGGTGCAGAGAGTATTTTCTAAAAGCAATGGCCATGAGCTGCCAAGGTTCCCGCAGACAAGGTGCCACCCACACCCTCTCGTGCTGCTGGGGGGGTGCAGGCACAGGCTGGGCACTGCCCTGTGAGCGCACACCTGGCCTCTGTCGCACTGGGAATCTGTGTCCCTCTTAACGGACCCAGAGTTTTCCCCCCTTTGTTAGTGCACACAGCAAGAAAAGAAGTCAATCTATCCAGTGTCTGGAGTAGGGAGGGGAGGAAAGCCCAAGACTGGATTTCGTATCCTAGTGCAAACCAATCTATTGGGAGTTTATTATCCCCTAAGAGGAAGCGTTGGAAGAGAGCTCTGCAACAGCGCTGCAGCAGTCGTCAGCCTACCCTGAGCCAGCCCCTTTATTTCAGCAGCTGAGAAATCCTACAGTGAAACAAACTGGAAGCACAGGGCATTTTTCCACTTTAGTTCACAACATGTGCCCACTGCAGTTCCACCCTTCCTCCTCCTCCTCCTCTTCCTAGGGGCGCTCGGCTGACGCACTGGGGGGTGACCCAGTGTCACCACAGCAAATGCAGCCGCTAACAACCAACCAGAGCAAACTCCTCCCTGAAGCATCCCTGAACTACAGCTGGTGAGGCAAAATCTCTGAGTAACAAGAAATTCCTAAGAAAGATGTAACATGAATTGAAGAGTCACACAATCGCCCATGAAGACATATCGAGTGCTGACCTCCCACAGTTACCTACAGCAAAACCCCAAACAAGTAATTGACTTAAGCCTTTTTTGATCTTACATCAGCTTCTAGTAAGCCCTTCTGAAATATTTCTTACTAACTCCATTTTTATCACAAACACCTACAGAACAGAAACACACAGAATCAAAATTTAATTGGTTAGGATCACCCTGAGATCCAGACTGTCATTCTTCTTTAAGCCCTATGCCCCAACTCACAACTGAACCTGAAAATCAATCCAGATTATGTCTGGGCCACCTTCTGTCCATGCCTGGGTGAAAGTTTTACATCCATGCTTGCTTCAAGAATCTTTCAGTAACAGCTCATAGAGTAAAACCCGGGGGGGAAATGGAAAAGTGCAGTTTTCTTCACTGTTTGAAGATTACAGTTGTCTCGAGACAATTTGAAAAGAAAGGAAAAGTAAGAGTTGAAAAGGAAGCCAAAACAACCCAGATGATCCCAAGATGATTAGAAGTAGTACCTTTGAAGTAACAGGTTGATAATTTGATGGTAGCAAAAAGTATACAATTTTTGTGTTGTTCAAAACCACTGTTCAAATCCCAGGGACTGAAGCATCATTTAGAATGATGAGTATCTTTTATTGAGTGTCATACCATTACTTTTGATTTTCTTATCCAAATGTAAACCTGAAATTTAACGCCAAAAGAATTGACTACACTAAACTTTCTTTACTGATCAGACTGAAACCTCTACTCAAAGAAATGTGTGTTCAAGAAAACACGCTTTTGCAAACATCTGGTTGCTTCCCTAGTTAAAATAAACAAATCCCAGTATATTTGCACCTCTTCTACACTTTAAAACATACTCTAAAGGGTTTCAGGAGAGTGAACATTATGTTCCTTCAGTGTTTGAGCATCTAATCCTGTAAGAGAGGGGCTGAGCACACGTGCCTCACACACAGCACAGGAGATCACTTGTGGCCTTCTGATGAATGTGGTACACACACAAGACAGGAAAATGACATTCCAGTTGATCAATAGGCAATTCCAGCCCGGGAGGACTCCCAGGCAGCCCCAGAGCTAACTAAGATGGAGACTTCCACGTGCTTTCCCTCACGGACACCGCAATCCCCAAGCACACTCTTTCAGCCTGCGGCAGCTCCGTGTTTTGCCCTGACTCTGACAGACAGTGAATCTCTGAGACACTCTCTCTTTGGCTCCTGTTACATTTCTCCATATGAAGTGTCTTCCTGTAGCCCCGGCAAAGAAAACCCACAGTTCATTAACAGCTCTGCAAACCATCAGCTTTANAGGCAGCCCCAGAGCTAACTAAGATGGAGACTTCCACGTGCTTTCCCTCACGGACACCGCAATCCCCAAGCACACTCTTTCAGCCTGCGGCAGCTCCGTGTTTTGCCCTGACTCTGACAGACAGTGAATCTCTGAGACACTCTCTCTTTGGCTCCTGTTACATTTCTCCATATGAAGTGTCTTCCTGTAGCCCCGGCAAAGAAAACCCACAGTTCATTAACAGCTCTGCAAACCATCAGCTTTATGAAAAATTGCCAACATGCTATTATCACTATAATACTGCATTTTCCCCCAAACACTAGTTATAGTAGATTTTTAATTCTAAGCATTCTTGTAGGAGATCTATTAAAACAAAATAATAATAAAAATGCTCTGGAGCATCTCAGGCACTCAGGAGTTTCTGCCTGCAGGTCTGTACCACCCCGGGGAAGGGGAGAAGTGCTCCACAGGCAACGACAACATGGGCACAAAACATGGGGAGCGTGGCCTCCCCGGGGAGGAGATCAGTCAGAAATAGGTTAACTCGCCTCTCTCAACGTTTTCTGGGTGCCCTGACTTGTTAGGAAGGAAGAGAATAAAGCAAGAGTATTTTTCTGGTTTGACTAATACCAAACAGAGTTGTGTTTCTCCCTTTTAAGACAAAGCACACACTTACATTGCTATTTTTAAAGTTTTGAAAATTGTATGGAAAACATGCAATACGTAATCACTGCATAAGGATTTCATATGAAATATATGCCCTGGCACTCTGAGTTCCAGAATGGCAAAAGGAATAGGAATCACCTCAGGGCTACATGGAATTTCAAGGCCAGAGGCACTTGTCACACTCAGACCAGTCCCGCCTGCCTGGGTGGTGTCGAATGGGGAGGGCAGCGGCAAGAATAAGCAGAGGCTGCTGAGGACGGAGATTTTGGGAGGTAAGATAAAGGGAGTCTCTATTTTTCTGCTCAACAAAATCCTTCTTTTCCTTGCTGTCTTAGATACAGCGTGCCTGCCATCACAAAAAGGCACCTTCAACAGTTGGCAGCAAAACCCGGTTATCCATAACAGAGAAATGGCCCCAGGTAAATGGAGAGGGAGTTTAATGCTGAAGGAACACACAGTTCCTACCTCTGAATGCACTGTGTACCCTGTGCCTTGTATTGGAGAATGTCTAAAGAAGCTTATCAGTCATGTATGTACCCAAAAGTTGAAGTAACACCACAGGACACCGATTATGTGTTGGCTTATAGTATATTCCTTAGCAGCAAGATATACCTGTCTCGCTTTGAGGATGGCAGATGAGAACACGATAGATGTACATTCCTGGAGTGCAGCCACCTGCCAGAAGGGCAGCCACCAACTATTTAACACATGTAGCTGTGCACAGACAGGGACCCACAGGGGCTATAGCCCCTTAGTAAAACCAGGGAGCTGCAGTGGCAACGCAACCTGGTAGCTGACTGACCCCTGCCCAGTGTCACAGCCCAGCTCCTGGCCTGCTCCTCACCCTTGCTGTGCGCTCCTCTGCTCCCTCCCCATGCACCTCTGTGTCCGTCAGGAGATCTAATGCATTAAAGACCGCTATTGTTTCTGGCTACATCATTATTCTTACTGCAGCAATCTCCTCTAGGTGTAAATCACTCTTCTCCAAGGCTTGGGAGACCAGTCAATGTCAAAGATCAAATATCTGCCTGGCACACGTTAGAGCTCTGATGAGTCTATTTATAACCTCACAAACAAACTATCAACTACAAGCAGACTTGGCCCATGCTGATGGAGCTATTTGTTGGCCTTAGATATTTAAAAATAATTAGAACTCTTGAAGCTATAGCTAGTGTGAAGAGTGAACCTCAGTGTATGATCACTATTTGGAAAATTATCTAAGATGCAGCATGAGAAATCTTGAATACAGTAAAAAAAAAAAAAGGAGAAAGGATAAAAGGAAGACAGTAAAGTCTGCTTTTCTGTAAAGTCATAATTTTGTGCCTGTCCCTTGAACAATTTGGTGATTTGGGTTTAGTTTTAAATTGCAATTCTGGATTCCACATGATCATGTAACACTATATAGAAATACGGGTTGGAGAGGTAAGAAGGACCCGCATTCACTTCACAACCGAGTGAACCAAAACACTACTACAAAGATTTCCTCCAGACAGCAGAAAATCAAGTCCCCTGCTAGAGGGTCTGCTGAGGTCCCCTGAGCTGGGGCTGCCCAGGGTACCTGTCAGATGTCACCGTGTCCCCATGGCCTGCTGGGCCTCCCCTCCAGGCCAGGTGTTTGCAGGTGGCTGCAAGGGAAGACATCCATCCGTGTAGTGGCACTTGCAAGGGATGCACTGCCCTGTGTCACTGTCACCTTCCCACTGCCAGCAAAACAAAAAAGCCCCACAGAATTCCCTTGCCTTTTAGCTAGAATGGAAGATTTAAAAAGGAAACACCTAACAAAGTTGATTCAGATCTCTGCTGGGGTTCTGAAAGCTTCTGGAGGGTTTTTTAACAGATTGGAGCTAAATTCAATTTCAGTTTAGTACACGTGGGATGTGGCATGAATGTGAAGACGCTTAAAGACATGTTCCCAAGCATGTCCTGGGCCTCTGTCAGAGAACTACATATCAGGCAAAAGGAGAGAGAAGAAGCAAGATGAGAGCTGTGTAAGGCAGTACATCTCAAAAATGATTATTTCCCAAGATAGTGAACAAACTCAGATCTAACCAGTAGTGCAGTACAACAGCATACAGTAGAAAGGTAGCTCATCCATAGCCCTCCAGAGCTGCCAAGCAGTACAGCACCTGGAGGAACACCACGGAGAACACATTCAATGCTCAGTTTTGACCACATCGGCAGCCTCTAAAGTGTTCCAGAGAGCAAGAGATGTAATCCCAGTGGTGAAAACAGCCCTAAGAATGTCTTGGTTGTGGTTTATTGGTTGGTTTGGTTTTGTTTTTTTTCCTTTTAAATAATAAATGTGAATTCTTTTAAAAATCTGTCTAAGGACCATCTTGGAAAGCTTGGTTGCTTAGTGGGGTGGAGAAGGAGCAATCGATATAAGCTGACAGAAAGACTCCCTTTGGCTAGAGTGGGTTGGATCCAGTCCCTCAATAAATAAGCAGTAGCACCATTTAATAATGATGGAATCAAAAAACAACACACAGGAGTGGGGAACAGACTGCCTGGAATATAATTAAAATAAAATCAATTCAGCAAATAAAGCAACCAGATGACTTTTTGTAGGAGAGTTGGGAACTGAGTGCCTATTTTTCCACGCGAGGATTACCTGGCTCATTCATTTGCTCTGTGTAACAGTTGACTTTCCATTAGCAGCCGCCTCCTATTCCATTTCAAAGGGTTTCTACAGTCTAATCAGTTTGTAAAAGGTTTCCCAGCCCAGGACAGAGGTGTGATTTAAACTCCTGTAGCACTCTGAATTACACCTTTAGCACTGGCAAGCCAAACTGTGGTTCACAGCGCAGAGGAAATTCAGAAATGCTTCCATTTGCCCTTTGCTTAGAGAAAGTTCAGAAGAATCTGAATTCCTGCACCAGACATGAATGTTAACAGACCAGTTGTGGACTGTTGGAGGCTGCTGGTGACACACTGCACCCTGGCAAACCCTGCTACATCTGAGCCTAATTGAGAAAGGCAAACGTGATGCTGCAGAAAAGTCTGTCTCTATTTTGCTGCGTGGTTTTGGTAATGAAGCACCTGAAAGCAGGGCTGGCCTGGAGGGGAAGGTCTGACTGGTGTTGCAGCCCTTCCTGACCACCTCCTGGAGTTTGTGGCTCTCATCCTGGAGCCGCCATCCTGGAGCAGCTGGATATTCACACAGGTCTAAGGATTGTGTTCCCAGCCTCTCGCACATGTCAGATATACCCTTTGGATTACCAGGATGGAGACCTGCTCCCCTGCTTGGCTGGAGAGCTGGCCCAGGCACTGGTGGCCCCAAAGTTTAAGTCCTTGATAGGGAAATTACACCCTTTTCCTTACAAGTGTTCTAGACATTACTGTAATCCTTCAAGTCATTGTTAAAAGGCTGCCTGACGACAGCAGCACCATAAATTGTCACTCGGTGGTGCACGAGGCTCCCTCCTCCTGGGGTAGCACTGAGCAGCGATGCTGCAGAGCGGCACAGAGTTGTCCTCTCTTAAAAGGAGCTTGGGAAGGACAGGATGAACCAGTCGGACCCTGCAGCTTCCTACACACTGGGGGCAAATTCTGCTTCTAAACCAAGGGTACAAACTTAGCACAACAAGCATGGACTGGATTCAGAGGTCTGCAAGAGAACCCCAAATCAACGCAGTTGTCTCAATCCCCATTCCCATTACTCATCCATGAAAAAAGGCAGAAATAAAGCAGAGGAAGCACATTGGAGGGCAGGGCATATGATGTTGGGGGATTTTTTCTTACTTTGCTTTCTAATCATAATTTGTTAAGATCAAGATTTCCTTAACAGTTTCCCAGTGTGGTACTGTATAGCTGTACTGGAGCCCTCTAAACCAGCACCTTCACCACCAGTGGACAGCCCCAGAGAGGCCCAGAAACCACCCCCAATTCTACCAATTCTTGAATCTGCTCTGCAATGCCGAGACCTGGAAATGGTTAATGGTTTCAATATAAACTTAGATATCGATTGATGGAGTTCACAAAGCCTTTAGCACATGATCACACCCCTAAGGTACACTTCAACAGAGGGGAAAACTCCTCTTTCTAGCGGTTACCCTGCCCGCTCATTCTGCAGAAGCCATGGCTGTGATGTTCAATGCGTGGTGGTGCTCCACCATACGAGTGACAGCAGGTTGTCAGGTGGCAGCCTTTGTCCTTTCTGCTTGGTATTCGGCAGTTTTGGATAACAAAAAGGCACGATAAGAAAACAATGACTACACAGTCATTTCATCAGAAGTTCAAAAAATGCCAGTAGAAAGGCGATGTGCAATGCTGTTTGGAATCTGCATATGCCTCATGGAATAAATAGGTATTATTCTTAAGTAAGACCCTGGCTTTAGTCTTTCGGAGGGGATGAAACAGCTTTGGGTTACTGTCTGCAGGAACCCTGGGTTCTCCCCCAGTTTGAGGAGTGAAAGGTGGAGCAAGAGGGAACTGCAGAAAGAGGAATGGAACGGTCTCAATATTGGGTGACATTATTATTCTGGAGAACAGGCTACACCTCTGCTACAGAGTTCTTGCTAAATCACTAATTGCAGAAATAGTCACTAATTGCACATTCACCATTCTGTGCTCAGCATGAGAGGCTGGGATTTCATTTGTAAAACACTGAGTACTCAGCAACTTCAGCTGCAGTCAGTGTGAGCTGTGTTTTGCTCCTCCAAAGCATTACAAAACAGTGAATAACTTGAAAAGTGAGGCCAGGGGTATTCCCCCCGCAGGCTGAGCCCAGCGTGCTGCTGCTCTGTGTGATCTCAGCCGCATCGGGGCAAAGTGCTGCCAGGATAAATATGTTCAGGTCTAGAGTATTCTCCCAAGTGAGTAATGACAGGACCAGAGGAAACAGCCTGAAGTTGCAGCAGGCGAGGTTTAGATTAGGTATTAGGAAGAATGATTTTACTGAGAGAGTGGTCAGGCACTGGGACAGCCTGCCCAGGGAGGTGGTGGAGTCACCATCCCTGGAGGTATTTAAGAAACATGTAGATGTGGCACCTCAGGGCATGCTCTGAGATTGTAGGGGGTTTTTGTGTGGGTATGGATGGATTCAGTGATCTCAGAGGTCCTGTCTAACCATGCTGATTCTGTGATAAAGCACAGGGTGCTACAGTGACAGACAGCTCAGGAAAACAAATGCATAAATCACCTACATACACTTTGGAGAACATTTTTCTATGGCATTTGTGGGACTACAAAGGGACCATGCACATTGGAAGTGTTCTACAGACGCCCTGAGCTACAGATACACGCATTAAACATACCAAAGACTTTATCTCCAAACAATATCCCCTCCAAGCATCGCCCAGCATCCTGTGAAGGTAAAAAACCTCCCACAGGAGTTCTGCTGCTCTACAGAAATCAGCATTAATCCCTGTCTGGAACCTGCTCCATGGTTAACCCTTGGCTGGCAGCTGCTGCGGGTGGGAAGAAACACCTTTCTCAGACACTTTGTTCTCAGCACCATGCTGATTTTTCACGAGCCATTAGAACAAAACTCTGGGAATAACATTCCAACCTTGTGTTAAACACGATGCTGGTACAGCCTTGAAGCGACTGAGAGCTGGGGCGTTGCAGACAGTGAAACTGGGAGAGAGGGTCTGTCACTTCTTCTAACTAGAGGCAGAATGCTTAACACCTTTCCAACCTACAGATGGCATTCCTCTCCTACTCCACCTCCCCTCCCGCTGAGCATGCAGGAAGGTGTTTTACTTTCACCAGGTAAAAAACAGAAACCTGAGAAAGCACCTTTTGAAATACAGAGAGCTTTGACTTGTCAGACTTCATATCCCAACTTCAGTGTGCGTTTGTGGCAGTGAAGGTCAGAATCCTGGCCTGGGAATGCTGCTGGGATATGTCTCTAAAGGATTCAGAAGAAAGTCTGCCACAGAGGGACCAACGAGGGTTGCCCACATTTTTAACACACGCTAAGCTTTTATACTCTAGCTATAATTGACTAATAGGTAGATCTGCTTCAGCACGGGCTGTCCAGTGAGGTTAGGGACAGGAGGAATGTGCTGGGTGTACGTGCAGCCACTCGTCCCTACCACCCGCCCTGCAAAGGAGCCTGCAAGGCTTGAGGGACAGGGCTGGAGATTGGGGCTGCAAAGCACAAGACTGAGCACAAGGGTGGGAATGTTCCCCTCTCCCCTTAAAACAGCTCAAAGCATTTCACCATCATTTGAATTAGATTTTGCAGAATACTAGAATTCTTTTTTTACCCACTACCGAGGTTTCTATTTTTGTTTCCATACAGATGTATCTGCGGAATTTTGGACTATGCTTCTGTCCTTCAGGCATGTTTTTCGTACAGGAAGAGTAAACAAAGCTCTTCCCAACCTCAGCCAGCAGAAACACTCTTCACAGTCTGAAAATACCCACCACGTTTTTCTAGTTCCTTGCTTTGTGTTCCTCTGTTTAACATATAAGCACAGTAAATATCATACATTTTACCAAAGTCACAGTGAGCACCTGAGAGTGCCCTGTTGTCATGGCACCTCCAGGGACTCACCACAGTAGGGGCAGAGATGCTTCTGCTGGGCAAAGCAGTGGCTATTTCAGGGAATTATCACTGAACAGATAAAAATGCCTTAAAGCATCTCTGCACCACTGTGCAAGATGGGGTTTTGAACCAGAAGCTGGCTTTGTATGAAGTGGATGTTGTACGCATGCCTGCAGCACAAGCCTCCCAGTGACACAGCGCTCCTCGCAGAGAAGCACAGGTACGATGTCTTTTTAGAGCTGGTTGAAATTCAGTTTAGGAAGAATTATTTATCTATTTTACTTTTAAGTTGATCCCCAAAATTCTTAAGGGGTTGAGTTTGTTTTGTTGGATTTTGTTTTGTTTTTTTAAGAAAAAAACTTTCTAGATTTAGGCACAAAATACAATCTCAGGCTCAAACGTACTAGAGCGAGCCTGGACTTCTCCGCAGAGAAGCTGGAAGCTGAACTTGTCACTTGGGCAAGTTCTCAGATTTGTGATGTCATCTCCAAACATCACAAACCAATTTGGTCAGACAAGCCAAAAGGAAACATCTCTCTCACACTCCCAGTGCTGTATTAGGCATGTAAGAAACTGTAAAACGAAGGAATTGATCATTAGCACAGGAAAGTCGTCAATGCCACAAGTGGTTCTATTGTATTTATGGAGAATTAATTTGTCCAATCCTGCACAAAGCAGGAACACCAAACTCCTCCGCTCTTAGACCAAGTCGGAAAGGTATGTTTAGAAACTGCTCATTAGGGATCTAATCCAGCCCCCAAAAGCCTAAGCACAAACCCCACGAGCCCCTTTGTGAGATTCAGGAGATGCAAAGGCTTTGTGCTGACACCCAGCTGACTCCCTCCCGGGTGGCCCAGCCCTTAGAACTCCAGCTGTGCACAATAATGCTTTTCCACGGGTTGTCACAGCGAGATTTGCAGGAGGAATTAGTCTCAAGTTCGTTACCGGTTTCATTTTGTTAGATACTTAAAATCCCCTTTTTTAAAAATAACAGAGTTCCTGTAGTGAGGAAGAGACCAAACCTGCGTAAAGGGGAAGGCAGAAGCCATCTGAACGTTGTGCAAAGGGAGGGTGTGGAAGGAAGCAAGGACAGAAACAGCAGCAAGGAGGAGAAACTTGGCTTGGAAGGGAAGCGCAGCAGCTACTGCAGACGTCTGTAGAGTGGCTGACAGGTTTAGAGGGCCTCAAACCCACAGGCCACTCCATACCAAGCCCATGGAGGGACCCAGAAGGACAACCAGAGATAGAAAGACTTCGCAACAATTTTGATGATCGCTGTGATTTGAGGAAAACGGGAACACCAAAGCCAGGAGGGCAATGGTGGGGGGAGATCCCAGGGCTCTCAGATTCTCAGGTGTGATCTGCACCCTTTTCCTCCAAACCACCCACCTCTGAAAGAAATCCCTGCCCTGCTGAGGAGCTGCACAGCGTCAGGGCAGTGGGAAGGAGTCACCAGTTACCTCTCACCGCACCTAGAGGGGTGGAAAGAGGTAAAAAGGAGACAGCTAAACATCCAGAGAAAGAGGAGAGGAAAGGGAACAAAAGGGAATAAAGGGAGGAGAATCACATGGCAGGTGAAAAAAAAAAAAAAAAAAGAGAAGAAATATAAAAAGAAAGGTTTAGAAAAGAGCAGGATGTTGAAATCAAGAAGCAATTAAAATAATCAGTACCAAAATGCCTGGAGACCAGCCCAGAGTTTTGGCAGGAGGACAGCACGGTGGCAGAATCTGCATCAGGAGCAGAATCTGCATCAGGAATAACTTCTTCACCGGGGCTCCTTTTATTATTCAAAATACAGCAGGTTTGAAGCTGGAAGAGTATTTAAGTGCTTTGTTAAAGACCTCCAGAGACACCTTGTGCAGATACGAGCTCACAAACCTATAGAAAAACTACAAAGCCCAACCTGAAGGGAGACACTGAGCATTTGCCACAGCACAGAAAGCATCCCATCAACCAAACCCACTGTTTTACCAGCCCATGACCCATTCCTCGTGCCTACACACAGCAGCATGACACTGTCTTCCTCCACAACATCCAGAGAGATGTTTCTTTCAGTTATTTTTAGCTTTATGAGAGAAACTGGGAGCTTTGAGATGTGAAATATTTGGCTCGGTTTGAGTCACCGAGGAGATCCCCCCATTCCCTGGACTTTGCTGCTTCTCCAGTGGGTAAAGGAAGAGCCAGGGGAAGGAAACGGGGCTGCACATGTGGCACAAGCAGCTAAGCAAGGTGTGATTGCTAGGTATGCATCTCTGGAATGGCACGGTTCAAGGTAAATGTGCTGGATCCTGAGCATGATGAACAGGATGGGGATTCACCAGGGGCAGAGGAGGGCAGGGAGCTCCCCGTCCCAGCAAATCCACACTGCCCCACCTCACCAGAGACTGGTGATGCAAGGTGGGAACTGAGGTGAAGAGTTCTGGAGAACACACAGAGGAGGTTGAGTTGAGGAGGAATGCTAATGTTCACACTTTTGTGTTGCCAGTCACGCAGCATTTCAGATCCTGTTCTCCTGCATATGCTCACACAGGGATGAGATAGGAAACAGCAAACTTCCAAGTTCCCCACCTAACCCATTCCAGCCTGCCTACGTGGTGGAAGCTCTGACGCCTGCTGCTTCTGGAGCTATTTCAGCCAACCTGCACAAAGCCCATCCTGTGGACAGCTTTTTATCCCCTTCCTGCTTTCAGAGCCCCCTCAGGTGCTAATTATAGCAAGAGATTTAACTCAGCAGTTTGTTGATGTAATTTAACCGCTGAAAATAAGAGAGAGGAGCCATGCTCCACAGCCTACCAGTGATCCAAACCCGAGGGATTTGGATTACAGAGAATCTTTTTTTGCTCCAGCCTAAGGAAGGGCTGTATAACATGACTTCATTTTTCCCTACGTATCATAGCCGTTCTTAATCATCCAGCAGGAGAGCAGGTTATTCCTGTGCCCAGGCAGCTGCTGATGCCAGGGAGCTGCTGCTGCCATCAGTTGCTGTCCCCACCTGTCCCATCTCATGTGGCTTGTGACAATAATAGACCTCAAGGTTTCCAAGACCCAAACTGGCTCTTTACATAGATGTAAACACGATAGCCCGGCCTGCATCAGTCACTGCCTTTCCAGAGAGTTCCATCCTTCTGGTGCATGAGACAAAGCACTAAGAGCAAGACAGGGTGAACAGTAAGAATACACAAAATACCCGTCAGAGGAGTCACTTCCTTTTCCAGCTGAGATGAAGATCTCAGAGCAGCTTTACCACACAGTTTCTTGGAGCCTGATCCAAAAGCTCACCCTGTGTGCTCTGGGATGTCCTACCTGCCTGTAGGCTTTTACAGCCTTGTTCAACAGAGGCAAACTGTTTGCTTGCCTTTTCTTGCCTGAGTTAGGTGGGCCATTGGATTCCCTTTGCCACCTTGGTCATGTTACCTGCTTTCTCCTTCCCCCATCCCTGCATCTTCCTTCTACAGATTGGTACCAAAGAACTCTTCCCTCCACTATGACCAGGGGAACAGGCTTGATATTAGAAATTCATAACATTTTTTAATAGAAAAAGTCTTGCTTCTTCCTTGGAGCAATTTTTTATGTATCCATACTAAAATACAAAGCTGGTTTTGTGCAGCCCTTGTTTGTTATACCGTATTTAAACTCCCAAACACATGTAAAGCCTGGGGAGGTGATCCTGACTGATCATTAATTAATGAAGAGATTAATGTGGTACCTAAAAAATAAACATGTTAGCTCCTGACACTGTCTTGTCCACTCATGTTCACAGAGATGCAGTCCCCTCATCAGGAATTTTTGTGGCCCCTCTCTTCATTCCAGTCCAAACCTCTTTCCATGGACCCCAAGACAAGGCCAACCTACCCTGAGGATATATAGAGCTGGAACTTCTTGACCTTCTTTTCAGTCATTTCAGTCCTGGCTCCCCACAGTGGATTCCTGGGCAGGTTAGCCCCTGGCAGGGCAGGGAGGGAGTGAAAAAATTCCATTTTGCCAAGGCCAAACCCCTCATTCCCTTATATTCTTTTCTTAGCTTGTCCCTGAAGCTCAGGAAGTGGTGAAATAGCGAGGACAGCCCATCATACAAAATAAGAGATGGGACTAGACCTTGAACTTCTTTTTAAGAGCTTAATAAAGTGAACCTTCATCTTCCAAAGGCTTAATGGCTTGAGTTCAGGCAAAATCTAATCTGCTTATTTGAAAAGATGAAAAGAGGAAGTGGAATAGTCGAGATAGGACGCAGGCTTCTGAGGTTGGGCAGCTGCACGTTTTTCTCAATAACAATCACTTTCATTCCTGCCACGCTTTCATTAAAAGACAAAAAAAAACAGGAAAAAAAAAGAAAAAGCTAAGAACTAGGGCAAAGATTATAAACATTTGTCACTGCAAAGGCTATACTACAGACAGACAAGATCTTTGGATTGAGGCAATAGGTTTGGGGGTTTGTTTTAGACAACCCCCCCTGCTTTTGACTTTATAAATTTATGACCTTAATTCAATAACCTTTCTCTGTAAAAAACGGTGCAGTTTCTAAGCAGCACGTAACCAGCTTTCCGAGCTGTGCGTGCAATGATCGCACCAACATCACAGCCGTGCCAGGGAGCTCACCTCCTGCCAGTCTCCTACGGCCATTAGGAGCAGGGATGGTAGCTACAGCCCCTGGCAGTGCAGCTGGGTTGTTTAAGGTGAAGCTATGGATGCACCACAGATTGGGCAGCAACGTGGAAAAACGTGTGTCCACACATCCTGTCGTTTGGGAGGCTTTCTCTAGAGCGTGCTGATCACACCAGGGCTGTGTACTCATATTGAGGAGTACTGTTAGGATCTGTTTAGGGAGGCAGTCTACCACTTACACCAACATTAATAAGCCTAGGCAATGTTTGCATTCAGCACAAACAGTACATGAAACCAACAACGTGGCTGTAGGTACGACATCCCCGCACGTGCCCACAGGTCAGCAGGGACAGCCAAGAGCTGTCAGCCTGGTTCCCCACACAGCAAACTGCAGGTAACAGCAGGGTGGGGGAGCAGAGCCGGCGACAAAGGTGCTGCAGAGGGCAAGGGAGGAAGGAGCGGGGCTGGGAGATGCGAGCAGAGCCAGAGGTGTGTACGAAGCAGCAGGGCTGGAGCCTTGCTTGACTTGCTGGACTTGATAATCCCAGGGGTCTCTTCCAACCTAAATGATTGCCTTCTCTAGCAGAAGATGGTTAGATATGGGACAAGTTCCAAATAGACCACTTAGTGGTTTAGTGACTTTTTAACGCGATTTGCTCGGGCAATGGCTGAACCTCTGCAAGCTAACGCAGGAAATATCTGAAAAACCTACCCTACAGAAACACCTGCCACACACCTTGGAAAGCACAAACCCCGCTCATTTCCACGGATCCTGGTGAAGTCACAAAGTCCAGTTTGAAGCTTCCTCCCAGGAACACCAACCTGCATTTCACACCTGCACACTGCCTTCTACCAGTTAGAAACTCACCACTGAGCTTGACTCTGAATATCTACTGCTCCTGGAGTTAACGACTCCAATCCAACACTTGGCTTTTAATCACATACTATTGGCTTGTCACTTGCCAAAACAGCAGCTCCCTCCCACTTTCCTACGATAAAACAATCCAAACTGTTGCTGCTGACAATAGGGCTAATATTTACAACTAATTACTGAAAATATTTTAAGTTCTGCAGATCCTCCAGTGAAAGATGACAATTCACAATGTAAGATGTGAGTCACAATAGACAAAACTCCTGAGATCTGGTATCTACAGGTATTTACATAATTCTGTAAATCATATAGACATTGCACAAGCAGAAGCTCTTTTTAAACAGCTGATATGATGATTTCTGCCTCGTGCAGGAGAAAATGGATACATCAGAGCCAAGCTGTATTCCTCTTCAACCCTGCACAGGTGCCAAGGCTGATGTTGGGTGATTTATCATCCCACACACTTGCTAAAACTCCTTCAGAAGGCAGTAGCAGTATGTGCTCGCTTGGGCTGGCCACGTTTCCTTTTTTCTTGGGGCTTTAGAAATGAAAAATGTCTTTTTGAACAGTACCTTTCAGGGAGGAAGGACGTAGAGGGTTCAAGAGGTTTCAGTTGAGAGTGAATTTGGATTCTCCTTTTTGCCCTCTTTCCACCAGGGAAGGAAGATATCAAAACATGCCTTGTGTTTTACACCAAATACTATATTAGCTGTAATAAAAGATAATAAATGATTGCCAAAGTTTCATCAGATTTTTTAAAGTTTTTGGCACATTTTTGTGATCTGTATTAATAGTTCAAAAGGACGAAACCCTGTCCTATTTTCTGCCTGCCAACCTTGCACAGAAGGTGACGTCCTATTTGGCTTTAAAGGAATTTGTGGAGGCTGCTAGAGGGGAAGCTCGTAAAGAAAATACCCAAAGAAGAGGGGCCATACCATTTGTAGTTATACAAACCTCTTCCTTGTTGCTTTCCAGTTCCAGCCTCTGTTATTGCAATATCCCTGAAAAATCAGATGCGTGAGGCCCCACACACCCTCTTTGAGCAAGGGAACATTTCCTCTGCTTGCAATGGAAACACGTTTCTAAGGTGGCTGCTAAGCCCTGTGCACATCTGTAAGCCCCACTCAGTGGTATGCGGTGATTGAGGCTGACCAAGGGGGAATGGGATGCTGCTTTTCAGGGCAGGGGAGCCCTCGGAGGGTGCTGAGCAGCCCCTGGGCAGTAGGGTATGGGGAGGGAGCAGCAGGACAGCATGCATGGGCAGAGGGAGAGCCACCCCCTACACTGTGGCCCCTCTCCCAGGGAGGTGGCAAGAGAAAATCCCTTCACAGGCCTCCACAAAGACTTGGAGGAAGCTGGAGCCTGAGGCTTTGCTTCCACTCTAAGTAGGTTATTGCCACCAAGGGGAGCACAAGCCTCTAAATTAGCTGGATGCTCATCTTCTCTCTGTCCCCCTGCAATGCCAAAATGGGCAACTCTGGAACAAATGGGAAGAGACTCACTGATGAGAGCTGCGCCTGCAGCACAGCCAGCCCCAAACCTTCTGGCCTCAATCAAGCTCCACAAGACTTGGTAAGTTCCTGGGCAATTAGTTCACGCCTTCAAACTTTTCTCCTAGACTCACAGGATGCTGCAAAAGGCAGGCTAACATTTTTCCTCTACTTGCTGAAGGGGAAAAGCTGAGGCTCAGGGAAAACAAGACAGGTGCCAGCTCGAGATGTTCAAATTGAGAACCCTGCATATGTTCCAGTTGGGAAGCAAGGAGATTTCGGGGGCTGGATTTTACAAAATGCGCATTTCTGGTTTATGGAGGTGTTAAGGGTGACTAATTAGAGTGCTGCAAATATAAAGCTATCCAACTTATTTACAGTGTTCCCTGTACACTGCCATGTGTCAGCAGGTTTAGCACCCAAGACCGCGCGCCGATAAATCCCTTCCATAATGTGGTGTCAACAGCAAACTGCAGCAGAGTGAACATCAACAGAAAACAGTTAACACAAGCGATTTCCCTCACATTTGTGAGCAGTTTCGTTCTGTAAGTATCTCCTTTCCTACTGCTGCCCAATAAGCATCTCTAAGATGGCAGCAGAAGGCAGGCGAAAACTCATCTCTGGTTTTGAGACTGAACTTATTTACAGGAGTTTAAGATCTCTACTGTTGTTCCTCTTAATTCTCTTTAGTTCTGCAAATACCTTATTTATGCTTCAAAGCTACACTAGCCTGCAGAGACTCCAGGCACGTGTCTGCTCTAGGAGTGCGTGTCCCAGGGATGCATATGTATGAAATGAAGAACCAAACAGCAGGGAAAAACATTTTGCTCCATTTGCTGGAAAACCTACAAACGAAAACAGAGGAGGGAAAGAGACAATTTTGGCAGAGTCTCCACATTTATGCGGGCCATGAAATGCAAATCCATTTGAGGCTCTCCTACAGTACCAGAAACATTCAGTTAACAAATGGGGTGTTCTCTGGGAACCAGACCCAGAAACCACCTTAATATTAACTTTGTTAGAATTTAAGTCATACTCTGCTGGCTTTTCCAGTACAAATACAAACACCTCCATCTCTCTCCATGCTGCAGATTCCTTAACACCACCCTCTCACAGCAGTAAACAGGTTAAAATCCAAAATGCCATATAAAAGATCAGACTCCAAAAATCAAGGAAACAAGAGGAAAATGCATTAGTTTACCCTGTCACTTGGCTTGATGTAACTTCAACTTGACTAAGGATACATAGTGCCCTGAATCAGAATAAGGAGACATTTCAAAACGCAGAGAGAATTTAAAACATAAGGATTTGAGCAGTTATTGCTGAGTTATTCCCTCTGTACAATATGTTACGATAAACAAGACTGAAGGATCTCAGAAGGGCAAAGCTGATTTTCACATTCATGGGTCCAGCCTGGCCTCCCACCCACCAGGTAAAGAACATGCTCAAACATTCCCACCTCTTGATGACCACGAACTTTTCCATTGCTGCCCCACATCCACTGTCCACAACTGTTTCTGATCTCAAAATATCATTGCAAGAAATCCCTTCTTCTGTGCAAGAGGCATCTCCTCCAGCTGTTCTCCGGGATCCTCACCCACCTTCCATGACTTGTCTCACTTGTCTCTCCAGACCTGGTACGGAACAGCACAGGCCTGTACCACACCTGAGAGATAGCAATGGGAGATGCCAAGCTTCCCCACTGCTATTTGTTTAATCCACCAATACTACAAGAGCAACCACACTGTCCTGAGCTCCTTAAACTACAAGGAATTAAACTGGTTCCTTCTCTTCTGTCTGCACATAAAGAGTTCCTAAACCCAAGAGGTGCAGAGAAAATCAGCTCTCCTGAACTGTCAGAAAGCATCAGAGCTCCCACCAAGAGATGGGGAACAAACATTTCCTTGCCCCTGTTGAGAAGAGACCTATGCCTGTAGCTATCTCAGCATCATGTAGCTTGTCCTGTCAGTCTCTTGAAGCGCAGCCCTGAAACTACCAGCAACATCAAATCTCCTGGTTGCTGGCAGACAGAAAAGCAGGTGGTGACACTACAGAAGACAATGACTGTGGGACACGCTCTTCAGAAGTGGCATTTCTTACTCCAGCCATCCTATGGCTGCCACATAACACCCGTGACTACTTGCTGACTGAGACCAGGAGCAACTGCTCCACAGAGAAAAGCTTCTGCAGGTGACTGCTGTGTCAGACCAGCTGCTTGATGTCATCCTTGCCCTTCGCCACTGGCAACAGCCACAGGGAACTCCTGAGCCAAATGCCCTGTCCGCAGCAAACCCACGAGCCTCCACCTCTCATGGTACTCAGCAGGGTGGTCTTTGTGCTCTCCAACGTTGGAAAAGGAGCACTCACAACACAAATGAAGATGCTTTGGCTTTCACCTCCCACTATCTTAAATCTCACATGCTTGGGAACTCTCTCATAACACTTAAGAAAATACAATAAAACTATATCACAGCAAGCAACCAACAAGCAATTAACTTAAGCAAAACTCTACAGGTGTAAGAGTTATAGCACAAAAAACCAACAGCAAGCTGGTGGGGGTGGACTAGATGATCTTTAAAGGTCCCTTCCAACCCGATCCATTCTATGATCCTATGACCAATGGTGTCGACGTGCTGTGGCTCGGACACATCACCGCCCCAAACCGCAGACCAGCAAATTCAGAGCAGTGGGTGCTGTGGAGACACAGACCTGGCTCAGCACAGGCTGAGTCTGATCTCTTGCAGCATCATCCCCCCCACCTCAGGAGTTTGATTTATAGGGAAACGAAGCTCTTTACACAGATTGCTTTATGTTCAGGCGAACAGGACAGAAACACAGCCATTAAGTAAATGAGCACGATTTGTGGGGGCTTCTGCAGGGCAGCACCTCTCCACAGACACACAGGGAAACGATCAAAGGCTCGCTCCTCACTTCTTGCTCTTTCAGGAATTCAGTAGAGTTTGGAACATTTTTGCTGGTGGAAAACATTACCAGATTTGCACATGCCTCTAGTATTTGCTTATAGTGGTTTAGCTATTTTTAAACACACTATTCAGGCGTATTAACTGAGAATGCAGGGCCTGACCATAAACCATATTGAGCATTTTAGGGCACCGGTCGCCAGGCGGGAGCGTGTCCCTCGGAAACGCCAGATGCAATAGTGAGGCAGAGAAGCGAAGCTGCACCTGCACTTCCCAGTGCTGCCAGGGCCGCTGGCTTGGCCCCAGCCCCAGCCCCAGCACTGCTGGAGCACGAGGGGGAAGCCAGGAGGAAGCAGCAGAGCAGTGGGGTGAAGAGGAAGCAGCTGAGGCAGAAGAGGGGAGGCTTTGTGTCTTCAGAGGCATCAGAGCCTGGGATGTCCTAGTCAGTGTGGGCATCAGGGGGCTGAGCTGCGAATATCACACCCCAGCAGCTTCTAACAGCTGTCTGTCTGGTTTGGACCCGGATGGAGATTAAGAACATTCAGCAGCTAATTCCCCACTATCAATAATTTCCAGGCCAAAACTCCAAAGGGACACGGTTTTGCTAAAAACAAACAATGCAAGGAGATGTAATAAAACTCATTCCAAGCCAGAGCATTTCCACAGTTTCCAAAACATCTCACAAGCTCTGCAGGGTGAAGGAAAGTTTCAGGTTTGGACTAAACATTTCCTCTAACAGCTGATTTGCCTTGGAACTTGTACAGAGTGGTAGAAAATGAGAGCAGGTTTCCTCCCATAGGTACAGCACCGCATTTTAACTTACACACCATTCACCTAGCTGTGAGCTGGGCTGTGGATGACATTCAAAATGGCACAGTGCTGTGTTCTCTCTCATGTGCTGCTGAACAGCAGCAGCAGGCAGAGCCCGAGGAAAGCACACAGCGCTCCCATTTCCTGCACCGCATGAACTTTTGAACTGCAAGTGCTTTACATCCATCAATAGTCAGGGCAGTGGAAAGAGAAAAGCAGCAGCAGCTATCAAAAAATAGATGCAAATGCAGCCTTGCAAAGTGCTGGAGCTTATGGTGCTGCCCAGAAAACGCCCGAGCAGAAAATTCCCATTGTGTGCCAGGGTACTTCCCTGGAGGGCTGCGGTGAGGCACGTGCTGCCGGCGCTCCACTGCGGAGGTGATTAGAAACGATAGGGTGACAGCTCAGCTGTACTGTCCTCACTCCTGCCAAGTAGAGGTTGCCAAATTGCTATTGGAAACAGCCACTTTTGATGCCTTAAAGCCCCGGAAAGGAAAGGCACTTTCCTGAAAGAGCAATCTCCGGTTGGCTTGCTGTCCCAGCACCAAACCAGCTCTGTGTGCAGGTCCGGCCGCTGACTACACGAACAGGAATGGACCTGGTGGGACCAGATCTCCTTTGCAGAACGGCACACACTTGCCTTTGCCCATCGTTCAGTACATACAAATGTCTACCCAGGCAGGATTTTCCTAACACAGCTCTTTGTTTAGATGCCTGCAGCCCAGCCAATTCTGTATGCACAGGACTGCAAACCAGACCTTCTGTCAGCCCACATGTTAAAATATTAGATAAAATCAAACACCGCCTTACAGGGATTCAGGTCCCCACAAGGCCGTGCTTTCAGTTCCTGGGGCACTAGTATCACAGTTTGGGGGTCACATTGACTCTCCCAAAGAAGCATGTAAACCAGCGTGCCAACTAAATTACACAGGCTTATTAGGATTAGCAGGCAGCAGTGCTCCCTACGCTGACATGAAAGCTTCCTGCTTCCCGTTTTTCCTTTCCACGGGCTGCTCCCAGTTCAGAGGGCAACATGCAAGTCCCCTGAACTGTGAGGATTAAGAAGACAAGTGGGTCCTGATGTTCCCCGCTGCATCACAGCATTCACCTGCACGGGATGAAACTGTTTTCCTAATGGAAATTGTCCTTCCTAGCAGATGCCATGTGGGCTCCCAACATTTTGCAGCCAGGGAGCTAACAGCAACCTGCTGGAATGGGTCCAGCAGAAGGCCATGGAGATGATCAAAGGAATGGAGCACCTCTGCTATGAAGACAGACTGAGGGAGCTGGGCTTCTTCAGCCTGGAGAAGAGAATGCTCCAGGGAGACCTTATGGCAGTCCTCCTGTATCTGAAGGGACTACAGGAGAGCTGGAGAGGGACTCTTTGTCAGGGAATGCAATGACAGGACAAGGGGTAAAGGCTTTAAATTGAAAGAGGGAAGATTCAGATTAGATGCCAGAAAGAAATTCTTTGCTGTGAGGGTGGTGAGGCACTGGCCCAGGTTGCCCAGAGAAGCTGTGGCTGCCCCATCCCTGGAGGGGTTCAAGGCCAGGCTGGATGGGGTTTGGAGCAACCTGCTCTGGTGGGAGGTGACCCTGGGAAAAAAAGCCTGGGAAAACGCACCTGGGAGCTTGGCCCTAAGCTGCCAGCAGGAAAAGTTAGAATTGTTGTCAAAACATGCGAGCTCCGCTTCTAAAACCGTGCCTTAACTGGCTACATCTTGTGAACATCCACATTTCCTACATATAAATTTGACAGGCAGAAACACTTCCTTTGGCAGAGCACTAAAAGCCCCTGATGTTCAGTACTGATCTCTAGCATGCTGTAATTTGGTTCCCCCCTCCCGAGGTGACACCCTCCCTTTCCACTGAGGACCCTTCAGCAGAACGATGCAGGCACCTCTCGGGTTTCCTAGAAACCTGCCTCCAGCAGCACAACACGTATCCTCAACCGTGTTCTCCATTAGCTGTTCTCAGCCACAACAGAGAACGTCCTGCACTCACCCACTGGCTTGTAGAGACAGGAGCTCGTGGCCATCTATGGAAATTCTGGGCACTTCCCAGTCAGCCGCCCCCAGAACGAGCGTGGGGGGAGGAGGGTTTTCATGGAGCAAGAGAAAAGCAAACACTGGTGTGTGTGAAGAGCTGCGGTTGTTGAATATGTCAAGAAAGGAATGTTTGGGTTGAGGAAAGACAAACAGATGTAGCAGAGCTCTGCCAGGAAAGGAGGGCTCTGTTACCCAGTTCATGTCTTCCTTAAAACTTGCCCACACCACAGCTGGGCCAGCTCCCCTCCTGCCTGGGCTACCTTCCTCAGCCTGCCCACAGGTAGGAGCTCAGCCTCTGGGCAGCTCTGCTCTTCTTCATCTGTCCATGGCACACAGTCCTTCCCCACCTCCCCACCAGCCACACTTAGTGCCTCTGAACCTCACCTCATGTCTGCTGTGATGGGTTTCAACTCTTTGGACGAGCCCCAGCATGCCCTCCCAGTCCCGAGCAATGCTGGCACGGCTTTCATCCCCAGTTTCATGAATGCAGATAGAAGTTAACAGACCACTATCTAGATAATTCCCAGTCTGGACCAAAGACATCACCCCACAGTGACAGCCTCAACACAGAGCAGAGCAATCGGGGCCGGCTCGGCTTCCTTTTTGACTCGCCTATTTTGAAAATGTAGAGGCAGTTTCCACTTTTTAATAACTTTTTGTTAAGTACAATCTGTCTTCCAGTAACAGTTATTCCCCTTCCCTCTGGCATCTCAGAACCGATAAAAGCAGAAAATGTAAATACCTTGCTTGAAACCCTAACTTATTTTGGTTGGAAATGCTGCTGTGGCACCATTATAGCTCTCCCCTGTGTTTCCCAGTTGGGTAAGACCCCGCCACACCTTTTAGTGCCTTCCTGCAGGGAAGGACACGGGGGGCCTGGAGCACCCCTGGAACATCCTGCACCTTCCTGGTGAGAAATGCAGCGGTTTCTTACCTTCCAACAGACCCGCTGTGAGTGGCACCATGACTCAGACCTACCCAGGCTTTCTGCATCACTGTGCCCTTACGTTCTCCCAGCAATGGTTCTGAATAAGAAACACGGCACTTGCCCACAAAAATGCCCAGAGCTGCTCCCCACCACAACGGAGGAAGCACTTCAGCAGTTACACATCTCTATTCACATCCAAAGCTGTAATAAAATTACAAGCCAGTACACTGGTTGGAAAGCTTTGGTGAATAAGCACAATTAATATCAATTTTGATTAATGAAACGTTTCAATTAATAAAAGAAAATAACTTAATTTTTGAAAAGCTTGTAAATCTTTAGGGTTTTTAATAGAGCTTAAATAAACATCAAAATTAACATTTTGTTTGTGGGTTTATAAGTGGACAAATGAAGTATTTGTATTTTTCCCCCCACGTATGAGAAAAACCAGCCTGAGCTTACATCTTGCTTTGGTTGATCTTGGTCTGCTATTTTATAGCTGAGTCTTTGCTCAACAAATTTGCATAAGCCCGACTGACTCCTGTTTACATATTTGGTGACATTAACCAGTGTAAAGCTGGAAAGTATAAAAAAAACAACCCCTACCCTGTTCTGAGTATTAAGTTCCAAGCTTTTCACATCTACAGTGTTAAATATTTTCAGTTGTAAAACTCCGAGTGCTTCCCAGTGCCCATTCCAAACCTCAGCTACCAGCCATTCACACTAGAGGAGCTGCTGATCATAGAATCATTTAGGTTAGAAGAGACCCTTGGGATCATTGAGTCCAACCATCAGCCCTACTCTACAAGTTCTCCCCTACACCNACAATCACCTCCCTACTGCTGCTGGTCACACTATTTTTTATGCAAGCCAGGATGCCCTTGGCCTTCTTGGCCACCTGGGCACACTGCTGGCTCATGTTCAGCCGCCCGTCGACCAGCACCCCCAGGTCCTTTTCTGCCAGGCAGCTCCAGCCACACTGCCCCAAGCCTGTAGCCATCCATGGGGTTGGTGTGGCCCAAGGGCAGGACCTGGCACTTGGCCTCACTGAAGGCCGTGCCATTAACATTGGCCCATCTATCTAGTCTATCCAAGTCCCTCTGTAGAGCATCCCTGCCCTGATGGTAAAGGTTAGAAGACTGACCAAGTCTGGAAGTTAAAAGTTGGCAAATATTTTTCTGTTTTTCTTTTTTAGATTATTGTGGAACAAAAAGAAACTTCAAAGCCCTGCTGCCTACCAGCATGCAAAGCTGAAGTCTCTCATCCCCTCTTTTGTGGTGAGATGTCATGGCTCTGTGTGGATGTGCTGCACTTTGAGTGGCACATAGTACCTGTAGCCAAGGGCAGGAGAGAAGCACACACATACACTAATGCAACCTAACATGTAACACACTGTATATCCTACTTTCCCCCATCCATGTTTCTTTATGCCAAACCTCCAAGCTGGCTCTGACAACAGCATTTAGGCAGGCACCGCATGGCTGTGGGAAGCAATCAGGGACACACAGAGCTTATTTTAATTTCATCAGTGCTATCCACTCATAAGACCAGCTATTTGAGACCACTCTGCCTCACTGCCAGGAGTTGTATTTATAGGGAAACAAGCAGGAAACAAAGCAAGAGGCAAGGGAAGAGGTTTAGAGCTAGCAACTGAGTGGGAGCTAAAGAAATTTTTGGCTGAAAAAACGGGGGAGTAGGGAATAGAAGCAGTCACAAGTCTGTACGTCCTACCCACCACTAAGGAAACCTCACACCCACATGAGCTCCAACACAGGGTTGCTGAAGACATGGGAAAGAAGGGTGGTATGAGCCCCTGCACCTCCATGCCACCCATCAGTGGCATGTCCTAGCCACGTGGCTGGGATGTTTGGCTACCACGACGCAGAGCAGCCTCCCAAGCACCTCTCTGCACTTTGGAGAAACTGAAGTGTCTCACACAAAGTGGCATATTCTGACGAACACTTACTGGTCATGGCAATTTTTGTAAATTGCTTCTGATTGAGTGCTTACATCAAACAGTTTTGTGGCTGAGTGCTGTTCTGTACACCCGTTACAAAGGCAGTTCCCTAGAATAAAAACCTGCCTGTCATAGCCTCAGCTTTCAGCGCAGGCAGCCAGCCACGTACCTGACCTGCCAGACTGTATCAGATGATGATCAGAAAAGACTAAGGAGAGAAAAATGAGACGTCAGGACCGTGTATCAGCTCTTGGGCACAGCCAGCAGAAAGTAAATCAGCCATTTCTCCCATTCATTCAAGCACCTGCAGGCTCAGGTCTCCGGCCAGGGAGAAGGATGCTGTCCCTGTCTAGAAGGAAAATGGGTGGAGAACCTAGACTTCTCCATTAACAAAACCCCCGGGACACAAGGCTGCATGGTCAAAGCCTTGAGGACACACACACAACAGCCTCAAGCTGTCAAGTTTCTTTGAAGAGCAGAAGCAAGAGACGAACAACTTCTCAAAGCTTTTCTGTGTGTGAAACCTGAACAGATTTTTTGAGGGATAAAAGCAAGTCTTGCTCCACCCAGAAGAACTGAAAGGCCTAACAAGAAGAAAACTCCAGTAAACAGCTTACAAAAAGTAATTTTGTAAAGGTACATACTGGGCAAAGTAAATACCAGGGCAGCTCCCCTGCCCCCATCTCTCATCTCCATTCCGCAGCTGTAGGTCTAGGGCTGAGCAGGACCAATTCTGGGAAACAGGACTGAGCTACTTTTTCTCCTTTTGAGCAGAGAAGTGGGATGTTCTAGAGCAGACACAGCCACAGCTGCCACCCTCAGGAGCTCAGGTGGGTCAGATACGCTTATGAAGAGCGATGCGTCAAGCAGCATTCAGTGGTAAGCACAGCACTTGAGAATGCAGGTAAGACACAACATAGGATGGCTCCTCTGGATAATTTAGGTTTGTGTGGTCTTGGATCAAAATACATTTGCTCACATTAAATGGACTCACATTCCCAACTGAAAGCCCTGCTGCTTCTGCTAGTGCACTGGGGCAAGAGCTGGAGCTGGGAGCCCTAGGGTCAACGGGAATCGGGGACTGAGAAACATCCGAGTTATTTCACTTCCAGTACGGGTGGGGGGGTGTAGGGAAAAGAAAGAGCAAACATCACTAATCCCTTACTCCTCAGTTTTCCTTTTCTATTGTGACTGCTTTTGCCCACAAGTGCCAGTGTGGCCATCCCCAGTGCAAAGGCACTGCAGAGGTGTAGAGCAGTCAAAACAATCCCCCCTGCTTCAGCAATCTGCTGATCCAAACGTTTCCATGACGAATATGGAAATGGCTGATTCTAGCCACAAATTTGGTCATGATTGGCTGCAGACTGGAAAAACACATGGAAAAAAACTATTTCTATTTCTGCAGCTAGTCGAAACCAGAGATGCATTTGTCTGTGCATCTTCTGCTCTGCCCTTGTAGTGTTGTGGGTTTGGGTTGGGTTTTTTTCCCCTTTAACTCACTTATTGTTTTATTGCTTATGTTTGCTGGAGGATATACAAGCAACTTGAAATTCTCAAGTCCATCCTAATCTTGTATCTAAGTGCTTACTGCTAACGCACTAAGAGAGGACCAAGCACTTCTCTGAGTTTCACTGCCATATGGTCTGTACTGAGCTCTTGATGTTTCTTCCTGCTCCCAGTACCCCCAAGTCCTGACATCTTTAAGGTTTTTAAAGCAACAGTAAATCTAGAGGCAGGGGGTGAATGAGGTTAGGAGGGACCTCAGAAGATTGTCTCATCCAAACCTCTCCTCAAGGCAGGGTTAACTACAGTAACTACTAACCCAGCACTACGGCCAGTTGAGTTTTGAGTATGTCCAAGGATGGAGTCTCCACGGTCCCTCTGGACAGCCTGTTCCAGTGCTCAGTCACCCTCACGGTAAATATATTTCCTTCTTTTTAAAGGAAATATCTTGTATTTCAATCTGTGCCCATTGCCCCTTGTCCTGTCACTGGGCATCACCAAGAAGAGTGTGATTCCATTACCTCTACTCCTCCCCATCATGTAGTTATCCACTGAGAAGATCTCCCTGAGCCTTGTCTGCTGCAGGCTGGGCAGTCCCAGCTCTCAGTCTATCCCTGTATGTCAGATGTCATTTAATATTCCTCACAGTCCCTCAGTGGACTCAGTCCAGCAAGTCCCCACTTCTCCTCTGCTGTGGAGCCCAGAACCTGACACAGCACCGTGGATGTCTCACCAGTGCTGGGCAGAGGAGAAGCATCATCTCCCTTGACCTGCTGGAGATGCTTTGCCTAACACAGCCCGTGAGGCTGCTGGCTGCCCGTGCTGCAGGGACACACTGCTGGCTCACAGGCTGCTTGTCCCTCAGAACCTCAGGCAGACTCCTCCAGGACCCTAGGAATGCTGTGCAGCTTTGCTGTCTGAGATAGGAGCGCAGCAAATGTGGTAGAAAGAGGTATTACCTTTTACTCTGCCAACTGGGAATGCTGGAAAAGGCAGGCAAGAAGAATCCCTACAGCGAATGAAGTGAAAATGCCATCAATTGAGGAGATCAGAGGAAACCATTTCTAATGAAATGTACAAATAATCCATGGAACTGCCCTGAGCCACTACGGATGTAAACAGCACAAATCTCAGAGACTATCCAGGGACAGTCCAGTGAACAGGGAAAGCTTCTGCAGCTTTACTGATAGGACTGCAAATCTATGAGGCAGAACTCTCTATCCCGCAGGACAGGGCATGCGGCTCAACCTGCTTAGACAAAATGCCCAATTATATCGGATTAAGTTTTCACATTCAAGCCAAACAAATCATCTCCTGTACAAACCCACAGCACTGTCCACTCCCACAGAAGAGGTCTTGCTACTCTCAACTTTAAGGCAATTTCTGTGCTCCTCCTGCCTTTATTGATTCAGGCCCCCTGTTTTTATTAAAACAAGGAATTAAATCTTGTACTCTTGAACAGTGCTATAATATATCCTCCAGCATTGCTGCTCGCAGCTGGAATAACCGAACCAGCCTCCAATCCCACTGCCAACCTCTCAGGCACAGCCACGAGTGAGGTGCAAGGGGGAGCAGCGCAAGGAGAGCTTTGTCCTGCACTGAAGGTTCAGCACAGGCCACTTGAACCCACTCTGCCAGGATCCACCATGTGCTTACTCGTAGAATCATTTTGGTTGGAAGAGACCCTTGGGATCATTGAGTCCAACCATCAGCCCTACTCTACAAGTTCTCCCCTACACCAGATCCCCCAACACCACATGTAATCAACTCTTAAACACAGCCAGGGATGGGGACTCCACCACCTCCCTGGGCAGCCCATTCCAGGCTCTGACCACTCTTGCTGGGAAGAATTTTTTCCTAATGTCAAGCCTAAACCTACCCTGATGCAGCTTGTTCTATCGCTAATTGTCCTTAAGAAGAGACCAGCACCAACCTCTCCCCAATGCCCTTTTTTAAGCAGTTGTAGAGAGTGATGAGGTCTCCCCTCAGCCTCCTCTTCTGCAAACTCAACAGTCCCAGCTCCCTCAATTGCTCCTCATAAGATTTATTCTCCAGGCCCTTCACCAGCTTCATTGCCCTCCTCTGCACTCGCTCCAGCACTTCCAGATCTCTCTTGTGCTGAGGTGCCCAGAACTTTACACAAGCCTCAGGGTGTGGCCTCACCAGTGCTGAGCACAGGGGGACAATCACCTCCCTACTGCTGCTGGTCACACTATTTTTTATGCAAGCCAGGATGCCCTTGGCCTTCTTGGCCACCTGGGCACACTGCTGGCTCATGTTCAGCCGCCCGTCGACCAGCACCCCCAGGTCCTTTTCTGCCAGGCAGCTCCAGCCACACTGCCCCAAGCCTGTAGCCATCCATGGGGTTGGTGTGGCCCAAGTGCAGGACCTAGCACTTGGCCTCGTTGAAGCCCATGCCATTAACATTGGCCCATCCATCCAGTCTATCCAGGTCCCTCTGCAAAGCTTCCCTGCCCATACTCATATTAACCCATGCCCGGAAACTCCTCATTTTAGACCTGACCCATTTCTTTTATCTACTCTTTAACCAATATACATACATGGTTTTTGCTTTTAGTTTATTACACCTAAGACTTCAGATAGATGTGTGAGCTGCTTTGCTAGAAAAGGCTACACAAATTGGTTTCAAACTACTTGGAAGAGCACACATTTACCAAGATGTCAGTGTATTTACAGAGGGTGTGGATCTACCCTGTTGTAACTGCTTTTTCAAGCCCTTATTTTAGCAGCAGTATTTCACTCCTGCATAAATCCTGAAATATTCAAATAAATGCACAGCTAAGTACAATAAATAATAAGTAACAGTAGATGATAATCTAATAATAAAATAGATATTTAAAACTTTTTTAAACAAAAGATAGACACAGCAATATCAAACTGAGCGGTAACAAGGTGCCCTGTGGCAGAGAAGGCAACCCCCCCAGCACACTGCATCAACAGCCACGCAGCCAGCACTGGGACCAGTCACCCTTCCCTTCTGTTCAGCACTTGTGAGAGGATATCCAGAGTACCATAGCCAGGTTTGAGCTCCCCAGTACAACTCAGATGCAGATACACTAGAGCATTGCCCAGCAGAGGCCACTAGGCTGGTTGAGAGCTGAAGGAAATGCTGAAGGAGCAATTGGGCACCACTAAGGAATCCATCACACAGCAGTGATTGACTGCTACTCTTCAGCTCGGAGACAAAGAAACATTTTGGACTGTAGTCAAACCCAACACATATCAGCATTTCCTTGTTGAGAAGGGGAAGTGTTCACAGTCAGTGTAAAACACACCATGGAGCCCAGAGGCACATATGGCGAACACGCCTCTGCCTCTCCTGTTTGGAGGTCTGGGGGATCTTCTGGGCATCACTCTAGAGGAACATCTGCAACTGGCTGAAGTGAGCCAAAACCAGCAGCGTTGTTCTATAATGCTCTTTCCTGCCAGGTAAATAGGAATTAAAAGATGTGACATTCTGTACTGGATTTGCAAATAGCCAAGAAAAACAAAGGAATTTCTTCCAACTTACTCTCTCCAACTGAGTGCCCTACTAACCAGCAACCCCACATGGACAACACAGCAGAGCCAAGAGGAGATAACTCTGGGAACACAAGTTTTGATAAATAGAGCTGAACAACCACTGCCAGCACACATCAGCAAGATTGAATCCCACTGTAAATGTTCAAATGTGTGACCAGATGCTGGAATTTTACTGCTCGTGAACTCCAGCAAAAAGCAATTTCTTCCATCCACTGGGGAGTGGAGCCAACTGCAAGACAACAAAGTAGTAGAGAATAGATGCATTCAGCCCCAAACTATCTACACTTATTGGAACTCAGGTCCAGCTCCCAGGTTTCTGGCAGGCTGGATAAGACACCCCTTGGTGTCACAGCAGCCACCATGCTCTTGTGTACTTCACAGTGCTTCAACACGACTCTCACAGCTTCAGGTGTCACTCAGGGTGCACACAATTATACAGTTGCACTTGCATCATAAATACTATCATATACATCCCAGATGGTTGTGCTGTTATGGTTGGATTGTTACAATGCAGAAGAAAACCGTAAACACATACTCTAATGTAAAATGTTACCCTGCCCATCTTCATTCAGGAACACAGAATTTTACACTTGCTCACAAACTTGCCACAACCAAATCCCCTGCACAGCTCTTCCCCATTTCTCTTTAGAGTGATTCCTTGATGCTTGGTATTTCCCAAGACAATTTTTTAATTGAAATGGCTGGAAAATCCATACCAACTTCCAATTCAAAAGTATAATTATGAACCGAGCAACAGATGCAGTGGAAATGTAGACCTATCCTATCTATACTGAGAGACTGTTAAATGCAGAGGTTGTGGCAGGGAAGATTGTCAAATAGCAGAAAGACTCACCAAAGTTCCAGTCTTTCTTTCTGTTTTCTAAACAATACTCATGCTGTATGGTACAGACCTGCCCCTGACAGAGCTTTCAACTTTCTGCTCAGCAGCACCCCTGAATGTTTGAATTAACCCTGAAGGAAATTGAGCAGAGCTCAAGCAAACACTACACTAACCAGACCTCCTGAAAAATCAGCATCTCGCAGCCAATAGTTAGAGATTTAAGGATTAAAATCCCCAGGATTGCTGCTTACTTTCTTATGAGCTTTTCCTCCTCTCCTTCTCTATGAAAACCTCCTAATTTTTCCTCCCTCTTGATAATCTTCATAAAACACACACTGTTACTACTGCACACCTGGTGCTGGATTACTGAATATGCAACACTGACCCTAACAATACTTTCTGAGAAAGAAACCCCAAGGTTTTGGGGAGAATTTGTCATGTATCTACATTTTATCCCCTCAAAGGATTTCAGAAGCATGGGATTTGGAAATAAACAGGTCTCTTTCGCAAGTGCTCTGCATATGGAGCCACTGAGTTTCTCCTCCTCACACATGCCTGTACGAAGGATTACAATATTTCAGATGCTTTTCACCCCCCAAGCCCCTCCACAGCAATTTCCTCATGCCCACACGTTTCCTCCACCACCTCACACCCCACTCTCCTCTGCAAATTACACCTCACATAAACATTGCTGGGTTACTCGCAAGTGGCACATGTTCATTTTCTCCTCCCTTCCTAATAGAAATTTCTCTCCTAGCAAACACACAGAAGGGACAGGAAAAGCAAAACGGGAGGTCTTACCTTTTGATGGTCTTCTTTGTTTCGTTTGTAGAGAAGAGAACGTACCCATTACAGCACCCATGGCAAAAGCTACCCGGGGGTTTTTGGGGAGGATTTATTTTGGATGGGGGGGGGGGTTTAAATTCTTCTCACCCCGCCTCCCCCCCCACCCGACCAGTGACCAAAATCTATGTGAGATGCCCCCAAGAACAAAACAGAACAGAGGAAGTCAAGAGAAGAAAGAGAAGAGGAAAGGAGGAGGGAAAAGGCAAAGCACTGCAGCTCAGCGTTCAGCAAGCGTTACGCTTTGAGGGATTTTTTTTAAGTCAACACACATGCACTGACTCACAGCCGGCTGCACTGTTATTATTCAAAACAGCTCCCCATCAAAATTTAAATGCTAGGTAGATTCCCTCAGACCAGAGCTGGCAGCAGATGCATCAAAATATTTACTGGAGCACAGCCACATAAACACACAGGCTAATTCTTCCTCCCGTTCCCTTATGGCTCCAACCAGCAGCCTGTAGGTCTAGTGAGGGAGCATCAGCGCATCTCTTCCAGCGAATGCTAAACTGGAGTCCTGGAGACATGCTGAGGCTTCTCAGGGGGAGGGGAGGAGGGGGGGGGAAGCCAGGGCTTCGGGCTGGGTACCAATTTGGAATGAATGGAAATCTTCTGAGTGGGAAACGCTGGTGAGCGAGGCATCAAAGCCCCAGCTGTGCGGACTGCGTGCTCCTGCTAATTAAGAGTCTGACAGAAAGGTAGGAAGCCGCAATCTCTACCAGTCTTCTCCAGCAGAAAAGTCAGGGGGAAATAAGTGCGTGCAGTGGAGGAAAAGAGGAAATTTCACCACAGTCCTTTTCATGCACGTCCTCTCTCTCACGCACCAGAAGCACGTGCAAGGCACTTATTAACAACTTCTTTTTCTGTGAAGTATGTATGTGCACATTAAAACAACAAACTCTTCAAACAAAATTCTGCAAATGCCAGGTGGCTCAAAGGAGGTAGAAAATTCCCTGCATTTATTTTCAGTTCTTTCATATTTAAAAAAAAATCAGATACGCCTCTTGTTATGTTTTCTTGGAAGGTGAAAAAGCAAGTGCTGAGGCACAGAAAGAGTTAAATATAGTGAGGCAGCCCTTGGAACCAGAATTAATTTGCTATTTGCAAACTGAGATTAAGGCAGCATCTGTGCAAACACTGTATTTGTCTGAAGAAAATCATTCCTACACCGAAGAGCAAAGCACCTTCTCTCAACAGGTTTCCCCAGCTTCCCTCGAACTTTGCAGCAGAGATTTCATCAAACACGGGTCCCAGAGCCCCAGGATCAGAAGCTGCACAGCACTGGGGGCCCCAGAGGCAAAACCCCGTGTTACCTTTGCTCACAGGCTGCCAGCAGTGCTGCTTTTGCACGCACAGGCATTGCCATCCCATGTGGAGCCCAGCAGAGAGCTTGCAATTAGTCAGTAGTCACAAAAGGCATTACACAAAACACTTCCCCCCTGTGCCATCTTTTTTTTTTCTCCTGGTTTTACAACTCACAACCCAACAAACTTTCTCAGAGCAATACCTGCAGTAAGGTCCTGTTTAGATGCCAAAACCCTGAACCGAAGTGTATCGTTTTGCTGGCAAAGTCCCTGGGGCTTGGGGCCCACAATGATGCCATCCTGGCTCATGCAACACATCTGCCCCCCATAATTCTTCTGCCAGGCTGACCCATGGTTGCAGTCCTGCAGCCCGTGGGCTAACGTGCTTCTCCAGCTGCCCAGATCCAGATGGGGGTCCCTCAGACTAAGGGGATCACCATGAAGCACTGAAAAGCTGTATGAGATTAAGCTCTTTTTTATTTAAATATTTATGTTTCTTTTATGAATATTTTATTTGTGTTTACACATGACAATATTGGGCTACGGTGCACACGTGGAAAACCACTGCTCTTGATACCTGTGCACACAACAAAAGCTGGAGGGTGACCAGAGGCCGCAATAGATGTGCCCTCGCATAATGGTGCCTGCTTCATGCCATGGTTGCCAAGATGAGAAACCAGCAGGTGAGGACATGCCTGGCTATATTATTTCTCACACAAAGAAGGGGCAAAGAAAGATAGCGTGGTTCCTGTACAGTGGGCTGAGCTTGCACCCCCTTTGCCACCTCGGTGGTACATCACTGCCCCTTCTGGACACGGGTGCCATGACCAAGCCTCCATGAGTGCTGGGGAGGAGCTGTGCTCCTGCAGCTGAGCAGTCACCCCTGGATCAGACCTTCACCAGTGGATGAGGGCTCTGATGGTCCTGCCTCCCCACAGCATGGTCTCACTGCCATCTCTGGACTCCTCTACTGGCATCAAGATGGCTAAAATCATCCTACCACCACAAGCAAGAGCTGCCATTGGCACGCTGCACTCTCCTGTCCCCTGCTCCCAGGCACGATGCACCATGTCAAAACTGGAAACCTCCTCCATCTAGGCAAAGTTGTCCCTAGCAAAAGTCAACAAGCCACAGCTCCTGCAACATTGTTCACTCTCAAAACCACATATCAGATAACTCATACACTGGAAAAAAATAGCGTTATGCTCCTAAGAGCTCCAAAAGCCTACATGGATTATCATAGATCCTTTAGATTGGAAAAGACCTTTAACATCATGGCGTGCAACCATAAACCTACTGCTGCCAAGGCCACCACAAAACCATGTCCCTAAGCACCATGTTCATGTGTCTTTTAAATACCTCCAGGGATGGTTACTCCACCACTTCCCTGGGCAGCCTCTTCCAATGCCTGACAACTCTTCTTGGTGAAGAAGTTTTTCCTCATAGTCAATCTAAGCCACCCATGGTGCAATTTGAGGCCATTTTCTCTCATCCTCTCACTTGTTACTTGAGAAAAGAGACTGATGCCCACCTCACTACAACCTCCTTCCAGCAAAAAACAAGGAGCTGGCTTCAGGATTCCTCCTGACATCGGCTGGATCCCAGCCACGCAGAAGGAGCTTGGCCTGGGAATGACAGATTAGGCTGCCCATATGGTGAGACACCCTAGAAAACAAAAAGTAAAGCAGGAAGATAAAATTGCACCCCTGATGCTGCACTGCTGTTTACTTGAAACAGCCTGGTACGTGAAGGCGGAGGGCAAATGTGAGTATGTGGTTTTCTTTGAAACTTGAAAGGAAGTAAGATTTGTCTTGGCTAGAAACCAGTATTGACAGATCCCTATGAAATCGTGGGGATAAACAGTTATATGCATTTTTGTCTGTATCACTCAAATATACAGGAATGGGGACAAGAGGAGGGACGGTGTCTGTGCCGGGGCAGACGAGCACAGATTCCCAAATCACCAGTTCAAAAGCAGCCGCTTTCTCTCACAGCCTAAAGCCAAGACATCAGAGGAGCAGAAGCATTGTAAACACTAATGAGTTGGGCAGAATCCTCTGTCCCCAAAGATGGCCACGCAGATTTATCTTTCCCACATGACATTCACCCAACAGGTGAGTTGGGTGACCGTCCCAGCAGCCACTGCTAAGGAGGGGAGAGCCCCCATGGGGAAGGGTCCATCAAGGCTTCACACAGGGCATGGGCAGACACATGCTGGGCACACGTGGGTACAGCAATGTGTGAAAAGTGTCCATTGGGGTATGCCTCATGCCCAAACAGAAGGCTGTGGTGATGCAACAGCCAAGCACTCAATGCTGGGTGCTGCTCTCCCAAGCTAGATCAGCAGTAGATGTGTCCCCAGTGTCCCCACTAACTCATCATTGATTAAACCCACTTCCATCCTTTTACCACTACTATATACTATATCCTAAGTTCTATCTACTAACAAAACCATAACCTCATACTACTCACTGACCCTCTTCCTGATTTCTTTCCACCTCTTAACTCCGTACTTTTGCTTTTAATAAACATCTGCAAGACTTTGAAACATCAGAGCAGAATAGACAGACACTGGCAGTGATGTAGATGCTCATCTGTTAGATGTAACCAGAAGGTTTGGTCAGCCTAAATTGTTAATTATTTCCAATACATGCAAATATAGCATCTTTAATCAGGGATTCATATCACCAGCTAGCTGCTATCAGTATGGGATGGAAATTTCCTGGGAGCAACGTCACAGGGATTAGTACAGCTCCGCTCCCTGACGCAGGATCAGGTCCTCTTCCTACTAAAGATGACAACTGGTGCAAAATGGAGCCAGACCACAGGTTTAAATCTATCCTGAACTACACATTTCTGAACTTGTGTGAATATGTACAGGAAAGGAGAGGGAAAGGTTGGGTTTTTTTTTTAATCATGAAGAAATGTGGACTGTTGCCAGGAGAAAACACCCTCTCTAGGCACAAGATCCAGGGATGTAACCTTGGGTTTATCAGCATCCTCTCCTACAAGACAAAGGCTAAAGGAATTTCATTTTTCTTATTCTGGTAACTAGCACTTGTTTCAGGGAAGCATTTTACATTTACCCAAGAAGGAGTGCTTCACCTCAAGGCAGAGGTGACTTTCTGTTCACATGAGCAGCTCCTGCTTTCCTTCCAAGTGTAAAGCCAGTCCTTCCCACTGTTAACTGAGAACATACAAGTAGCAGACTGGGAGCTGGGATGATGCCACAGGAGCACCGACATGCTTTCAGCTGTGTCCACTCAGCTATAGCCTTGTCAGATGTTTGTAATTGGGACCCACCAACGCTGGCCCAATTACCGCTCAGTGCTCCAGCACTAAACCGCCTCCAGCCATGGTGACAAGCTGGGTCCCCCAAGCAGCAGAGAGGCAGTTGCTCCAGACATGGATTCCTCCAACAGGGACAGCAGCTGGGGAGAGGGGGAGCAGGAACATGAATTGTGCATGGATTGCAGAGGCACCGATATGGCAGCCCCCTTGCAGACGCTGCCTGTGCACCAGAAGAGCTGCCCACAGGCCCTTGCCCTCGTTTCCAGCTCTGATTTTTCAAGCAGTTCATGAGACGCTGAGACATGGCTATCCAGGGGGGGAAATAATAATAATCAAAAGCAAGAAGGAAAATGTTCCTTTTCTAAGAGAATGAAATGAGAGCTTCTGTTGCTTAGCAAATTTTTAACCAGTTGCTGCCCTCAGCTGTCCGTACCAGAACATCCTCCTGCAAGCGCTTTGCGGGACCCTAAGCCCAAAGTTCCGCAGGCAGGAGCCTGACCCACAGGGTGCCTGAATGTCAGAGTCACTGCTTGCTTGGGGGTGAGGAGTTACAGAGAGTACATCTGGACCCCACCATGCCTGAGCACTCCAGGCATTCCCCCAGCGTCACTGAAGGACTCATCCTTCAGGTCATCTTGGTGCCGAGGCTCCGGGCAGCAGCTCTCCACGCAGGCACAAACCAACTAAGGAAAAACGGGGGTAATAACATGGTAGGAAAAGAATAAAAACAGCTCCATCTGGACACTGAAGAGAGAAGGAAGAAATTGTCATCATCATGACCACACACATAGCGCATGGGATGCTGACAAGTCTCCATGGTGCAGTCCTCCCCGACCAAACCTGTAGGACTCCAAGGAGATGAGGAAAAGCGAGCACACCACTCCTCTTGCAGTAGTAGCCATCATTTGCCTTTTCTTTATTTCTCTGCTATTGTTAAAAATAAATCTATGATCATAGAATCATTTTGGTTGGAAGAGACCCTTGGGATCATCGAGTCCAACCATCAGCCCTACTCTACAAAGTTCTCCATCAGACCACTACGTGTTCATTTACATTAACCAATACATTCAAGGTGGATTTCTTTACTACAGGTAGCTATTATTAACTTGCTGCAATTCTCAGTGCAGAGCAGGGAGGCAGACAGCTAAGAACAGCCCACCCACTGAACAAACACACACACGGAGCCACTGCACACACCTCAAGGGATGTATTGAGGCAACATGGGACAATCTGCTCTGCCACTGGAAACCAGCTCGATCACAGAGAGACCAAGACAAGGCAGTTTTTTCTGGTCTATACCTGTAAAAAACTGTTTGGGGATTTTCATGTGCCATCATTTAACTTTTTATCAATGTAGGGACACATTAGTCTATATTAGTCTACATTTTCATGAAGTCAGAATTTACCAGGCATGTACTCTTTTTTCCCAGCACCCAGTTTTTAGAAAGGTTTCTTCTAAGAAAGCAACAACACACAAGAGCCTAATTCCATCCTCTGTTTTCTCCATTTGTGACCCATTATAATAAATGTGAGTATTTTCAAAGAAAGCTTTTTGCTCTCGGTCAGGACAAGGGAGCAGAACTGGAGCCATTAAAAAATTCATTACTGCACCTCTCCAGGCCCAGAGCAAATTTTCATGCCAGCTAAGCTTTGCCAGATCTCAAAAGCTAGAGGTCCTTCCTCCCTTCCATTTTGATAGAAATATATTTTTCATGACATGAAAGCCAGTGAATAATAATGCTGAGAAATCAGATGGAATAGATGGGGCTTAAAGCTTTGGAGCTAGATTTTAATGTAAATAAGGCACTAGCAATATTAAAGTCTTGGAAAGACACTTGCTTTTCCAGCCTAAAGCAAAGCCAGCTATGCAAAACCGAAGAAAATTAGCACAATGGTCACTTAGTGCCACCAAAAAGGGAACAAAAATCCAGGCATCAAGTTCTGAGCAATAAGGGGTGCTCCTCCTCTTTAACATGCCCAGGAGGAGAGCGAAGAACAGCGCTGGCATTTTGCATCTTATTGTTGAGAGCAACAAGTCGAGCAGCAGCCTCCTGAAACTGAGATCAGATGTCCCTGCTCTGGCCTTTCTTCTTGCAGATACCAAGCCAGATCCCCACTGCAGCTGAGTGTAGGTATGCACGGACACACACCTTTGTGTACTTAAAGGAAATAAAAAGAAAGAAGCCCGAGATATTGTTCTGCCTCTATGAGACAGCATAGTGAGAGCTGAAAATAAAGGTACATTTTGTCTGCTGGTTCTTCTCTGTTACACTAATAAAGCTGGGCAGAACTCCACAGAGCAGACCTAATGCTTGCCCTAAGGATGACACACTCAAAATAGATAGCTAAGAGCTCAGGAACAGATTATTTCACATTTCTAGTGACAACTTCAACAAAACAGGAGGTAGATATTGGGTTATATCATTGACTGGGGGATTTCTTCTGTAAACAGGGGGAGACTGTTTCCAGAAACATATTTGAAAGAATAGGAGAGAGATGAAACCTGGGCAAAGTACTTGCCCAAAGGGTGACAGAGAGAAATGACCAAAGGGTGGCAGGAGAAGAGGGATGCTGCAGGGTCACCCTGGCACACCGCTGCCAGCAGGAGAGCACAAATGCCAGCAGACGGGCAGCAGGACACTGTGCTGAACCCTGAAAAGGTGATGACAAGAAACTTCAGCCAGACAGAAGGCAAGAGAGCCAGGAGATACTTGGAAAAGACTGATGGCACTGGTGGCATCAGGAAGGTGGCAAACAACAGTGACATGAACCCTACTGGTGAAGGGACAGAGCTGAGACCAGGAAGCAGGAATAGGAAACAGCTGTGCTACTTCCCAAAACACAGGGCTTCAGCAAGGAAGCTGTCAGTACAAGGGTGGGATTTACTGATAGGGAAGCATAAAACCTGCAAGAATTTCATAACAGCCTCCAACTGAGAGGAGAAGAGGGATGGGGGTCAGTCCTGAAACCAGGCTGCAGAGTCAGAGCAGTCAGAGGACGAGCATCTGTCACAGCCAGCGAGAGGCTGCACGTGGAGGAACCCAATCTGCAACCTTTTGTTCTCAGGGTATCAGTACAGGAACGCCTGAGGATGAAAAAAGCTCACATTTCAGTAATGAAAACCATCTATTACCCCATGAAATCTGTTTGAACATTGTGCCACGTGAGTCTTGCCTTTCAAATTTATAAAATCCATACATAAGAAACTCCAAGATGGTTTGAGGCAGGAAACCCTGAGGAATATTAGCCAGAGCCATCAGGCCACAGAGAAGGACGAGAAGCAGGACACCACCGCTGCACTGTGGCGACCGCCCCTAAAAGAGTCCATGTCATTTGAAAAGTAGCATATGGATGTGAATGAAATGTCTTAAGGCATCTTGCACATAGAGAACTGGCTTTTAAAGGGGATTTTGGCAGCCAGTGGTGACAGAAGATCCTCAAAGTCTTCTCCCTTTCCAGGAAGGGTGAGCGGGGCAGAGACGCTGAAGCTGGATCACACCGTGTCCCACAAAGTCTGATGGAGACTGGGCTCCATCAGTTCCAGGGGAATACAATAATCCAGCTGCCAAGTAGGCATTAATTCCTGCTCCCTCTTATGGCACTGGCAGCAATGATGGCAACACTAAAAAAAATAGGCACTTGACTGCTAAAAACAAAGAAGGTAACACCAAGTACCAGGTACACACACAAACCCCAAAGCTCAGCAAAGCACATTTTATCTTAATACCCAAGCATTTCTCTCCCATCCACAGCCCCTATGAGCGCTGGAGGGTGAATGTACAGCTGGAGTAACAGGCTCAGTGTGACAGCCACTGGCAGCAAACAGAGCAATTGAGCCTTGGGAAATGTGTCCTGGTCGCTTGTGTGGTGACAAGAACAACTCTCCCAACAGCTGGGCCAGGCCGTGCGGAGTGTGGTACGTACGTGCTCCCTCGCTCACAGCCCCAGCTTGGCTCTGCTCGCACTCACAGACTGAGCGACAGACAGGAATTCAAGGGTGGTTTGTTCCCAAAAGCATTAAGGAGAATGTGTCAAAACTATATGATGAATGTGAACAATAAATGTCAATCCGGGTTAACAGCCAGTCTCATCTCTGTCTCGTGATAACGGTCAAAGGAGCCTTACTGAGAAAGAAACAAGGATTTTAATCATTTGGCATTTCCATGGATGACTGATAGATTGACTCCAAACAATTCAACAGGCAGTGAGTTTGCTTTAGAGAGATAAGGAGGCTGGTTAAGACATTCAGATGAGCCTGGATCTCTCCTTTCCTTTTGCTTTAGTGCACCTCAAAGAAACACGGCAAACTAACCACCTATAGCTCAGGTCATTGAACAGATGTGGACACCGCTGGGTAACGACTGTGGATGGTTAACCAGCTGTTTGTCTTTCACATTGCACTCCTCACCGTTAGGGTCTCGTAAGAGAGAACAAGAGCATCCATTAGACACCTCTACACAAGTTCAGCTCGTGTCAATTGAAATCACTTCAGGTGAAAAATGTGCTAAATAAAATGATATTCAGTTTGTACATTTGTGCCGTCTCATTGCGTACGTGCCAGGAATGCCCAGCAGACACGGGTGTCTGTCTGCTCAGGTCCTGCTAGAAGATGCTCTAGAAAAGTCAGCATTTTTAGTTTTCTAATCATTAATGGCATCACGCTTTCACCGATGTGACATACAACATTAATTAAATAACTCTCCAAATAAACCCGACTTTCTTAATGAAGATTCATAATCTTATGTTTATGTTCTATGCTCTATTTTTTCCTGCCAGAGAAAAAACCTGATAGGATTATTCTAATAAAATGTTTGCCATTTGAAGCTGGATAAATCAATGCATTAAAATGAAGATTAGCTTGGCAAGTTTCATTAAGATAAAGTAAGCAGCAACATCTCCCAGACTCATGCCATCCTGAGCATCAAACAGCCTGGCTTGTGTCTGCCTTCTCCATCCTTCAAACGCCCATCTCCTCATGTATAACCCCCTTACAGCAATTTAAGAGTTTGGTTTTGCTACCAAGGTGCCCCTCAAGACATTAGCATCGGTCTAACACACTGCCCAGGAATATTTGGATTTGTTGTCAATGTCTAATGAATGACACTATTGTTGCATGAGATGGAGCCAACTCTTTGCTGCGGACTGGGCATAAACAGGCTTTGAAGTTAAGATGTGGCACTTGCCCTGAATACCCAACTAAAGCCAGATTATATCTGATACCCCACTGTAGCTACAGCAATCCCAGACAAAAGCAAGCTTAGGAGCAAATGCCAGCCGTGAGCAGGGCAGGGGTTCACCCGTGTCTATGCAAGCAATCAGAGGGAATCACATCGTCCCTATGGAAACCTCAAGGTCTGTGACAAGCACAATGATTACTGCCAGCAATTAAATGTGCTGAAGTCATCCACCAAATTGAAACAAAGATTAAATTGCACCAGAAAGATCATGCTCCAGTTTACATATACAAGGAAACACAAAATTTACAAGAAAAGGTAAATTAAATGGGGCCAGGGTTGACTGAGGGAGTAGCATAATCGTGGGATCATTAAACTGACCCCTCCTTACCAAGGGCCTTTGGGACAAAACAAGGTTTGTTCTACAGTGACATTATTTCAGGTAGCTCTCGAGTAGTTAAAATCCCTGACATTGTACACTTCCAGTCAACATTTTCAGGATGATGAAATCCTAAAATCACAACGGGACCCGAACCCTTCCTACCTTTGACCAAAGGAAAACAGCAGCCTGTTGGGATAAAAAAAGGTTTAGAAAGTCCATTTTTTAAACAGGTAATTTTCATCTCGATTCAGTTGCATTATAACATTGCAGAAGTACCTAGAACTACAAAGTTAAGATGTGGGGAAAAAAAAACAAAACAAAACTCAAAAAATACACTCAAAAAATCTTGACAAATTTCGAGGTGTCTGCATTTTGCAGTGAATTGCCTGTTCTGGAGAACAGCTGCAGTGTCCCTGTAAGGTGTTTCTCTCCGCAGTACCAGCGAGTGTTTATTTCCATCTATAACTCCATCTTAACTGCGTTTACAGGAGAGAACTCACATTAAGGTCACAGCAAATGAGGAATTGTTCCAATAAAAGGGACACGTGCCATTCCTATAGTGCTAGCTGGTGGACTGAATTATTGTTATTGCAATTATCTAATAACTTCCATCTAGATGCCGAAGTACTCCCCAAATCACATCATCAGTGACAGTTCTTTTCAAATTCTGTCCAATGCACCAATCCAGATACTCTGGTGTTATTAACTAATTAAGAACATTGCATTTCAAGATGTACCATCAGTAGGGTGGAGACAGCTGTGACACAAACTGCGGCACCATTTCCACTGCTGACTGCACACTGGTGCGTGCAACCACCCCAGCTAAAGCCAATGGACCCAAACATCAAATGCAGACTTTCAGGTCAGAATGTCTATATTATTTTTAATTAACCCAGTCAAGGGTATCTGCAGAACTGAATATCGTCGCTTTTTGGAACGCACAGACTTTACAGTGTGAGATGAACCAGCCAGGTCACCAGAGTGTGGGTTCCCCTCAGTCATACAAGGGCTGGCAGGGAAGCAGAGCCCCTGCTGTGCCACCAGGGCCAACCCCTCCACTGGAGAAAAGGACCAGTGCATCACATCAGTTCTGGAAGCTGTGCCCATTTCACACTTACCAAGAAGTCAGTCCTATATTTCCACACCTCACGCGTAGCCACACGACAGATAGGTGACAGATAGGTAGGTAGATCATGGAATCATAGAATCATTTTGGTTGGAAAAGACCCTTGGGATCATCGAGTCCAACCATCAGCCCTACTCTACAAGTTCTCCCCTACACCAGATCCCTCAACACCACATCTAATCTACTCTTCAACACATTCAGGGATGGCGACTCCACCACCTCCCTGGGCAGCCCATTCCAGGCTCTGACCACTCTTTCTGGGAAGAATTTTTTCCTAATGTCCAGCCTAACCCTGCCCTGCTGCAGCTTGCAGCCACTCCCTCTTGTTCTATCGCTAATTCCCTCTGAGAAGAGACCAGCACCAACCTCTGTCCAATGTCCTTTCAAGTAGTTGTAGAGAGTGATGAGGTCTCCCCTCAGCCTCCTCTTCCACAAACTAAACAGTCCCTCAATTGTTCCTCATAAGTTTTATGTTCCAGACCCATTTCACCAGTTTTGCTGAAATTTCTGTTTGCAGAACACAATTCTCAAAGCAAACAGAACTGCTGCCTTGGCCATTGGGTGCTTTACACACACGCAGAAAGCAGTCCTGGGTTTTTTGTCCTTTGTCCTCCTCCCATCAGTGTCCAGAGCATACCTTCCAGCAGCTTACAAGTTGACTCAGAGTTAACAAATAACTCTGTTATTTGTTAGAAGGAGACATTTCAACACACACAGACTACACATACATCAAAGGTAGGCACTAATCTTCTTTGGGCAAAGCAAGTACCTTCCCATGGCAAATACACTATTAGCCAGTAGATGTCTGCCTGTTTGGTGCTCTTGCAAGTGAGGTGGGGTTTTATTGCTGTGCCAGACAAAACCCAACAATTAACATTGCCACAGAGCCCCTACTGCGTAAAACCCTGTTGCTAACCCATATGGGGCAGGAATTTTGGCATCTCTGCTGAGCAGCAGGGTGTAACTGGGAATGCCCCTCCATGGAGGAAAAGCTTCAGCAACTTTTGCCATAAGAGGGAGGGTACGTTAAATCACTAAACAGCTACAGCATTGGCAACTTTCTCATGAGGCTGATGAATAACTTCTCATCAGGCACAGATCAGTAAATTCCAGGCAGTCCTTTGTTTTCTTTCCAGGTGCCTTTCGTTCACCTTCTGCAGAAGACTTATTCCATAGTTTAGATTTAATTCTTGCCAAAGGGATGACAGCAAAAATATTATTAGCAAACGTATAGCAAAGAAACATTCAGCAATCCTCTCCAGTGATTTGTGAAGACTGTCATCAAGATGTCATTAATCTAGTGGAAAAAGCCCTGGCATGAAGCAGCCACGAGGAATCTAAGAGACTCAGGCTGGTTCCCAGGCATGGGTGCTGCTGCCTTGTCTGGGAGCGGGCTCTGCAGGGCCCTGGGGCCAGAGGAGGCCCTGGCTGCTGCTTCGCTCTCTGCGCTCCCTCCCGCTCCTACAGGAGGCCCTGGAGTGAGCTGCCCCCTGGCACAGCCAGTTAATGCAAGCTGCAAGCAGGGTTGTGTACCAACAGGGGCAGAGGCAGGCAGCTATCAGCTTCAAGTTAGAGCAGCAAACCCTAACTGGACAAACACAGAAAGCTATTACCCATGAGGTTATCAATTTGCCAATGAAATTCAGAAGACAGCAATAATTTAGAAACTGATATACATATTATCTTCTCTCCTTAATGTGTCTAGATGAGAAAGTCAAATATTTTCCTCCTCTTCTACGTGGAAAGATAAGAAAAGGTTCAAATTCAACACCAGAAAAAAATGGGAATAAAGGTTCACTGCTTCTGATCTTAGTGGAGTCACCAGATTCATTGCTGTAAGATACAGCAATAAAAAAATATATACTTAAATAAAGTCATTTTCTGTTCCTGCTGTGAATATCAGAGCACTCCAGGAATATGAATCCAGGGCTCACCTACCCACTTCAATATGACACCTACCAGGAGGCACTGACCTTTCCCAGTGTTCTAATATGGGGCTGGCAATCTCAACAAAACAGTGCCCTCTAATAATGGGAAGGGAAGGGGAAAGGGGGGAAAGAAGGAAAGAAGGGGGGAAGGAACGAAAGAAACCAAATAAGTTAGCCCTGTTGCACCAGGATTGGCCCAATTCTACCAGAATAAATGGTGGAGAAAATCACAGTGACAACTTCATACATAAACTGTTAAAATTTGATCTTCACCATAAAGGTTAAGCGTATCCTGTATTTTTTTTGGCATGAATCTTCAACATTCACTCTTAATACATATTTGCAAGTAACAAAACGATCTCCTAAGTGTCATAGTTAGTTTCATCCTTGCTGATATTTACAAGAAGATAAGGGCTCAGATGCCAAACTGAAATGTAGATTATACATTGCCAAATACTTAAGATAACCCAAAGACACACAGAGCCATTGTTCTAGAAAGTGGATATCAAAAAATAGACATATATCCACAGCTGCAGGCTTCCCCTGGCAAACAGGGCTCTTGCACAGATGCTTGTAGCACCAGATAGTGAACATCTTAATCTGCAGACGTGGTTACACACCCACAGTGCTGTATAACCTACATACCCAGCTAGTTCCCAGCCCAAAGCACCTGAAGGAACTGTCTGCAAATTTAAGTTGAATTAGAAGTTTAGCCCAACTAGCCTGGGTTCTGAATACTGTGTAGATCCCAAGAAGGGCTCTTTCAGCTACAGAAGAAGCGCTTGTGGTCGAGCTACCCTGGGCTATTGCTGATTTCTCCATTTGGAATGCGAGCAAAGTCCAAGGGGGCTTTTCCACTCATCCCTGCTTTGCGCATGAGCTCAGTGGGATAGATGTTATACATCTACAACATGATGTGATTTGCAGCAGCTGAAAAAAAAAAGAAAAGAAATTACTCATGAAACTCATGAGAAAATTATGAAATCCTCATAATTTCATTTCTTCTCGTGTTGGCAAATACACAAACCCCTGTGGCTGTAAATCCAAGCTGGGTGGGGAAACGATGCACTGTAAAACTAAACCGTTGGGCCTGGTGTTCTGGCTGCTCTACAGCAACTCAAAAGCAATTTCTTCATAGTGGCTTGATTACAAATATTTGTTAAAATTATTTTTCATACCTTGCTATCACAGGGCAAATAGCTGCTCCTAGCATTTTAATTGCAGCATTCATCAGCCTTGCTTATGCTAATTGGTACTAAATATATTAAGAAGGCATGGATTAGCATAGTATGAGCAGTCACATGTGAAAAGGACTGGTCCAGACAGAAGCAGAAGAGCTCAGCAGGAGTGTGTGCATCTGAAATTGCTCCGTCAGTACATGCAATCCAGCAGGAGCAACACTGAGGAAGGGATGTCACATATAGAGAGCTGTGCCACGTCATACGTAAACCTGAAAAAGAGCTCGCTGCTTCCGTGATGAGCTGAAAATCTCTCCATTGGATGAAGTTAAGAGAAACTCATGGGCAGTGAGGGTAGAACCTAACTATTGCTGAGAAAAGCTGTTTTCCACAAAGAGATACATGCCCTGTCCCTGCAAGACACTGACCACAGCTCACACACTGGGAAAAGTTTGTCTAGAAAGCAAACTCCATAAGCAAACAAACCATTACAAGCAGCAAAGTTGAAACAAACCGAGCTGAATTCCACTCGTGAATAAGCGCCTCTGTATTTTACATGCACCAGTATTACATCTTTTCTCCTTCACTAATCAGCACCCAAGTAGCTGACACTCAGCCTTTATCTTGTACTCAGTCTAAAGGATGAGCTCCACATTCCTGGTGCTTCCAATGCCTCAGTTGCATCTTGTGTCCAAGGTCAGCCAGCAATAAAACTGGAATTCAGCCTGTACCAAAGGCAGCTGAAAGAAGGAGCACAGAGCTGAGCTGTAGAGCATCACGTGGGAGGATGAGAGAGAAAGAAAATACCCAACAGGCTACTTAAAGCCAGGCTTTGCCTTCAGTCCCTGGCAGTCGACTCGCCCACAAAGGGCAGCAGCACATTAAACGGTGAATTGGGGTGGGGAGAGGGAGCGCACACAGAGAATGAAAGAAAAGGAAAAACCACAACAAAACAGAAGAGGAGGATTAAAAATCTTCTCTCTGTTGAAATTATTTGACCCTTGGCCCACTTGAAGTTGATTAAGCATCACTTCACCAAGGTTGGCTTCCTGGGGTGCTGGGAGGCACCACGGGCTCGTTGCATTTTGGATGATCCCGGGTGAGCGCGGTTTCCTCCTGCGTCTCCTCCCCTCCTCGTGGTGGGTTTCCATCTTCCCAGCAGCTGACCTCCACCCTGCCAGGTGAGCTCCGAGGTTAGGAATTCATCAAATCCCTCTGAGAAACCTCTGCTCCTTTTGTCAATAAATTGCTTCTGGAAACCCCGCTGAATTTTTCAGTGACCTCTTGCTCCTTTTGTGCCGGAAAAATTCCAAGTTCTTCAACTTTCTGTGCACTCTTTTCTCCCTTCAGCTTGGCTCTGCAGCCTTCTGCTACATTGTGCTCAGTCCTGCCCTTTCATCTGCTGATCCTTCCTTTGTAATTGTCTCACCCAAACCTTTCTGAAGCTGGTTTGGGAGACTGGATTTTCTTGATGGTTCAAAAAATAAGGGATAGGTGAGCTATTCTTTTAAAGGCGTTGTTACCTAACCCAGAGGTACAGTTCGGTTTGGGGGCAGAAATTTGGATATATCCTGTATTGAATGACATTATCCCTTTCATGTTTATTACAATTCCGTGCCCCTAGTACTTTCACAAAAGCTCTTGGCTGGTGCTTCTGAAGCTGAGAGTATAAAGATTTACTGACAAGTACCTCTTCAAAACAGACAAACTACAAAACTAACGAGATAAAAATAAATAAACCTGTTTTTCAAGTATCAATATAGACACAAACGATACAGTAACTTAATTTTAGGCCTACTATTTGTTAAGAAAATACCACATAACTCTATTTTTTTTAGCTAATGTGTTAAACAAGAGAGATGTGGGTATCTGAAGCCAACTAATTTGAGAAAGCACTCTCTGAAGGATATGCCAAAGAGACTGCCATGATGCAGTAAATTAAAGAGCACTAAGTAATGAGAGCAGAAGCTTTATTTTAGTGATAAAGGGCTGAAAGGATTGAAGACTTCTTCCAAATCCCAAACCAGGCTTTAATATTTACTTAGTAAAACAGGGACTCATTTTTTCCAATATGGCCAATTCCCCCCTGCTTTGATGGCAGCCACCCCTTCGTCACCTCTCCAAGAGCCCCTGCTGCCCCCAGTCCTGGGCACACGGCCTTCTGCACGCCTCACCTTGGATTGCTCCTGAGGATGAAAGTTGTGTAACCACCAGTTACCATGCCTTCAAATTCAATTCCAAAGGACACCTAACCCTCCCTTTAATTTCCACGTGGTGTTGCCTTAAAGCAGGTTTTATTAGCCTGCCAGGAATTGCAAACTGGAGCTCAAGTTAACACAACCTGCCAGCTGCTAATATATTCAACACCGCATGATTCAAACATTAGTTGGTGATGTTGCAGCTCTCAAACAAGGTAAATTAATTCAGTAGTAATTAATACAAGCAGGGAGATGGCTCAGGTTAAGTCAGCAACAAAAACATAGCCCACAGGACAATTTACATGAATGGGCTTCAGGCAAGGAAACAAACAACACTCTTTCTTGTGGGTAGATGAGTGGGGCTGCTTTTCCCTGGGAAAAGATGTTTCAGTCTTGAAACTACCGCTGAGACGGTCGGGGGGACCTGAGAAGGTTAAGGGATATCTGCTTTGCCCTTCAGAGAGGTGGAAAGGCAAGAGGGGAAGGTGTGACCCATGTCCCCCCGCCTGCCCAGCAAGCCCACACACAGGCAGCCAGAAAACTGCATCGGGGCAAGAAGCCCCTACACGGTCATGATGGAAATCATCAGAAAACAGGATCAGTGCTAACGCTGGTGTTTTGAACATCTAAATAAGGGCCTTCTACATGCCCTACTTCACCCTTCTTAGTGTACCTAGGGTCCTTGTGGGTATAGCTGTTTCTCTTGGCTGCCTAGGTTCATAGCCTTAATAACTGTCTCCTCCAGGCACACCAGGTCCTTAAGCTAGGGTTGTCGGGCAGAGACATTTCACTTTCCAGTGAGTAGTCTTGACCAGCAGTAATACTGTAACAGGCCATATTTTCCCTCCGGATTGCATTTATAATCAAATATTCATTCTCACTTTCTGTTTAATGCTGGTGACTCCAAAGAATTCAGAGAGCTATTTTGCTTGTAATGTTTTCTAATTGTTTCCCTCGGGAGGTAGAAAAGCTTTAACTAGATCTTATGTCACGGCTTCCTCGCCACTTTGAGGCAGACAATATGCAACTTCAGATGTACCACAATTATTCCCTGCAATTAATACTTCCCTTTCGGTTTTGCCATTAATATCACTTTCCTACAGCCTAGTTAAGTGCTGTGGCCTTATTTATTCTGCATTTATTCCATGGCTGATGAGACACTGAACAAAACAGTACAACAGACCAGCAGAACTCATCTTTTCTATAGCATTGGAGGTTATGGCTGATGTAATTGCAAAATATCTGGACTTGCTGATTTTGAGTTAATGACAGTTCTGGGTCCAGGCATGCTGGGATCAATGCACCCGACGGGGCAAGATCACTACTGCACAAGGGCTGTTAGCTTTGTTTACATGGGTTTCAAGTTGTCACTTGCTTTTTATCCAACTTGACTTGCAATATAGAAGACCTAGGTTGGGTTGGTACTTATGGCACTTATCCAGACAAAGCTGAAAGCATGAGCAAGGAAACAACAGCCACGAGCTTGCTTTCTACCCAGCACAAGTGCAGGTGAGGGGAATGGAGCAGCCTTGATCAATTCAATGAAAGTTCCCACAGGAAACACCAAAACCTGTAGGCCCTGGGCTTTCTATGCCTCTCAGATGATACTTTACATTCAGATCTGTGGGAATATTTTGTAAATACTCCTATTGAGGTGGAATACTAAGGATTTTGGATATCAACTCACTTTATACTATGTTCTGCATCTTCAGAGGACAATGGAATAAAGGCAGTGCCAATATCTGTCACTTGGGGGCCTTTTATGCATATTAAACACATTGCATGACAGAAAAGATGTATAAGGAAGACAGGAGGTGGCCACTGCACGTGCTGCTGGCATAAGCATGCAACACAAACACACACACCGAGACCGTCTCTGGCTTGTTGGATCCCACTGACATCTCAGGTGTGATTGGGCAGCAGCCTGAACCAGCATTTTGAACTGATGTATCATGAAACCAACGTTCACTGAGAGGCTTAGTTCTAAAATACAGTTGAAAACTCCTTAAAAGCAAATTTGAAGACCTTCACACATATAAAGCAGTAACAAAGTATTTCAAACTTGCAGAATCAGAGGATTAGCTAAATCTGACATCGGTGCAGCGTGACCCCAGCTTCTTATCAACCTCCAAGACAAGGAGGGCTGCGCATCCATCCACCCAACACCGAGTTGTCTCTCAAACAATCAAATGTACAGCACATTTGTTCTCCCTGAGTAAGTGCATTGCTAACAGACTGCCTTCAGAGCTTGTCAAACCAGACAGAAACAAACCGCAAGGTACGAGGAACACCCTCTAACTAGCTAACCACTTCAGAGCAAAGGGTAGAGAGCGGCTTGCTAAAGCAAAGAAACCTGAAAATTCATCAATTCTGACAATTCTGGTAGCCAGAAAAGGTGGGTAAACCAAATCTTATGTATTTATGTTGGAGACTTTTAAACTGTAGGACATACTTTCGTGAGGAGAGATGCTAACAGAAACCAATCACCCTCTGGTCTTCAGCAAGGGCTCTTAGAAACGTGCTGTGATTCTCCTCACAGACCTTACTGTGTCTCAGTCTTCTCAGAGCAGCAGAATTCTTCAGTAAAACATACCAGCTTTGCACAGCCAATGCTAGGACACTTTTCAAAGTCAGTCATAGTTGCAAATAAACACAATCTGTACATTTTGCTACCATTAAGAAAGGTTTCACTCCAGTTCCTTAAACCATGTCCCCACTAACATCCTATTAATCCGTATCCTGGCACCGTTACTTTCTTGTACTTCTCAGCTTGAGTCCATGCTGGTACAAGGTGCAAAAGTGCTGTGTTCCTCTCCAGAAACAGTGGCAAGGAATAGGACATCACAGCATCAGCAATAGCAATATTTCCCTCAAAATATCTTTCAATCAAATCAAAACACACAAGAACCAGAACCAGGATGCCACCAGCTTCAGGATCTGGATTCGATATGGTAAGTCCATAGGGAAACTCCACGGGGCAGCTCGCTGCCCACACCATTCATTGTGCAGGCAGATTTGCTGCTGAGTTTTCTTCGTCCTTATGTCAATTATTTTGATGTGAATTTACCAGCATTTTAAATGTGCTTCAGAAACACAGCAGCAACAGAGGCAGCACAAGTAGGGCATGCCCACAGCCTGGCTGCAAACAGCAGCCCCTGCTCTGCTGTGGCCATAGCTGTCCTTCACCCCTTCTCCCCCCAGCCCACCCCTCCCCTCCCCTCTGGCTGTGGGTATTTCTGCAGGAAGGCTCTACAGGCACTGCCCAGTTGCAGAGACCTAACCCCCAGGGTGCTGCACTGACACAGCCCTGGGCTCTGGGGCTCAGCAAGAACATTATTTTTATGTAGCTGCTTCTCTGTAATTATAAAAATGTCAGCTCAAAATTGCATGGCAGAATTTCAATTCGTTTTCAGTTCTGTGGAAGATGATTGTGGCTTTTTAAAAGTTCACTTGATATCAAAACAGCCCAGAAAGAGCAAATGTAATTAAAATCTTGAAGGAACATTGTGGTTGATTAAAAGTTTAATCACCAGCAGTCAGTGAAGGAAACTGCAAATTCCAGTGCCACCAAGAAACAACTCAGCTGCTCCTGGCACACAGAGCCAGCTCCAGATTTGATCAAGCCTGTATTTTTAAGGGTTACTTACTGCTATAAGCATATGGAGGTTTCACTGTCTGCCCATAAGTACACCAGAGAGCACAAGAAATGGGGTATGACGACCTTCAAACCTTTATGCACCTATTTCCATTAATTTCTCATCAACAGAATTTTTAATTGATATAGAAACTTCATGCCAGAGTCGATGCTGACGGAGATAGGAATTTGCATCAACCAGCAACACCCACGGATTAGATCAGCATCACGTAGGTCCCTAGCTCCTCTTTGGGAATAAGGACTGACAGCTGACTCAGCATCATTATTGGTTTTGAGTTATGTAGGAATGTTTCTAGTAAAGAAGTAGCTCGGTAAAGCCAGAAATAAGACATTTGTTATGCTTTTTCCATTATTAAAAAGAACAGAACACACAAGGAGTCATTGCACCACTCCAGCTTCAGTAAACACAAACGAGCTCCAGGTGTAGGACATGAAGGAAGCAGAGGGAGATCAAAATCATGCCAGGTTTTAGCAGCCAACTGCTATAAAAGAGTAGGTTTCATTTTTTTCCCTGATTTTTGTGTGAGCTTGCAGAGCACAAGCACTGCCTTGCAATGTCTGAAAGAATAAAAGAAGTTCTCAGTTGACTTTATGTCCTGAATGACTATGGAGACTGAATGACAAAATAAAAAGAGTATTTTTTAAGCAGAGTTACATCTGTTTGCACACAGAAATTTTCACAATTGGTAATTTCACTATTAATAAGGTTTTTTTTTAGAAAGATTTTCCTTTAACTTGCTGCCTATACACATTTTTAGAAATCCAGATCAATTCCCTCTCCTCCCCTTTTATATCCTGTAATCAGAACCCTCTATTTTGAAAGCATTAAATCACAGCATGATCATACCCTGTATTAGTGATGAGCTTTACCAGCTGTTTGCCTTATATTTCTAATCTATCAGTTCTGACTAGATTTGTGAGCAATTCAGGGAACACAGCCTTTAAAACAAGGGGAAAAGTAACTGTAAAACAAGAAACTGAAAGAAATGTCACTTTTGATGGTCACCAGCAACAAATGCAAATTCTGATTAGGCCCTACTGGGGCTGTGCCAGGCAACTGTAATGCTGTCGGGTTTTGTATTAATAAAGCTAATCAATATTTTAATAAGCATGGTTATTAGGTGCTGATTACTGCTGGTGAGCAATAACACTTGCTCTGACATTGACTCCAGAAGAGAGTTTGTGATGCTGAAGATTGGGCTAGGGTGGGGAGGAAGGATTGGAAAAATACACTTTATAGTTTATAGTTTTCAGGAAAAAAAATAATCAAACCTTGGGGCCTTTCTGGGTGTAATCCTTATTACTTCTGGATAACGGGAGACATTGCTTATGGAAGAGTATCTATTGCAATTCTGCAGTCTAAGCTCCGTATCAGAGAGATCCTGTAGCCACACAGAGAACTCAACAGTAATTAAATCTGAATTTGCCCTCTAGCTCTAGAGGGGAGGGATGATCTTGTCTGTAGAGCCGCAGGAAAGAAGTATTTATTCACAAATAATTTCCTAATGAAGACAACATCAATAACTGGTGGCACACTCTGCAATAATCTACTCATCCAGTGCTGCTTTATTGACAGACTGGGAGTCACAAACCTGGCACACAGCTTTGTGTGGAACACCAAAGCCAAACCCCACAAGTTCGGTATCGTCACCCTTCGACACGCGCAAACCGTGACCACGATGCCAAACGGAGAGGAACAAAACAAAGCCTCGCCCTCAGTGTGCTCCTCACACGGTGCTGGGACAGCCCAAGCCACTGTTTAAAGAGAGTTAATGCCCTTCTCAGTAAAAGGTATTTTCAGATACAGCTCCCAGAATTACCATGGCTTTTTCATGGCCATAACACCCAGAAATAGAGTATTTGAACTGCAGTGAGACATCCAGTGACAGTACTTCTACCGCCAACCCTTCTCCTCCCTCGTCAGTGTTACACGAGATCATCTTCCTTTACAATTACTAACTTTCTCTTTTTGTTCCTAAAATGAACCAGTCCTCAGGAGATATTCCACTCATTTTTCTAATGGTCATTCACGCCTTTAAAATTTCTCTCTCTTCATTGGTGTTCCAATTCCTTCCAATTTAGTATCATCTGCAAATTTCATTACCTCCCCGCTTAACACGTCTTCCCAATCAGCCATGTACTTGAATCGAGTCCTGCAATTGATTCTGGCAGCTCTCCACCAGGAGCCCTCCCCACATCAATGCTGCCTTTGTGTAAAGCCTTTCAGGCAGCTGTCGGTCCGACCTGCCCGTGCTCCCATTCAAACCAACCAGGATGTATTTTCTTTTTATTTTTTTTTTGATAAAATTGAAATCTGAATGAGGAAATACCAACTCAGTCATTAAAATCCAAATATATCACATTAGGTGCATTCTCTTAATCTGCTAAAGCAGTTAGAGCAATAATTAAGTGAAAGTAAATCGGTCAAGACCATTAATGGATGAAACCTCAAACTGGAGCACTTGGGAGCTGTGAAATGAGGTACCTGAAGAGGGGAAATATTTTAAAAATGCAGTGCAACCCGGGTAAACTACTTCAACAGCAATCACAACCAGCTACACTTCACTAATTACCATTTAAAATAACAAAATAAGAGGAGGACAAATATTGTTAGTCCCAACCAAGGTGGATCTAGAGTAGCTGTTCCTCTGGTTTAAGAAGCAGACCTGGCAGCGTGAGACGAAACAGCTACTGCCTAGGCTTTGCCCAGGTTCAACTAACCTCCTGAGCCATTACTAGTACAGAAAAACAAGATTTGGAGCCATTCCTCATTGTCTAGAAAATCACTATTGGACCCTGAGCTCCTCATTTGATTTCTTCAAGGCTCATTTGCATCCCAGCTCTTTAATATGTTACAGGTAGCGATGCTTCATGCCGGAGTTCCCCCTCTTTACTCGTGCATGACGTGTGCTGCGAGTTCACCAGGCAGGGAGCAAAACCAACTTAGGCACCAATGTACCAAGATGAGGTCTGAGAACAGAGCAGCCTTTGCACAGCATGCCCCAAAGCACGATTTCTGCTAGGAATATGCAGGTCCCGTTGTGTTACCCCTGCAGTGCAGAACAGAGGGGGCAGCCCAGAGGGGGCAGCCCAGAGGCCGTGTGCCCTGGGCTCCTGTTTAACAGCTGGATTCAACTACCCCCATGATGCTGCAATTGATTGCCCAGAAGTGCAATAGGACCTCAACTCCTCAGGGATCTTTAGCGGCTCCTTATGGGCAGCCACGTGTCATAAACACCCTAAAATATTTAAGGGAACTTTTCCAAGCAGTGGGAATTCCCAGAGCAGGCAGGCAATACACCAAAGCAGCAGCTTTGTGAGGTTCCCAGCCAAAAGACACGGCAAAGGGAAACCGACTTTTGCCACATGGAGAATCCCCTACTCGAGGCACTGACTCTGAACTCCCTCAAGTCCTGCACTGCCCCGTTGTGCAACAAGCAATTAATAAATGCTCTTATTTTACAACTCCCTGCTTATTTTTAGCACTTAAAAAAGCCCGTCTTTCTCTAATGTGGTCTGCTTCAACTCAGAGCCAGCACTTTGGGAAACTGCTAGAAGCACTGAACAGTAATGGTCAAAGATGATCTGAAGACCAGCAGTATGCAGGCTCTCAGGATAAGCTAACCAGTACTGATTCTGCAGCAGCTTCCTCAGAACTTGGATTTAGGGCTTGAAATACATCATCACCCTGAATCCTCCACTGGTATTAGCAGAGTATTAAACTATCAGACTTCAGGGAAGACTTACAGCCAGTTGCTTGTATTAATCAGTGTAGGACCTGAGTTGTGTGCAATCCAGGCTTCTATTATTTACTACTGACATATGCCAAGTTGAATTTTTCTAATATTTCTGCCTGATTCACAAGGACTCTAACAAGAATACTAAATACAAGCCATTAAATTTATTTTGACTTGACTTGACTTGGTTGTCTTAATTATTAAAAGTTCTATTTAGATTAACACAAGGAAATCTCTTGACATATATTGCCTTGCAGCACTGAAAAGATTATAGGAAAGGACTGTGTGTGAGAAGGCTTCTCTTTGAAGTGTGGTATTTGGGTAAAGCCAGCTTGAGCAATGCCTGATAGAGGCAAAGCTCCACGTTCCACCGCTCAGAGATGTATTAAAAGCACAAGGCTCGGGTACCCAACGTGCTGCCAGCTCAAGTGCCCGTAAATGACAGCATTGCCCTCGTGCTGCCAGTCACGCAGTGCCTTCTTGTCCTCTTGCACTGCTGGCCAGGTGAGGAGAGATGGGTGGGTTCCCCTCACCTGACAGTTCTAATTCCACTTCCCAGAGGGGACCCCAGGAAGCATTACCACCCTCCTTGCTGGGGACACCCTTTGTCCTCCCCCTCCTTGGTCACACACACATTTTCAGCAGCGCTGCTCAAAGAAACCACTTGCCTCTTAACCCAGCTATGATCTGGTTGCAGTCTCCTCCACCTCACCTTGACTCAGAAGAGCAAATGGGTGTTCATGGCTGCTCAGAACACAAGCAAGTCAAGAAGCTTTTGCAGGTGGAAGGAAGCAAATTTCAGATATTAAGTCCCTCAAGCAAGTAGCTCGCTCTCTCTGATGACTGACTTCCTCAGATACTGGCAGCAGACTCATAACTGCTCATGAAGAAGCTCAGAGACTATTTGTGTCTCTTGAAACATAGAAGTGAAGCAGGGATCATGCATGTCCCAACAGAACCATTTCAAAATTCTGCTGAAAATTTTATGATATTTTCAACCAAGAATGAAAAATGCCCTCTCAGCCAGCTGGCATTGCTGTTTCAATCCAGCTTCAGCAGAGAAACTCCACTGAGGTTCTTTGTGATGTTTAAACTGGATGCAGAATATAAAGGGTTCACAGGTCTTTTCCTAAGTTCACTTAATGTCACAAATTTTTCCTAGTAAGATACACAAAGATTTTTATACTGTTCTGTGAACATTAACTTCTATTGCTTGACTCTAAGCATCCTGTGACAGTTGTTCTCCCAAGTTACACTGGATCTTTCAGCCAAAGTTACAGGACACAAGATACTTTTCCACAAAGCCGCCCTCACTAGAGGCGACATAGTGCCACTTGGAGCTTGCACTGTGCAGACTTGAACATCAGGAGCACAAAGAACCCACAGGCTGCCTTGTTCTCTGTTTCATTTTCAAAGTCTTTTTCTCCACCCCAAGACAGGCTCCCAAACTCACCTCATGCAAAATAACTGCCCACCTCAGATAACAGAACATAAACCCCAGGGGCATTGCCCCCTCGCATACCAACCATTTGTCACCCACCTCTGTGAGGAAACTGCAGGATCTCACTGAAGCACCTTTTGATCTTTTTTCAAAGTTGTTTTCTTTTCACCTGTTTTTTCCTACAGTCTTTCTGACTTTCTGCTTCACTTGGTAGTAACTTAGGTTCTGCTTTCCCCCCATTTAAATCTCATCCCCCAAGACCTCACCTCCGTTGTTCTTCCTCTCTTTCTATTGCCCTCGCTTCTCCTACTGACATCTCAGTATGGACTTCTTTCTCCTAGCTGGGTCTCAATCCCTTTTCTTTACACAGAAATCATTCTGTCCCCCCAAAATTCACTCTTTCTAGGGCAGGAGAACATTTCTTACCTTGATATCCTCTTCCTCACTTTCATCAGTATCTGCTACTTTATTTCCATCCATGCATCTCACCTACAAACTCTGAGTCTGGTCTTTGCTTTGAATCCTGCTGGTGGGCAAGCCAGGGGTGTTGGAAATGTCTGCAGGAACTCAGCAGGGGTCTCCACACCTCAGAGACCACAGTGGGGTCCCTCCTCCCCCAGGAGATGGTAGCTGCCTTCTGGATCTTTCTGCTGCCAGAGACACAGCTGGGGAGCTACTGGTTTAGACTCAGTGCTTCACCTGGAGGTCATTTAATCTAAAGACTCTCACCTGTCTCTGAACTGAGGATCCCCTTGGTTCTCTCTCCTCCCTTTCTGAGAAATGGGATCACAGTCAGCTGTGAGTTAAATACTCAATTAACCTTGCAGGAATCTCTTGCTAGACTAAATCATGTAACTGAAGCCAGTAATAAAATTATCCTTTCCAATCCTCACATGAAATTTTATAGATGAAATTAATCATCAAATCAAAGTTGTGCATTACACCTTTGTGTAATTCCCAATTTTAAAGAAGTATCAAAATAACTCTGATATTACATTAGCTTGAAAAGGGCCCAGCAGTAATAACTGATCTGGCAGGAATATAAATGTTGGCATTGGTGAAGACAGGACAGAGCCCGGGCATTCACTCCTTACCTGCACAGCCAGACCTTCCGTCAGAGCTCAATATAAGCCACAGTCAATCAGCGCTGCTGTCCCTGACTGTCTCCTCTTCCTCCCAGGTTTGGGAACAGTCTGCAAGAGGACATGGTCCCTGCAGGGACTGAAGCAAGGCTGGTTGGTCTCCTGTACCCCTGCTCCTCCTCCTTGCCTTTCTTAAACGTGAGTGTAATCACGACAACCTTTCCTTACCCATTAGACAACCTTCTCTGGTTGCTCTGTTCCTTCACAGATGACAGACAACTGCCTCAGTCACTTTGACTAGCATTTTCTGCACCCTCCAGCAATGCCATCGGGTCAAATCCTTCCATCTTCATCACACAGTTCCCAGCTCATGCTTCCATGGCTGCCCCCCTCCATCCCACCACCAGTGGTGCTCAGGGGTGGCTGGGAGGAAGTAAGGCAGGCACTGGGAACTACAGTTTTTCCACTGTCATCTGCTGCTGGGTGTCTGTGCCAGCCACCAGCACACACAGATGTCTGAACATGGTTTACAGAAAGTCTTACCTGTTGGAGGAGTGGCCAGCACAGACCCCGCTGCAAGCCCAGGGCATGCTCCCTCCTCTGACTGGCATCGGGGATCTCTGTGGGTTCATCACTGGTTCTTACTGGAATCCCAAAGCAGTGCGGGAGGTACACTTGCTTCTTTCATTGTAATAGGTTTCTTCCTGCAGTACAACTATTACAGCCACTGGAACTAATCAGTATTAAACCCAATTAACTTCAATAATTCAGCCTCTCGCTATCTATTAAGCTAACAGTGCATTGTATCTATTAATACTATTAAAAGTTACTCAGTGTAAAACCTATTCATATTATTAAGTTTGCCCACAGGTACGCTCCCCTGAGCACGTTAGGTGAGCTGAGCACTCCACTGCAGCTTTTGCAGCCCCTGCACACCCAAAACACAAGGAACACAATTCCCTCAAAGTACCATGATGCTCATTGGTGGCCTGAGATCAGCTTCTAAAACCATGCAATACACCTCTCCCATTCCTTCCCTGCTTGGCTACCCCAGTCAAGGGTTTCTTAAATGTTAATTAAAACACAGTTCCACCAGTTGCACAGGTGGAACATCTCCTCTGGCTGTGTGTTTTACAGTTTTTCACCTACAGCAGAAAGAAGCTGGCATGCTGAAGCTGCTTGCAAGACTTCACTGTTTTTACACCACCCCAGGAATGGAAGCACTGAACCCAGAGCACACATAAAATCCAATGGAATCAGGGAATTGTCAGAGTTGGAAGGGAGCTCTAGAGACCCCCCAGTCCAACTCCCCTGCTACAGCAGGGCTGCCCAGAGCACAGCACTCAGGGCTGCATCCAGGCGGAGCTTGAAGGTCTCCAGAGAAGGGGACTCCACACCCTCCCTGGGCAGCCTCTGCCAGGGCTCTGCCTCCCTCACCCTAAAGCAGTTCCTCCTCATATTTGAATGGACCTTCCCATGTTCCAGCTTGTGCCCGTTGCTCCTCATCCTGTCACTGGGAACCACTGAAAAGAGTCCAGCTCCATCCTCCTTCAGCCCACCCTTCAGATACTTATACGCAAGAAGAAGGTCTCCCCTCAGCCTTCTCCTCTCCAGACTAAAGAGTCCCAGCTCTCTCAGCCTTTCTTCATCAGGGAGATGCTCCAACCCCACTATTATCTTTGTTGCCCTACGCTGGACTCTCTCCAACAGTTCCCTGTCTCTCTTGAACTGGGGAGCCCAGAACTGGAGGCAGTATTCCAGCTGTGGCCTCACCAGTGCAGAATAGAGGGGGAGAATTACTTCCCTCCACTTACTGGCCACACTCTTCCCTAGGCAGCCCAGAATTCCATTGGCCCTCTTGGCCACCAGGGTTGGCTGGCTCATGGACAGTTTACCATCTACCAGAACCCCCACATCCTTCACCTCAGAAGTGCTTTCCAGCAGGTCCGCCCCTAACCTGTACTGGTGCTCAAATTCTTCCTCCCCAGGGGCAGGGAGGAGGAGAAGAACCTTGAGGTTCTTCTCTGCCCAGCTCTCCAGCCTGCCCAGGCCATGCTGGATGGCGGCACAGCCCTCTGGAGTCTCAGCCAGCCCTCCCAATTTGATATCATCAGTGAACTTGCTGGGGATACACTTGGTCCCCTCGACCAGGTCATTGATGAATATGTTGAACAAGACCGGACCGAGAACTGAGCCTTGAGGGACACTACTGGTTATAGGCCTCCAACTTGACCCTGCTCCATTAATTCCAACCCTCTGAGTCCTGTCACACAGTCAGTTCTCAATCCACCTCACTGAGCCCACACTTCTGCAGTTTCCTAATGAGGATGTTATGGGAGACTGTGTCAAAAGCCTTGCTGAAGTCAAGGTAGATGACATCTGCTGCTCTCCCCTCAGTTATAACATCATGGAAGGCTATCAGATTTGTCAATCGTGATTTACCTTTGGTAAATCTGTGTTGATCACTTCCAATGATTTCCTTTTCTTTGAGATGTTTGGAGATGACATCTAAAACAGCCACTGAACAAGTCCACTACAAAAGCTTCAGAAAGTGTCAAGAACACACGCTTTTCAAAAGGGCACTCCTCACTGCTGAAACCATGTGTTTGAGGCAAAGGCTCAGGAAACTGTCAATATATCTTTCGAGAAGCTATTACATAGTTGAAAATCATAATATTAACATGGGAAAATTCTTTTCCCTAAGCCAAGCTCAAGGCACACGAATCAAGTACAAAGAGCTGTTTCCCTGTTCAGGCAGGCAGGGGAGGGGTAGCTGAACACACTCTCTCCTATCTGGTTTTCCTTTTCTCTAATTAAACACTTTGGGTGTGCACAGAGATGTCACTTGGCTCCCACGCCAAAACAGGCTCTGTGTGGCTCTGGGGTATCTGTATTATTATTCCAACGCAGCATTATCAAATCATAGGTTTTGGATTACTTTTTCCATATCTTATGAAGACTTTCAGTCTCCCCAGAAATAAAACAATTTCCATGGAAACACACACCCATGAGATAGCCGGGACTTTGCTCCTGAGCTGGTACAGAAGGCACTTGGCTGCTGCAGCCCTTCTCTGCAGAGCGGAATCACTGGTTCGGTCATTACTGGTTCTTTTCTCCTTCCTATCATTTATGCTTCTAATTAATTTGGACTAATTACACTATCGGGTCAGCTTATCTTCCAGCCTTCCACAGACATTATACTCAAGAAAGCAGCTACTAAAAAAACCAAAAAGCTAAGACATTTCTTATAAACATTTTCTATTTTCTCTAGCTCCTTTTTTTCCTTTTTTTTCTTTTTTGTTTTTAGATCCATATTTGTGATTTTCCTGTGCTGGCTTCCTAGGGCAGATTTGCTCCTTTCATTTTGCTTTAAAGCTGTGCTGTGACAGGATGTGTGGTTTGACGATGGAAATCCCCCTATACCTCTGCGTTCTTCTAACCGGGACTGTACCCTGCTCACGGGCTGGAGAAGCTCACGGGTCCCCCATGCAACCCTTCCTCCACACTGCTGCTGCTGTTCAGATCCAGATGGTCTTGAAAAGGGCAAGGAAAGCAATTGAGAGGGGACAGGCATCACAAGGGAAAGATGAGAAGAGAGAAACAGAAGAGCTTCAACCCAAAGACCTTGTTTCTGCAAGAACATGCAACTGCTCTGGTAAAGCCCTTACTTTATCCCCCCCTTTCTGAGCAAAAGCCTAGTTGACAGGACAGACCCAAACTCGTTGCAGTTAAACTGTTTCTGAAATGAACACATTTAATTAAGAAGGGAAAAATAACCCAAAGACCTTTCATCATCTTCCTCCTACAGTGTCCCCCTGAGAGACCCCACTGTCTCCACAGGCTTCCCGGGGCACCTCCATGCACACTCTGCCATTGAGTTTCCTCAGCCTGGGACGTGGCCACAACCTGATGGGTTTTCAGAAGCAATTTGGTCATATTCCCCTCAAAGGGCATCTCCAAACCACAAACAGCAGCTCTAAAAAATCCTTACACACTTCTGAGTCTAAAAAAAATTCAGTGCAGTTAAACATAGAGGGAAAGGTATCACTTAGATTTTTTCCCCACTATATCAAAAGACTAGGGTTATTTTTAATGAATAGATTTTATAGGGCAATAAAAATAAAAAAGCAGCCCCAGGCAGAGGAGTGGTTCGTAATTCAGATGAACACCATGGCCCATGCACACTAAATATCCTGACATGAAAAGAAGTGCTGTAGGAGACTAAGCGTTTAAGGAGCAGGACACAGGATCCCCATTCTGCCATTTGCTCTGTAATAGGCTCAGCATGAAATACTTTCCTCTGAGCATTTTCTCTGCTTTGTCTAAACACAGAAATGTTTTCCTTCAGTAGGAAGAACAAACCTTTTATTAAATCTATGTAAAGCTGACTCTAAGATTATATTACAAGTAACATTCTGTCAACGTTACATGTGAAAGTGGGTTTCTTGATTAACTGTGTGATAGGGTTCAGATGACCCTGAATTATTTCTGTTATATTTATTTAAAGAGGACATTTAATAATTAAAGAAAAACCCCTCTTGTTTTAGTGATGAGTAACAGTATTTTCACATCTGTTGAAGGTTGCTAAACACGATGTTACTTTTTCATTGGGTGGAGTAATCTGAGGTCACAGCCTCAATTCATTTTAAGGGAGAAATCCCAAACTGATGTTCCCTTCCATAAATGAAAAGTTATGATCAAAAAAGCCTCAGTTTACCAATATAAGTACTCTAAAAGAAGCAACGGTTGTTTTCAAGCAGTTAGTTGTTACTATGCAGGGAGAGAAGCCCTTTAACTCAAGTTTCTGATGTGAAAATGTTTTCTGGAGTTTTCTTTTTTTTTTCCCCTGGGGAAAAACTGGAAACAGATTCAGTGAGGGAACAAATTTGACTAACTTTTTCTTTGAAGGCACAGACGCATCTTGCCAAGGAAATTCCTCCCAGAAGCAGCAGAGGCTCTCACTATGCCGCAGGAGGCAGGAGGAGACTCACCTGCCATGAGTTCAGGACCCTTTGAAGGGTTTCTTTCCCTGCCCCTGCAGCCTCCTCAGGGCCCAGCCAGGCAGCTCTGCCAGCCTCCATGGAGGGGAGGCTGAGCCAAGCTTTGCCCACTTCTTCCATGGGCTCTGCCAAGGGCAGCATTGTTCCGGCTTTATATGCCCTGGGCTGCAGCAAGTGCCGAGCTGGCAGGAGATGATGAGGTTCCCTGCCTGAGGCTACAGCACAGTCTCCGTAGAACCGCTCGCTTGTCACCTCTCCACTGCTGCCAGTCTCTAATCTGTCAGTCAAGCTGCCACTCAGACCCAGCAGGCCTCAAAAAGTCACACCGAGTCCATGCCCGCACCCGGTTAATGCACCACGTTGCCCTCTCACAACTTCTGACATTCTGGAAAAGACAAGGTCCAGGAGAAATCATCCCCAGCTTGCAAGAAGCATACTTCCCTCCAGCAGCATGCAGAGTTAACGTGCTGCAGAGGTGCTTTGGACAGACACGGTATCTGCAGCACTTAGATTTGCTGCAAGTACCCAACCAACCTAGGCCATCCACAGAGAGCTGCTTGTGCCTGTAGGAAGCAGAGACACACTACGATTCATAGCAGGCAGAACACCATCACACACACCATTATGTTCTAGACTCTATTTCTTTCTGCCTCATAGGGTGAGAAATGCAGCTGACCTGGGGCCCTCCTCCAAGAGACCAATTCTCTACTGCTCCCTTGGAAGTCAGATACCTCCTCGCCATTTCTTCCCTCTGTGGTGTAAGTGATTCCTGCTGAAGGAGTTCCTGAAGGCTCTCCCTTCTGCCCCTCTCCATGTACCACAAGGGAAAGCTGCTGCCCCGCTAGTGCTGAGGCTCCTGCTTAGTGCCAACAAACACAAGAGATGAATTTCTGCATTCCCATAGGGTATTGCAGAGAGCGAGTGCTGAGACTGCTCTACTTTTGCTACCCTAAGAAGTATCCCCCGAGGCAGAGACTATGAAGGTGCAACTTTCAACTCCACAAATCGTTATTAAATTGCCTGTTTGGTTTTCTTCTTGGGATTAGAGCTGGAAAACAATGTTAGAGAAAAATTGCAGGTGTCTAAATTCTTCCTGCCTGCTCTATTATTCTTTATCATTGCGGGAGATGCCCTGTTGCAATTTTCCTGGTATCACTATGAAGGCAGAGCTTGAAAGCAGAGCACTCTGTGCCAAAGCCGCTGAGTTTTGCAGGGGTACCCCCTCAGGGAAGGACAGGCAGGACATCTCCCTAAGGCAGGCTGTGCAAACAAGGTGAACTGCCCTCCCCATCCTCTGAAGGAAGGCTCGCCAATACAATCAATCAACTCTTTTCCAAAAGTAAAGAAATAAACCCTGCCTTACTGATAAGTAAAAGGTGGTGGCAGGTTTGTTTGCATTTAGAAGCAAACATGGCAATCAAACAAAGAGGGATAGTGATGGGACTGACACCAAAAGCAGGGGTCGACAAGGCAAATGGGCAACTTTCCTGACAAGGATCCAGCTGAACTCTTTGAGTGGACACGTACAAACATGTACAGTAACCACAAGCCACCAAAGAGCCCACATTCTCCACGCAGTGTATATTCACATTATAATGGAGTTTGCAAAATTCTTCCCTATTTTGAGGATTTTAAAGGAAAATGCAGAGCTGGCAGGACACACATGGAAGAGCAGAGGTACACATCTTTGTTAGCACCTCCAGGGGAGACAGGAGGAACTTGAATTCAGAGCAGCAGTTCAGATAAGTAGGAGGGAACGGCATCCTATAAAGGAGTTGCAAGTGATGGGACTGTAACTTCAGCTTTCCTCTTTTCTGGCTATTGGATTTGGTGAAGGGGGAAGAACAAAAAGCCCCAGAAGAACAACAAAAAGCCAACCCAAACCCCATTCACTTTGGTATACAAAAAAGGTCACGCTTTCCTGCTGCTAAACCCCTTCAAGCTTCTAATCCTGCCATTGGCATTAGAGTCAGAAATAGCAGAGCTGGATTCTTGGCTGGACTTTGGGAACCAGAACAGCTCTAGGACTTTACTGAAATTACAGCCAGTGGGGTGAGCCAGCAGAGAGTGGTTCTGATGGCTGCCTGTGCCTTCTCTTCATTGGGAGCCAGAGGAAGGGGTTTGCCCTAAGCAAAGGCAAGCAGCAGAGTTAAGCATTGACTTTGCATAGGACAAACAGAATTTGTATTTCCCCTGGGTGAGCAATAAAAGGCCAGAGGTAGCTGTCTGAGTTAATCATGTCTGAAATTCAAATGACACACTCAATGCTAGACTTTAAATAACATTTAAAAGTCTCAAATGACATACTCAATACTAGACTTTAAATAACATTACCAATTAATGTCTAAATATACAGTGGATTTTACAATTAAATTAAGGTATGGCAATAACATATGTTACTGTCAGCTGAACTCTTTTTCTGCTCACAAGTATATATGCAGTTATTTATGATCTAGCACATTGGCAGATTTATAACATCATCTAGGACTTCTCTGACTGCTGGACACCTCGCACACAGCAAGAGCCTCGCGTGTGTAGAGAGGCTGGGAGGCCTCCAAGGAGGCTACAACAGCACACGGCCGAGAACACGGGAAGAGCAGGAACCAGCTTGGGGACACACGTTGAGGGACAAGCACCAAGAGAAACACTGAACAAGCTCAAGCTGCCACTCACTGAATGGTGCCCTGTGGAAAAAATACTGCGTAATCCTGTAACTGAAGGCTGCGGCATAATGCTGCCTCGCAAGGGAGGGAAGTGACGGCGCTCAGACAATATTAATTCTGTCCCTCTACTTCAGAGTGCTTGACATAGTTTTAAAATAAAAAAAAGTTATCACAGCATATTACATACAATTTCCTCTTTTCCTAAAAGAGGAAAGAAATCCCATTCTGTGTAGCCCGAGGAGGAACTGCACACCACGGAACGCATCTTCATCACTTGGGCTGAAGGTCAGACTAGAGAAGCAAACATGAGAGGCAGGTGGTTACCCTGCTCTGAAGATAATGTAATAGCAGGTTAAATGTGTTTGAATACCTCCATTTTACATAAAGAACAGATAAGGATCCAGGCACAATGGATTTATTCTTTTTCTGAGACAGAAGGCTGTTCACACAGGTTATCTTTAGCCTAACAAGGAGGCTCTCTCCAGACTCCTGTCCACAGCCCATGGTCAGAGCCTGCCTCTGGAGGGTGATTCACACCAGCTAAATTGGGCTCCTGCTCTCAGTCTCTCTCCAGAGGGGCTGCTCATCTGCCACTCTCTTTACGGAGGCCCCTGGAGACGTGAGCCTCACCAGGCTGAAATTAGCCTTTGTGAATACTTTCCTGTATCTAAGCAGCACAGAGTCATCCTGATCTCCCAATCCGCTGCCAGCAGGGATTATTTTCATGGTATGACATTGGCAGGGAGCAGGGTTTTATTGCTTTCCCCAACCGGTGGAAAGAGTCCTATCTCATCTCATCAGTCCCTCGCTATGGCAGGACCCCGACCCAGGCAGCTCCTGGTTTTACCTGGTCACAGCGTGCGGCACAAGGGTCAGTTTATTCTCGTTGACGAAAATAGGTCTGGTCTTTACTACCCATTTTTGACAATTAAAATCGTCGTCTTAGACATAATGATGCTCATATAAGCCTCCAGTTTGGAGCTTGTCTGTTTTTAAGTTGCGTGAAAAGGGGAGAGAGATGCATCCTCAGCTGGAAGGCCTCTGGAGATCAGAAACAGAGATTTTGATTTCTGCCTCAAAGAACATCCAAAGGAGAGAAACCACCCTCTCCTCTAGTGCCCCACAGTGACTGGTGAAAAGGAAAAGTAACTCAAGCAGACGTGTGCAGAGACTTTGCACGGGGCCGGGTCTGTTCAGTGAATGAAGGCAGACAGCCTGACGTGCCGCTCATTTCATGCACTTTGTATTCATGGGTTTGGTACAATCTCCACTTCCATTTGCCTCACAGACTGACTTTCCCCCCCTCTTTGTTGCCCTGCTCCCCTGACTCCTCCAGCTGAGCCAGGCAGTACTGGAGACACAAGAGTTACATGGGTATCAAACCTGGGTTAAAGAGCAGAACCTGCAGAGTCTTACTCTAAGTACTCGATACTCTCACGTCAGGAAGATTGAGGTGGTTTCCAGAAGAGACTGGGCTGGTTTCAGCTGCTCCTTTAAGTTGAGCCCTAGAATTTCATTTGGCAGTGAAAGGTGTAAAATGCAGTTCTGTTAGGAGAGTTAATGAGAGTTCACAGGCAGTAACTCATTTGTATGGCCCCAAACAAGTCACAGAAATCAAGATACCTTTCTGTATACAGGGGAAACTATTAAAAATCCTATGGGCTTCCCACCCTGACAGCTTCTAAAAATTCAAAGAGGTACCGTGCTTCAGGCAGCAGACTCCATATTTCAAATACAAATATTCTAGTCCAGTGCTGTTCACGGGAAAGGCAGCATGGTTTATTATGCAGCAGACCCAACACGCAACCGAATTTCAAATAAGCAGAAGTAATAGTCCCTTCCTCCCGGCTCAGCAGCCACAGGAAAGGCAAAATATAAAACCTCGCAAGAGGCTTCATGGACTGTGTTTAAAGGCCAGCACTGGGTAAAGCTGCCTGGGGCTTGGGGCTTCAAGGTTGAAGATGATGCTCTGCCCTTGCAGATGCCACAGGAAACAGCAGAGCTGCTGTCACCAGATGACTGGTGGTGGTGGTGTTTCTACAGAGAACCCACAGGAGAATTTCTGCTGGGTGATGCCTTATCAATCATCTGGGGACTCCCCATGCAGAGAGAGATATATATTAACTACCTAAGAGGACACTGACAGAACAATCCAAATACACCCTGGATTTTTAATAAAAGAGAAAGCATTTCTTAAATCTAAAGAATAAATAAAATAATAAAATTAAATGACTCTGCAGCAGTGCCCTGCCTGTGCAGATGAAGTGAATCATTAATATTGAACAAACAGCTGGAAGGCTGTTTAACTTAGCTATGCTATGAAATAATCAAATGCATAACCTCTGCCCCAAATTGCCTTCTGCACGCTCCAGCTTCTTGCCTTTTTTGGCAAGTGAAGTTTTCAGGGATCCTTACACCAGGCTCCGGGTCTGTAGTCTACCCTCCCTGTCGCCGAGTAAGAGCCCCAAAACGAGCAGCCCCCTCAGCAGGGACGGCTGCAGAGTATTGCTGTTACTGTGTGCCTCAGCCACAACTATCAACACAAATTATGACAACCTTAATCTTCCTCTCTCGCTTAAAGTACGATTTGTCTCCGAAATGAAAGGGCAAAGATGACACCCCCGGATACCAGAGCTGATTATTCACAGCCCGTCACACCCTCAGTTACTAGAACTACGCGAACAAGCCTTAGGAAAGGTAGGCTTGGATTGGAGAAGATGGAAGAGCTTTCGCTCTTTTAAATTCTCCTGTCATCCTTACTACATGAATAGATAACAGATGTAAAGATTACCTTTTGGGATTTTCTAGCACCATTTAATCTGTCACTCTGAGGAAGTGCACAGATCTCTCCTGAAGCTCGCTTTATTTACTCATATTCTACGACTGTTACAAAGGGGGACTATTCACTGGCATGGCATTTTGTGGCATAACTTACTGGGATTATTACTGGTTTGTTTCTTTCCTTAATTTCACATCAACAGTTGCCCAGCTCTTTCACTTAGGAGGCAATTTTTAAGATCAAAATTTTCTGAGATCAATGTTTTCTCACAAGTAAAACTGTCACAATGCCAGTTTACAAAGTGTAAAAAAACTCAGCAAAAATTGGTGTTGGAACATGAAGAACGTTACCTAGCCCAAAAGCTTGACATCTTATTACCAAGAAAATCTCCAAAAAACTAGAAACAAGGCTGAGATAACAGGCAGCAAAGGTCAAGCTAAGGGGATACAAAGCATGCTTGTACCCACTATGTGCAATATACAACTATACCTGTTTTATGACACTGGTTAAATAACTCCACGATTTCAAGCAAATCAAAGTTTTCCTACAATGCAGTCTCCTACATTACAGCGTAATTCTGGTCATTTCTCCTCTTGCAATTCCCACAGCAACAAGGAAGCAGCAACACCATAAATTTCACCTTATTTTGCATGCTCAAACACACATCCCCTCACCCCAGCCAGCACTTCAAGGAGAATGAGCAAGGGATTTTGTTTGAGACCCCAAGTCACGTTACCTCAAGAACGGTAAGCTGGTTAAATGTAAAAGTCTCACGTTCAGCATGTGGAAAAGTCAAACTAAATGGAAAAAAACGAGGCTTTAGCTGGACGAAGGCTTCCAACAGGGTGCGTTCAGGAGCACACACAGGTTACCCAGTGACAGGGTGTCCCCTCATGTCCCCAGAGTGGCCTGGCTGCAACACAAAGGAACAAATGAATCCTGCCTTACCTACAAGCCATCAACCTGTTTCCCTTAGAGAAGAAGAAGATGATGAGTAAAAGTCAGGTTCTTTATCCCCTGTGAGCGGCACCAATTGGTTCATTAATGGCACCAGCTCCCAGGAAGCCAGAACTCCTTCTGCAACGTGCATTCACTGAGTTTTTAATCAAAACTCATCCCTCCCCCCAAGCTGACTAGCTGCTGAAGAGCGTGTGCAGGGGGGAAAAGTCTTCATGAAACATAAAAGCAGCTCATCAGAACCTTTCTTTTACAAGGAAAAATTACTGAAGTCCATTCAGAAGGCAGGAGCCACTTCTCCACAACAGTGACCATCAGAGGCAAGAGCACAGTTAATTATTCAGCAACAAAGGCTTGTGATAAAGCCTCAGCTCCAGATGGATGCTGACCACTTAATGCAGTTCCCAGCGTGCTCTTCATCAAAGGAACGGCTCATCTGACCTCAATTACTATGGCCCTCTTACAAGTTACTTCGGAGAAACTATCCCAAAGTTTTGGTGGAGCTGTGAACAAAGGGTTCTCATCAGAAAAGTTCAGTTTTATATAATCCCCTGCACAGCCAAAGTGACCTTACAAAGCCAGGAAAACCATTTCAGAATATCCACCAGTGTTCAGGCAGAGGTGCCAGCATCTCTGCAACTCCTGAGGCAACACTAACAGTTTTCCTATTTGTTCGGGGCAATTACATACACAAATAATTTTAAAATATATACTTGATATGACTTGTGATGCAAATAAAGCCATTAACATTTCTCTTTGGAAAAATCTGACCCCCTATGGCTGTATCTTTTATTTTAGAGAACAAACTTTTAAAAAAATAAATGCTAAACCCCAGATAATCTGTTGCTGAAAGGAAGCCATCACTTAGAAAACCATTCTTTTTCTTCGCTTTATTTACAAAACAAAGATACCTGTAAATATTTCTATGGGAGTGCCCATACAAATTTGCAGATTTTGCTAAACTTTACATGTTCTATGTAAAGAGACTGAAAAACCAGTTTGGCCACAGGATACACCACCAGTAGCAGTACCAGACCAGCAATTCAATATCATGTTCCCTCCAGCCAAGTTGCATCATTTATTCACACCAACCTGAGCGTTCCAAAACCAGTCTGATGGGCAAAATGCAACACTGGCAGGTTTGATTCTGATACAGGAGTAAGAGCTCCAATTTACTGCCTCTAAGCAAGCAGTGAAACTGGCCATCTCGCAATACGCGTTTAAGTTTTCCACCGTAGTAAGAAGCAAGGTGGTGTGCTACCACCATCCTGGAGGTAGGCAGAAAGCAAAGGAAAACCATTAAATTAATTCCCAGCCTATCCATTATTAGGCCAAGCTGCAAGAGCCCTGCAAAAAGGACCACCCACGGGAGATGATGTTAGTCCAAGGGTCTGAGAAGCTCCTCGGTGCCAGCTGATTGCTGGAGTAGAAAACCAACATGCTCCTCCTGGTGGGATTTAGAGCTCCAGCTCAGAGCACCTCTGACCTCACAGGGCAGGGGCCACCACTGCCACAGAGGCAACAGCACAGCAGCCACAGAGATGAGTACTGGCTGTACATAAAAATTCAGCAATCATTTATTTTTATAAGTTAATGGAAAAGAGTACAATAGCATTACTGCAAGANTATGAGGATCGATTGAGGGAGCTGAGATTGTTTAGTTTGAGGAAGAGAAGGCTGAGGGGAGACCTCATCGCTCTCTACAACTGCTTGAAAGGGCACTGTAGAGAGGTTGGTGCTGGTCTCTTCTCAAGGACAATTAGCAGTAGAACAAGAGGGAATGGCTGCAAGCTGCAGCAGGGTAGGGTTAGGTTGGACATTAGGAAAAAATTCTTCAAAGAAAAAGTGATCAGACATTGGAATGGGTTGCCCAGGGAGGTGGTGGAGTCACCATCCCTGATTGCGTTTAAGAATCGATTAGATTATATATGGTGTTGAGGGATATGGTGTAGAGTAGGGTAGAGTAGAGTAGCTTGTAGAGTAGGGCTGATGGTTGGACTTGATGATCCCAAGGGTCTCTTCCAACCTGAATGATTCTGTGATTCTATGAGACATGAGCGAGTGATGTGAGGCTGCACTTATTGAGCTAAGACATCTTTCCTAGCACTAAAACATGATACATTTTTTTCTGTGAAACCTCTACAGAAAACGATGCTCTAAGGATGCTGCTGCTCTGTCCACTAGGCCACTGGGGTGGAGGGAGAATGGGAAAAAAAAATAAAATTAGATTAAAGCCTGTCTTCAATAGGCTTGGAGCAGAAATGCTAAAGTACTGCTGGAAAGGTATGATGCTGCCAGGATGAAATTGATACAGACACACACACCCCCTGGAGATTGTGTGCCACCGACTGCCCCGACACTACCTCCCTAGAGCCAGAGGCTGATGAACACAGCCCCCGCCTGTGCCTTCAGCCTGGGAGCTCAGCTGCCCTCCTGCTGCTGCTCTGGAAAAAGTCCAGTTCACAATGTGCTGGTTAAGGGCAGACTTCTGTTATTTATCACATGAATACTTGGTCATTAGACACAGAGAGCATCCCAATACTGCTTCTGCCCCAGCAGAAAACAAGTTATTAGTTATTAGCTGTTATTTCAGATTTTCTGACGTTTGCTTTCAGTTGTACTGGTGAAACACAAGATCCACTAACCTCTATAGCACAAACTGACATTTACCTGCTTATTCAGAGAATCAATGAACAGTTAGAGTTGGAAGGGACCAACTCTAAAGATCACCTAGTTCCAACCTCCCTGTCACAGGCAGGGACACCTCCCACCAGACCAGGTTGATAAAGCCCCATCCAGCCTGGTCTCAAACACTTCCATGGATGGGGCAGCCACAGCTTTTCTGGGCAACCTGTTCTAGTGCCTCACCACACTCACAGTGAAGAATTTCTTCCTAGTACCTAATTTAAATCTCCCTCTTTCAGTTTAAAACTGTTCCTCCTCATTTATGGCTCCACTCCCTGATCAAGAGTCCCTCTCCAGCTCTCCTGTAGCCCCTTCAGATACAGGAGGGCTGCTATAAGGTCTACCCAGAGCCTTCTCTTCTCCAGGCTGAACAAGATCAGCTCCCTCAGCCTGTCTTCATAGCAGAGGTGCTCCATCCAGAGGGATCACCTTTGTGGCCCTCCACTGGACCCGTTCCAACAGGTCCATGTCCTTCCTGTGTTGAGGACTCCATAGCTGGACACAGCACTCAGGTGGGGTCTCACCAGAGCAGAGCAGAGCAGAGCAAAAGGGTAGAATCGCCTCCCGCAGCCTGCTGGCCACGCTGCTTTTGATGCAGCCCAGGATGGGGTTGGCTTTCTGGGCTGCCAGTGCACACTGCTGGCTCATGCTGAGCTGATCATCCATGAGTGCTTCCATGTCATTCTCCTCAGGGCTGCTCTCCAGCCATTCTGCCCCCAACCTACATTTGTGCCTGGGGTTGTCATGTCCCAGGTGCAGAACCCTGCACTTGGCTTGGTTGAATTTCATGGGGTTTGCACTAGCCCACCTCTCCAGCCTGTCCAGGTCCCTTAGGATGGCATATTCAGCCAACCTTCCCTAAGATGCCCTAAAGCAGGCAAACTTTCAACTTTCAACAGATCAGCATATTTTTTTTTAATTTAAACCATGTGAAATCTGCAATTTAAACCAATTGGTTAAGTTCTACCATTTCAGCTAAGCTGTTTTGAAGTTGAGAGGAAATTTCAAACCAGCATTCAGTGGTTTAAGCAACAGAAGGAAAAAAATGAGTATTTTGGGGACAGTCCTGATTGTCACCGGATCCAAGGTCTCACTGTGGTGCTAAAGGAAACTCACATTGCTTTCTAGCTTTTGGTTATATTTTGATACTCATCACTTCTGACACTTGTTATTATCTTCCTCGTGGCATCACTGCGATGGTGAGCAGGAGCTGCTTCCTGTGGTACACCACAGCAGGGACTCACTGACAGGGAGAGGGACCACATGGCGACAAGAAAATTGTTTTTCTTCTCAGATGTGTCCCTGATACTACACCCTGGTGGACTGGGAATTGCTACGTTGTCCAGGTGTAAAGCAAAGACAGGAAGAGATGAGGATAGCACAGAGGTTAAAAAGAAGAGAAGGAAGCAAGAAGAAACAATCCAAGATGTACTACACAAATCTGAAAAGTCTTATTTGAGAAAGCATATCTCATATTTTATATTAGTGTTTAAACAGGCCGGGTTCACCCTCCAAAATCTCCTTATCCTTAACGCTGATTCTGTTTGCCATCCCAAAGGACAAGTTATCCAGGTCTATGTCAAAAAGCACGATTACACAAGGAATGTGATCTTCCTTTTTTGAAGCTAATATAGTTAAATAAGCAGTGAGTGCAGCTGTCCTGGTATAAGTGTGACTTCAAGCAGTTGAGCTCAATACTCCCCTGCTTGAGGATGGAGAGTCTTACAGAACACGGCTACTCCAGTATAATCCCATCTGCCATGGAAGGAGTTTACTGCCTTACACTGGAAGAGCATTAAAGTAACACAGTTCTGACGCCTCCAGGTCAGGTTGTACTGGCAAAGGAGAAGCAGGTGTTTAGGAAGGCATAAATTAACACTTTAAAGTTTAACCAACACTGGTACTGGCAGCCCTTTAAGCATCCCCAGCAAAGCTAGTCAAAGAGTTAGCTGTCTTCAAAACCCCTCTGCTGGCATGACCTCCTCCAGCTGCCACCAACTGCTTCTGCACTGAAGAATTCTTATCACCAAACAGCTTTTCATTTTCACTTATAAAGTGGAGGAAGTGCATCCAAAGAAGGTTTATGGAAACAAAATGTAATTGTCTAGGCCAAGCTATTTATTGCCATCATACATCTTTATAGAGCAGAGGTGGCACCTGAAATCTGGCATTTCCAGCACCACAGGGTGCAAAGGAGCACAGCAGCAACTACAAATCAAACTCCAATTTCTGCTGATAAACCAGGACTTTGGGTTTTCTCACATCTCCACCCTGCACTCACTGACCAGAGCAGATGCTTTGCTGAGTCCTCAGCACCCTGCAGCAAGACAGACAGGATCCAACACCTTGAATGCAAACTGGAAAAGATTATTTTTTTTTTAAGTATCTTTATTATTATTAACTACTCTGTAGATCTCTGGCATATGAAAAGTGATTCAGCTGCCATGGTCCCAGGTCCTTCTACTGCTGTGGATTACACACCAGCAGGTATGCCCCTTCAACAGCCTCTCTGACACTGGGGCTTTTTGCAGAGGCCCTCACCATTCAGTGCACAGAGCGGTTCAAACTTCCTGGCAGCAGCCATGGGCAACACCTGCACTTCATTATCTACACCTCTCCCCCAAGCTTCCCCCCATTGCCTTGCAACACGTTACTATCACCACCTTTCTCACATCTACCCTCACACCCACCCACCCTCACTTGCTGGTGCGAGGAGCAATGAAGAAACATTTGTCTACTACAGGCTTTTACTAATGCCATCCTCAGCACAACCACAGGGTAATGGCTGACAGCTCTCACCCATGGGCACACCGGGCAGCCCCACACAGCCCAATAGCCCCATCTGTCCCTGCTGCAGACCTGCCTCCCCACACTCGAGCCTGGCATCAACCTTCACTAGTCACCCAGCCGTAACCAGGCCGGGCTGGCAGCCCTCTGCTCCTTGCACATTTGTGCATCTCCCTTCCTTTTATTTGTTAGTTTTTCTTAGGAACACACAGTGGGGTAGATCTCTCTGAGATGAGTCACAAAAACTTACAGGACAACACGCAAGGCTCCCCCTGTGATTGCGCTGATGTGAAACGGTGCAGCTTTCCCCTGTGAGATCTAACCATGTGTTTGAACTGAAGCTCAGAAAATCACTCACCGCAGCTGCACAAGAAAACAGCAGGCAGCCCTTTAACACCCGCCTCAGCAAGAAGAGAGAGGAGAGAACATTACTGCTTACATATCTGCCATGAGCTATCGGTCCTCCTGGTCTGAAGGCACTGCGACACAAAACACAGCCAAAAAGCTAATTTGGAAAGAAAAATGGAAATGGAGAAAAAGTAAGACCTCTTATAAACGCCTCTTAGGCTGTTGGGATATTCTGAGTGAAAAATAATTCTAAGATGTAAAGATTGCTTCTGTATATTCTAGTGAAATATCTGCACTTTTCTCCCTGTGACTACAGTTTTCGTATTTCCTTGTATTTTAATCAAGGCATTAAGAAAAAGAAAAATAGAACCCAGAACTGCAAAGAGAGCAGCACAAATCCAGGGCAGCATCATGTCCAATTTCCAACCTTTCCCCCATGCTGACAAAGTGCTGTTCCATCAGAAAATCAGTTATTTACCAGCCCCGACCCAGAGAGAGCTGCTTTGGGTGAGGCACACGTGAGACCCCTGCTTTGGGCTGTCACAGGAGCCCTCGTAGAACCAAAGGCTGCACATTACTGAGAGGGGCTTCTAGGAACACATCACCATAGTCGGCTTGACTGATAAAGGTCTGCTGCCTACAAACGGCAGCTCACTGGTTTGGATGTTAACTGCCATGGATTCCATATACAGCAAGGGGAAAAGCTGCATCAGGATACAGATTATCCACAGGGAGAGCCAAAATATCCCCAATCAAACCTGTTTCCTGCCTGTGACTTCGGATTAGTCAGTCCCCTTACACATTGGTGTAACACCACTGGTTTCTGAGAGAATCGCTTCCAGTTAAGAATGTGGCCATCTGATCCCAGAATGATGACTTCCCACCATCTGCTAAATTTCTGTATTTCTACCTATAAATACACTGAAAATAGCAGTATTTTCCACTCATAGGACACTGAGAATGAACTGGTATTTGCCAGCATGCCATGACACAAGCTCTCAAACAACTTCCATTTCCCGCTGCCAGACTAACAGGCACTTGCCCCATCAGGGTTCTTCCCTGCCTCAACGACTGAACTCTGCTGAAGCACCACCGCTGCTCGGCACCACTTCTCCCCAGTTCCAGATACACGTATCACTGGTGATTGTCCCAGAAAGCCTGAGAATTGATTTCTCAGCCCAGCAAAGGACCACCACTTGCACTGCTTCCCAGACCCTAGGGGCTCACCTGTGCACTCGGGGACCACTCATCCCCAGAGCAAGGCCGATGGTGCCAGGAGGGTGGCAGTTACGGTGATGAGCACACCCATCCCCGTGACACGCTTTGATTCCTGCCCCTGCAACTTTTCCCCTTACGCTTAGCTGGTAATAAACTTGTATTTAAGTCTTCTACATCTCACAACACAAACTTGGTCTATCCTGTGCCCACCCTATTCGTGTTTGTACCAAGGTACTGATTTTCACAGCATCTTTGTGCTACCCGAGCCCTAGAGCGGGCCCTCCGTGGGGGGACACTGCACCTCTTGGAGGGTGCTGGGTTTCACATCTCACCCACAGCAACAGCTCTGTATAAACACCAGGTCCTTCACTGTAGGAGATTTGGAAGCAAGTTATATTGTAATCTTCTTGCTGTGAAAAGGTTATGCAGTAGGAAGGACAGGAATGAAGCAGATCTCAAGAAATAAGCAACATCTAAAAAAAAAAAAATATCAAGATAGCTGAGTGGTGGTTTATTTCTGTTCTATGTCCTTGCCGAGATAATTTACTGAGTTATTTAAAATGGTTCACCATCAAATTCTGCATTAATCTCCTAACCTTGCTGTTCTCCAAAGTATTATAAAATTCATTATTATGGCTATTGAAACCAATCCTGTAGATGCAGGATTTCAAAAGGACTGGATAATTGTGTAACTGTGAGCATAACTAGTTATGCAAGATGAAGTAATGAGGTCAAGGAAGTATCATGCTTCAAGGCACACATTAGAGGGGTCAGGAAGGAATTACTCTCTGTGTACAGCTTTGCAAACCTGGCTTCTCTGAGACAGAAGAGACTGTCCTCCATAGGAAAAAAGATGTGAGTTTGCTGCTCCCACACATTATTCTTTTGAGTCAAGTAACCACTAAATCCCATTGGGTTTAGGGGGCAATACACGGGAAGCACAAGAGATCCCAGCTGGTGAGCTCCTTGCCTAAGGAAAAGCTGCATTACAGAAATATAGTTCACTCTATTCTTTTTTTTTTTTTCAGTAAGCTGCTGTAAGTCAGCCCACTAAGGATTGCCAGATATCATCTGAGCTTGTTCTTGAGACTTCCTAAGTACATCCCACGGAGCTTTCCTGCTCCCTGCAAGGCTGTGTTGGTGGCTGTACTCAGCTGATCCTGTTCAGCTCGGGGCTTGGGAACGGTAAGAACCAAGTGCCTTGGCCACACAGAGCTGTGGCAATGTCCTGCTGGACTGCTCTGTGCACATGGGGGACAACAGTCTTGGGGGAGTTGTTTGTCGGGGGGTTTTTTATTATAAACTGTTATATAAATATATGGATGGATAATATACACCCTCCCACATAATTTGCCTTTTGTTGTCCCTAACTGTTATTAGGACCTTACACAGTCCTCGGCTGAGAACGCTTTAGTCAGGACATGGCTTTTTTGTGAATACTTTTATGGCTTCAAATAGACCTGATGCTTTGTCAAAGGACTCTTTCACGGAACAAACACCTACATAAGATATTATTGTAACACAGATAATAAATGACAGAGATGACAGTGAGCCAAACCTCAGGTTTATCTGCAGACTCACTCACCCAGTCCCTCCTCCTGGCACAGGGTGTATTAAGTCAGCGCCAGTTCTTGCAAGTACTACCTGAAGTTGAAGGATTTCTGGAATAATCCCAGCAGCCATGTAGCAGCCTTATCCCGCTGTGTAGAAGAGATTTTAAAATGATAAAGGCTTTCCACAAGTGACTATTAAAACAGCCTTTGTTTCAAAAGCAAAATCACCTGACAAGTGGGCATCTTTTATAGAACAAAATGATTTTTCTCTTTTTTCCACTGAGGAAAAAGCAATCATGCAAACAAGGGAAAATCAGATAGGAAAGGAAAAAGATACACAAAAAAGGGTCAAAAATCAGATGCTTATATTTGGTCAGACATGGACCTTCTTTATGAAAGATTCTATTAGCTTTGAAAAAATGCATTTGAGAGGAAAGACAAAAGAGAGAGGAGTAGCAGCATTTTCTGACTTGCTCTATGAAAAAGAAACCATTCTGCATACAGAAAAGCTCCTCCAGCTTGCAGTGCTGCTGCCCCCCTGGGACAAGACACACTCAAACCCCCATCAGAATCTGCTAAACTAGAGCCCTTCCTCAGCACAACGTTCATGAGAAGGTGCAAACCCCTTTGTACAGCGACAGAGTGCAAGTGTGAGGCTTAACCTTAGGTCTGAGAGCAAACCTGCATCCCTGCTCCCCCGGGACTCATCCAGCAGCCACGCCACGGCCCCGCGACAGGCAGCAGGAGGAGACAGCGCTGGACACCAGCCAAAATCCAACTCTGCTTCATGACATTTAGGTATGTGAGAGATTAACCTCATCCCAACTGATATTCTTTATATTCTACCAGCAAAAATTCAGCCCCATCATTACAAAGTTATTATTTTTAGTTTGGTTGTTTTCTTCTCCTTTCCCTCATGCCTGAGTCAGTGTCTTTCCCCCAGTCACAGTGACAGGAGGAGGTGGCACTGGGCACAGAGCAGGAGCCGGCCCTGCCCTGCTGCTCCCAGCAGCGGCTCTCCGCCGTGCCATGTCAAATTAGGGGAAAACTGCTATCAGTGCTGAGTGCTGGGGGCTCAGGAACGCCCCTCGGCACTGCCGCCTGCGGAGCTCACCGGAACCGGAGCTGGGAGGCAGCTGGTACACATCACAAAACATGTATTTATGAACTTCAGTGCTTCAGCAGTATGCTGGCAAAAGCCTCTCCTTTTCCAGTCCGATTAGTGGCTGTAAGACTAATTTCCAACCAACTGCTCCTTATTCGCCTTGCTTCCTAGGAAACCAGTGGTTCTCCCAGGACGGCCGGGGTGTTGGATGCCAACGTGGTGGGCATCCAACCAACGTGGTGGGCATATCCCACCAGCACACACCCCTTCCCTCCGTGATTCATGCACCTGCTCAAAGGAAACAGAAGGGCCTCAGAGATGGTTTCCAACCTTGCCATCAGAAAAGACAACCTCACCTTCAAATCTCTTCTAGGGGGATGCACAGAAGCCAATGCCACATACACACCAGTGCTCTTCAGTGAGATGCACAGAGACTAAAGATATATTAAATGAAGCAGAAAACACCACAAAGTCATTTTCCCTATGTAGCTATACAACGTTATGTAGACAGGTTAATGGTTGAATAATATTATATAGACAGATAAAAATGTTATGGCAGAACTTCTCCAAGGTCAGTCCCCTTGGGCACCTACAGGTGCTTTTTTTCCAGGCTCAGTGTTCGTGGCAGAGGCGCTCACTGCTTTGGTTCAGGGCATGTGGCCTGGGTGGGCCACACATGGACTGGGGGTTGCCCACAAACTCATCTCAAGCAAAGCAAGCACTTAGTATCATTATGGCAGGCAGCGATATGTTATGGTAATACATTTTAGAAACAGAAACACGAGGGGGTTCTTTTAAAAACACTTCCTAGGCCAAAGAAAAAAGAACACATCATTCCAGCCCTGAGAAAAGGGTCAGACATGGTAGACATCAGGCAGCTTCTCGGCCATATCCCACTTACTGCAGCCTAAATGTCTCCAGATCTAGAGACTGGAAGGGGATCCCTTGGCTTACAGAGGGGCTCACAGTTGAGAGCTCCAGTGCAGCTTCTTACCAGCTGTGGGTGCCTTCAATTACTCACATGGAACATGTTGCTTAAGGAGATCTTTCCCCAATTCTCAGTTCTGCAGCAGTTTAATCTAATTATCCATTCTGCTTCAAATCTCAGTACAAAATGCAGGGCAGTATCATGATGGGTTCAGAGGACGAGCATATCACTCATTGCATTAAATAACAGGAATAGTAAAGAAAAAGTTTTAAACACTCAGATGACTTTTTTTTTTTTTCCTCCAAAGAAATGCTATTTCAACAGTTTTACACTTTTAGAAACATCATTAAAAGACAATTTCACTTCTTTCTTGCCAATTTGAACTTCAAAAGGAATGTAATAGCAGCAGTGAAATAGAGATTTTGATACCAGTCCGAGTTTTGCCTTCATGGATGTATAATTTACACTGCCAGACTTTTGGAACATTTATGACACAAAACACAGTCAGTCAGTGATAACCGTGTCCCTCAAGACATCTACTAATTTGGTTTATTGCCTTTTTTATTTTTGTCCCCTTTCATTTTCTGAAATATAATCATAGTTCAGTGACTTTGTCTGCAAGGAATCCAGCAACAAAGCTTTGGCTGTAATGATGTACAACAAATGAATCACAATTCCTTAATCACCCCGTTCCCTTTATCGTTGCCTCATTTGAATTCATAGGATCCAAAAAAAAAAATAAAAAATTCAATTATATTTGCAATTTCTTCACCAAAAAAAAAAGCACAAAGAACTGAAAACGTAATGGTCCCTCTGCTTTCCGAAAAATAAAACAAAAATAAAAAATAATCATCATTTACTGCCAAACCAGAGAGTATGTTTTCAGACATCAAAGCTCTCTGCATCCCCAGGGGAAGAAGAAACAACACTGAAGAACTCCATGGCTTTTTTCTGCCACGTGATTCTACACCGTGCACAAAAGCAACTTTCCCCACTGGAATAGAACCACAGGTGAGGTTCTAAAAGAATCACGAGATGAGGGGGGAATTACAGCAGGGCTTTCTTCTTCCCCTGTAAGACTCGACAATGGCAAACAACGCACTGCACAGCGAGAGGAGTCAACACCCCGCTGCAGAACTGCCACCGCAGCAGCCAGACACACGGGGCTACGGGGCAGCATTACTGGAGTCATCAAGAGTCAGCTTGAACATCGTTTCTTAGCATTTGCATGGGAGGAAACACTTGTACCGGCTTCCTCCCCACCACCACCTTGTTGTCTCTTGCTCTCACAACAATGAGAACAGTAATGAAATCCCCCTGTGCTGTACCTCAGAAACTGACTTTTCTGTTCACACACTCCTGCTTGATGTCTATGACCTTGCTTATAAATGCTTTTGGTTCAGAGCATGTCCCACACCTCACTTACCCTGTACTCTTATGAGATTCAAAAGGCCAGTTTCTGACATCCCATCCAAAAGACTTTCTGCAAGCCTCAAAAGACTGGGTTTAAGCATTTCTAAGGGATCTAGTATCCAGGGACTTCCAGGAGCAAGCAGAAATCCAGCCCCCTGCCCCATCCCAAAGCAAATCACTCAAAAGAGGGGCTGAATGTGCTCGGGACGATGCACAAACCCCGTCAAAGGTTTGAGGAGTGAGAGCCTGGCTCTAGAGCAAAAGCAAAATCCACACAGCAAATTCCCTCAATCTGCTCAAAAGGTAAAATGAGACAAACCAGTATGTACCCGTTACTTTCTTAAGATAACCATCTTCAATTTCAACCAGTCCATTTTCATATTTTGGGTTTTCAGCCCACATCCCCAAAAGTAATTTGCACATGAAAACTGGGCAAACAGCTGTTGTTCCATGTAATCATACCACACAAATGCTGGTTGTGCATATCAATTACATTTTCCCATCCCCAGAAAATCGACACACTAAAAAGAAACTGATTTATCTATAGGCAAGTCAAGAGACACCAAGAATATATATTTAACCATGCAACTGACTTTAAAAACAAGGGGATCTTACCAAGTTTATCACATTAAAGAGAATTCTGTACTGTAATAGAGTATTAGCATCCAATTTAAGTACACCCCATTTCTAAATTGAAACCACTTGAACATCTGGTTAAGGAGCTAAGGCCATATCCTGATGTTACTAACGCTCTCACAGATCCACCAAGGGAGTTAGCCTAGATTTTCACCCAGTTTGGACCCCATCCTTGTGTCAGTTTTGTTAGAAGATACCCCTTAAAGAGGTCACCTCTCTCTCTCATTTAATGATCTATTCCTTTTTTAAGAGAACAGTGTAAAACTTCACCAGTCCAAATTTCAGGGTATTCTCTTCCTGTTGAGAGAGGGAAAAAACCTGTACCCACGTTGATATAATTATCTCCCATAAGCTCTATGCAAATCCAAAGCTTTCATTTCTGGAAGGTGAGGAAACGCGCTTCCAAAGCAACCACCCCAGATTCCATTTCGCAGAAGCAATTAGTTTTAAACCCGAGAACAAGAGAATTTAATTCTTCTCCTAAGAGACGGTAATGCTCTTTTAAATATATGCACAGGCATTTAGATATTGCATGTGCACTAGAATAACAGTAACTAATGAATAATAATTTGCAGTTTGCTCTCCTTCTTTCCATGGCTTTGGCTTTCAGTCCCTGGGGGTCTGACTTTACTCGCAAGGCCAGAGGAAAAGAAGAAGAAACTGAGTTGAAACTACAAATGCTGTCCAGTTTTCTCATTCTGTGAGCCCATCAGCATGCCCAGCTCCTGCAGCTTCACACACAGCCAAACTGCAAAGCTAGAAACCAAATGGTGGGAGGCTTTTGCACAAAAGTCTCAGGTTTATAACTAATCATTTTTAATGTTCATGTTCCTGGTAAGAGAAGACGATACACAAACTTCCAAGCAAATGTAAGGTTGGCAGAACTTAAAGAACCATAGAACTGTCTGGGTTGGAAGGGACCTTTAAGATCATCTGTAGTCCAACCATCAACCTAACTCTGATTAACAACAAAAACCCAAAACCCAAACCAAAACAACATCCCCATCACTAAGGAAGAGCAGCACGGATCTGGGAGAGCCAGATCCACTGCCCAAGAAGCTTAAAACTGACGGCAAAAGTAGCTTAAAAGTTCTTGAGGAGGTTTAGTAGGAGCCAGTCCAGGCCTGCTCAGCAGCAGAGACTTGGGGTTCAGCGCTGATCTCCTCCCTTCAAAACCTGTACTTCAGTGAGAACGTGCCATACAACAGGGTAGGTAACAGAACTGAGCTGATGATAAGAGGACCTGCAAGGAGAGGAGCTGTTCCCTTAAGTGAAGGATTGCTTTTGTGAGAACATGCCTGGTTTTGCTCAGTTGTGTAAATTAAAGGTGTTTCGGTGGAAGACTACACATTCACATCTATCTGAAATAGTGTGAATTTTGGCAGCAGCAACTTCTCACATACAAGATTTTTATGCTTTGTTTTGCCCAGAAGTGCGTATACAGACACGCACAAAACCTGTAAACCCCCAAACTGGTTTAAAATTCCCCATGGAGCCCCAAGTCCAGCACATCTGCTTTAGGACCGAAATATAAAAGATAAACCAGCAGCAGTCAAGCCATTTCCCTGTGATTTCTGTAATTCTATCTGGATTTCAAAGAGTTATTATTTAAAATTACCTATTTGTCATTTAAGCCCAAATACTGCTATAAGTGGATTATACTCCAAAATTATTTTAACAGGTCTAACTCCCACGCAGTGAACACTGCAACACAGAACGGGAACCCCGGGGAATCTGGTTCCCAGATAGAAAAGTTTAGACTGCGAAGCAGCACAGAGAAAAAGAATTATCAAACAGAGTAACAGGTTCTCCTAAGAGTCTGCTTGGGGAGTAGCCTACAGGAATGAGGTAGGTGGTAAACCTATATCCCTCCAATTTCTACTGTGGCATGGCTCTGGTTTGTTTTCTAAGCTCACTACTCACTGGCAGGGTGGAAAATCAGGACAGCAGGATAAGCAGCACCAAAAGAAATAAATAGCCAGATCACCCCAGGTCTTTGCTACTGGGCTGCTTCTCTGATTAACAACAAGGTCTTCATCTGCAAACTTGCTTTTACACTACGAAGTTAGATCATTAAAACAATTTACCTCTCTCCTGTTTGCTACTATGCCATGTATGCTTGTGAATAACCTTTGTATGTCTCAGCAGGCTCTGCCTCTTACTGCCCTCTGCTTTTATTCCCTTCCTATACTACTTCTATGTCACTGCACCCTTTTTAGCAAGTAGGAATTATACTTTTCTATAAGTATAATTTATATATATACCTTTGCATGACTTTTCATAAATGATTTCTTCATAAAATCTCCTTGTAAAACAGTAACCCTAGACAAGTCTACTTTAATTATTCTCGTCTATGTGAAACCACCCCCCTAAGAACTATTTCTACCAACCTTGTCTATCACCCCCAAAAATTACATTTCTAGAAATGCTATGGAGATAACAGCAAAGCTACTCAGAGTTATTACATGCTATACAATATGGAAAAGGGAATGTGTGCTCTTGAATCCTACAGTTATCCATGCCAGCATCTGAGCCACTACAGCCCTTCCCTCCATGCACCAATTGCCCCAGCTTAAGGTTGTAGGGAAACACCTAGCAAATATTTATAAGGCAAGAGGAATTTGGAAAGAAGGCGTTTTGGCACATCCACCTTCCCCATATGTAAAAGAGGAACAGCAAACACTTGCTAAAACAATTTGCACAAGTGTGAAGTAGCCTGCATTACTGTGCCTCCCCAGCATCTTTACTGGACTGCTCCCATTTATTTCATACTGACAATCCTCAATAACACATTAGTTGATTTAGTTCAAAACCTCCGAGAAGGCTTATCCCTCAGGTTTGCATAAATTGCTTCCCTTGACAACACACTCCATTCTTTGAAAAATCCCAGTGTGTCTCCAGGTTTGCCTTGTTGCACTCAGGAGGCTAAAATAAATTATTGCAGAGTAAATAGTGTTGCCTGTGAAACTACACTCACTCTGTGGGCACCTGCCTTATATTGAGCTTATAAAAATGCATAGGGCAACCTGCTGCTAGAAAATTCTCCAATTCTCAAACCCCATCTTTACTTGCTGTGTGCAGTGCCCTCAGCGATAAAAATGGCATTTTCAGTGGTGCTCCTCCTTTACTGCTTCTACAGGTGACATCTGTGATATCCTCACCATCTTAGCCTCCACCATCCTGCTTATTCCTTTCACCCTACCAATCTGTCCATTCATTTTCCAACCTCCAGTGTCCCTTCAGTGCCACGGGCATTGCCACTCAGGGTGGCTCTGACAGTTTCTGCTGATGGAGAAAGCTTAAAACCTCTCCATAGCATCTATACTATGAGGACAGGATGAGAAGGTTGGGGTTGTTCAGCCTAGAGAAGGCTCTGGGGAGACCTTATAGCAGCCTTCCAGTATCTGAAGGGGGCTACAGGAGAGCTGGGCAGGGACTCTTGATCAGGGATAGGAGCCATAAGATAAGGGGGAACAGTTTTAAACTGAAAGAGGGGAGATTTAGATTAGATACTAGAAAGAAATTCTTCACTGTGAGGGTGCTGAGGACCTAGAACAGGTTGCCCAGAGAAGCTGTGTCTGCCCCATACCTGGAGGGGTTCAAGGCCAGGTTGGATGGGGCTTTGAGCAACCTGCTCTG
>VZTM01003965.1:1993-80261 GCA_013400555.1 Jacana jacana | reverse complement strand
CAACTGAGGCAAACTCCTCCTTTATCCTGTCTTCCTCTAGGGCCCCAGGGCTATGGGGCTCCTCCAGCCAGCCTCTGGCAGTGTAGACAGAGACAAAGAAGGCATTAAGTAACTCAGCCTTCTCTATTTTCTGTCACCAGGGCACCCACCTCATTCCTCAGTGGGCCTACATTGCTTCTTGTGATAGTTTTAGTTGCAATGTATTTGAAGAAGCCCTTTCTGTTGTCCTTAACCCCCCGAGCAAGGTTTAATTCTAAGGAGGCCTTAGCTTTCCTAGTTTCATCCCTATATTCTCTGACAACAGTCTTGTATTACTCCCAAGTGGCCAGCCCCTGCTTCCACGTTGTGTAAACTCTCCTCTTTCGCTTGATTTTACCCAACAGTTCCCTGTTTAACCATGTAGGTCTCTTTGGTCTCTGATGGCTATTATGATCCGCTCCAACCCAAACCATTCTACAATTCTATGATACTTGACACATTAGGTGGTAGCTCCCAGGCAGCCTGTACTCCAACAGCTCAATACTTTTAACTCTTGGATGACCAAGCTGCCATTAAGTGTCTCTCCTATAAGAGAATTCACGGGACCGCTCAGCTGCATTGCTAACACACTGGGGCCAAGCCCAAGCAAAGCCTGCTCAGGTTAAACCAGATTCAAGACTGAGTGAAGAGAATACAAAAGCAAAGCTGACAAAGCTGAAATCTGTCTGACTCTGCCTTTGAACACACATAGTACCTATTCATCATCCCATCGGTATAAACGCATGATCCACTGCAGGGATTTACAGAAACTGGGCTCAGCGTTTTGAAGCCATCCGGTTTCCTGGAGCCATTCACTAGCTCGTAGGAAACGGCCCAGGGCAGAGCTCAGAGATCCCTGTGTCAACCCAAGGTCTAACTTTCAAGCATTATTAGCAGAAATATGTCCATTTTCAGTATTATTTTTTTCTCTGAAAGTAAAAAAAGGGTAGGTACTTGAGTACTAGATTTCCATGATTTCCTAAAAGATACTTCAACAAAAAGAGTCACCTCTAGACTTTGCCCCAAGCTAAAACTTTTTAGTTTCTCTTCAATGGATGAATAAAGTTCAGCTTCTCCTTTTGCCAATTTTACAAGTTAGAGCATTTTACAGATACTTTGGTAAAACACAGCAGCCAGGACTGGTAGAGATGCAGTGAAACATTTCAATATCATTTGAAACAAAGAAAGATTCAAAAGGATGCCCCATCATCCAAGACACGGAAGTCAAAACCACACAGGTGTAAGAAAGTGTTCTCAAACCATAAAAAATATATTTCAAATTTGACTGACTTACATATGCATTCAGATTTTAATTTGAAGCTTGGGATAGGCTCTTTTAAAAGATGCATGTAAATAAAGCCTGAAGGCAAAAATGGTTCAGAACTCATGTCAAACAATGGCTTTTGGAAGCTTCTGGATTTGAGTTTGCCCAGTATAATGAACACTTTTGCATAAGAATAGCATCGTGGGCTGTCAATAGCCCGTTCTGGTCTGCACAAGGATAAAAGAGACGACCTAGAAGCATCTCCAGAAGTGTCTTCAGTGTGGACTAGAGCCTTTTTCTCTTGCTCTGTCTCTTCTTTGCAATGATGAAGTCTGTTAGTAAGAGGAAACAGAGTTTTGAGAGTAATTATCTGAACCCAAGAAGAGATGTTATGACCCCAAGCAGGGTAAAAACTGCAGAGACTGCCCTACAGAGATAAATATGCTCCACAACAGACAAAAAGCCCATTCTGAGGCTCCTCTCGGTATTTACCACATGCCAATAATGGTTTGCACTATATTGTCTCAGACATAGACATCTCTCCTGCCACAATGAAAACTTAGGCTGTATTTCATGGAAGACAGGAGATCACTGCACACTACAGAAATACCCCAGTGACTGATCATTCCAACCAGAGGTTTGTCTTGGAGGAAAAGATTTCATATTTCTGTGAGGAGGACAAAACACAAGCATAGATCTGCTGCTACTCACCAACAGACCTTTTCAACATGATAAAAATCTACTACTAATAGTCTAGTCAGTGAAAAATAATCTGGCTCATCACCAGAGTTAAGCTGTAACAAGGCACACACTGAAGCAGGCTGGGTTGTCATGTATCTACACCCCCTCTCTAGACGTAAATCACTTAAGTGTCTCCCGGCTTGGGATGAAACCACCAAAAAGAATCCAGCAGGATGCTGCCTTTCCTATCTGTCCCACACTCAAGTTCAAATAAATCCATCTATTACCTTCTAGAAAAGGTGAAGCACAGACTAGTAGCCATAAATGGATCAATCACTGAAGGAATCAGCTCCAACTTGTTCATCGTTGGGTCTGTCAACCTGCCATAAGGAAGCATCTTCAACCAACACTGTCCTGTCGGGGTTAAAGCACAAAGTTTGCGACACCACGTTTGTTCTCTAAAAAAGGTGAGAGTTTATTTCCAGTGTCAAAGCTGAAAGACAACCAAGGCAAAGAGAGCAACTTAGACAAGAAAGAAAAAAGACTGTTACAGTCTTTTTGCTCTTAACTGCTGAAAAGTTCAAATCCAAAGGGAATTTTGGCTTCACGTTTTTCCCAGACCTTTGCTGAGATTTACAACATCAAATCTCCCTCCCGGCACAGGAGTTTACAGAGCAACATCCATTTGCAGTATTGGGGTTTTAGCTCTGTTCAGCCCTGCTCTTCTGAGGAAGACTTTCCTGGTTTTACCACCAAATACCTGACCGCACCGGAGCATGACGCTATGGGCTGGGAAAGTTCTATACCCAGCTGCTGTGCAGTTGAACTCCTGCAAGATGTAAATGTAAATGAAAAGCTGAAATCTTGGAGAAAAGGCTGCACACATTGCTATGCTTTGAAACACCTCCTCGTTTTTAGGTCAACCAATGTCTTAGTATCAAATACAACAAGAGCGTTGTGCGTATGGTGGATTTCAATAAGCACAGCTTTAGTCCACCCTGCATTACTACTGCAGGTGAAGGAGGATTCTCAGTAATTCCTTTATAAAATTCAAAATATTAACCCCTTTGAGGTCGAAACGACCATGCTAGGCACCCCTCCTCATACAGAGTATTTTCCTGGCATTGATTCCATTCAGGCAGCACTGGGGTACGGGGCAGGGAGGACCGCATCACTGACAACGTTAAGCAATTCTTTACATCAGCTCTGCTGAGACATCCTTGCAGCTCTGTGTTTTAGTAGAGGGAATTACAAGTTTGCATCCAGGTAGTTTTCATCCAAGTTCTAAACGTTTGAAAAAAAATTCTCCTCTTGTACATGCTCAATAGAGACCAGTTACAGTTAATTAATTCCCGTGTTTATGTGTTCTTCCACGCCAGATGGCTTGGTGAGCTATTCGAGCACTTCCAAACAGGCCATTTTTTGGCACGTTCCTTACAGAGACTGGCCACCACTGGCAGTTTGGCAGCGGCTCCGTACTGCTATGAACAAAGAATAAATAACACTGACAGGCTCAGCTGTTCTGCTCTTCCAGGAAACGTGCTTCTGGCTTGATAAACCAGCTTAGTGAGCATAATAAAAAGCCAGATCCAAACAGGCTTGGACTGGATGTTTATCCATAACCACAGAATATGCAGCTTTTCTCCAGCAGAAGCCATTTCCATGGAAAATCCAGCAAGACACCATTACAAATGAATACTCTGGTTTTAGCTCTAAGTACAACACAAAGTGAGAAATCACTCTGACGTGTGTGTCTTCTCTACGTTCTACAGGAAAATGAGGCATCCATTTCACAGCTGAAATGGCACACACCAAGATTGATATTTAACCTCTAAAATGCTCTTGGTAAAGGTAAGAACAGCTAAACTTGGAGAGCACATAATGGTAAAGTAGGGCAGAAGATTGAACTGTCAAAAAGTCACTGTTCTATAATTTTTCTGCAGAAAAGTCAAATCTGCGTCGGGAAAAAAAAAAGACTATTTATGCAAATAGCTGTTGAAAAATACTTGGGAATTATTAAAGAGAAAGGAATTTGGTTTTTAAAAGCCATACATTGTGCAGGTTTCTTATGTGCCTCTACTCGCAGTCTCCTCTCAGAGGTTTTTCTTTTAATCTTTGAACTGAGAACCAGCTACTTGCTTCCATCCCCTGCCACACAGCTCTCTATGTGACTGCATTCAGCAGGGGCCAGGGGGAGCCGGGAAACGATCTTCCTGGAGCTTTTGCATATCAGGAGTAGGAAGAGAAGTACTCAGGAAAAAAAAAAAGAACAACAAAATTAATATTCAGACATGGGAGTTAGAGTGACCTTAAACTGAACTGAAGTTAGATCCAGCCTTCAATGAACAGGAGCGAAGGTCTGCCCCAGCTGATTCCCAGGTATCTCTGAAGGGTTCCCATAGCGAAAGCTGTACCTTCAAATAAAAGCATCTGAAACAACAGCCCCCTGCAAAAAACCTGACCAGCCTGAACTCATTAAGAAGAACCTCTGACCCACACAGCAGGAAGAACTCAGCAGCATTACAGCCAGAGATGGTCAAATATGTATTGCCTGGCAATTTTAACTCTTGCTTAAATGTTATCCACTAAGAGATCACAATTGTACTGAGTGTGTTTGTGGGTTATTGCTTTCATGGAAGTCTGTGGGTTTTCAACAAGCTGAAAAATCTCGTATCCAGACTTAGAGTCACATTTAGACTTGATTTATAGAGATTAAATGTAATGTTTTCCAAGAGTTACCTCTGATTCCATCTCTGCCTAAAAGGTGGACTTTGCATAGCTCCCAAACTGTCCCACAAGGGAAAAGCAGGGCTGCAGCATCAACCTCAGTCACAACCCCCCTGTTTGTGACCATAACCTCATCTCCTAATGCTTAAGGAATTGTCTTTTTGTAACTCAATTTTTGGGACATCGTACAACATACTCAAGAAGCAGCAGAGGAGAAAGCAGGAACAATGGAAGATGGAATATTTTAAGCTTTACTATTGCCAGTATGTCACATGAACTGTTTCCAGGATCTGGCTCTAATCTGTAAATCAAAGAGCCATCAATCATAACCACCCTGAGCTCCCAGCTAGCCATCCACTCGGAAGTGTGACACCTTAGCACTTGGATATTGCTCCAACGTTCAGAGTAGGGAAGACAGCTCCTGCTGTGCTGCTGGAGCCCTGTTCAGAATGCAGCTAATCCAGGAGGATCATCAGGGCTGTGTTCCTCCAGTGGGAAAGGCACAGCTCAAACTTCCTTTAGACCATGCAGCTGGCAGTGAGCCCCACCGCAGCCACCCAGGGAGTGACAAGGACATCCCAGACCAGCAGTGCTAGCGAAGGACAGACATCCAACAGAGTATCAGGGGTTGGAGGAGCAGGACAGAAACACCTGGTTCCCTAGGACAGAGAAAGGCAGGTTTGCACTACAAGAAAGCAGTTTCCCTAATGCATACCTACAGACAGAGCTGGAAAAACATTCCACCTTCACAGAAAACAGGAACGTGATTGTCTTTCTAAGCAAACAATATTTCCCTCACAGGCAGCGAGTGTCAGTCAGCATCACCCACACTCATTACAATTTTTTTTTTCTCCAGCCTTTCAGCTTCACCTCAAAGATAATTTCTGATCTTTGTGGCATATAAAAAAAACACCCATCTTTTCAAAGGAGTTACGCCCTTCTGCTAGGAAAGCAGACCTGAAATGGGTCCTCTGGTTCATTTCTTTTTGTAACATTCACCTGAAACATGTCTCTCTCGACATATAACTAAATTATGCGTGACTGAGATGCCTATGATTACTGGATCCAGTTAAAAGAATATGAGACCCCGGGAGCACAGAAGTCTCCATGCACTGAGGCATCACATCCCTCCCACAGCTACTACCCAAAACTGGAATACATCCTGACTGCATTAAGAAAAGCTGAGACCTCCAAGCAAAATTTTGATAAATGAAGATGAGAGGAAGGGGGGAAAAATGTCACTTGGGCCTGAAAGAAAAAAGAAACAAGAAGTGTAACTATTAAAGTTCCTAAACCCGTAGCAATCACCAGTGACATTTCAAAATCCTGAAACATTTAAAGAGAGCCCTGGTATCCATAAGGAAGGAGATGGACACAATAGAGACACACCAAAAATAGTGATTTTTCTTAAATGTTGCCCTGAAGCCCTGAAGATATTTATCTCCTAAACACCATTCAAGTGATCCAGGATGAGAGGGCAAACTATTAACCTCCAGTTTGCAAGTCTGAAGAATATTGCAATCCAGAATACACCTATTAGGAAAGATGAATATTAAAGACTCCTGCAGAGGAAGGAGAGTCTGCTGAAGCATTTTTGACTGCTTTTAATTTAATGAGCCAAATAGAACTGTGACTCTTTGGCAGGTTTTCTTATAAGACACTGACTGAGCTCAAAGAGATTGTTGACAAGTACAGTTCTACAGGCAAGGCTGGTTCTGCCTTGAGAAAAAATCATACTGCATTAAATGAAAACGTTACAGTGAAAGTAAGGAGTAACTCGACTACAGACTCACCACTCGGAGAGGAAACAACTCCAGATGGTTGCAAGAATAAGAATTCGGAAGAAATTTCACAGATCAAAAAGGCAAGAGAAATGCAAAAGAATGCAAAACAAAAGATACAGTAAAAGTACAGCCCCAAAACATCTCAGGCATTTCAAAAATGTTGTACCAGAGCTACAGACCTAACTATTAAGAATACTAGAAGCCACCAGTAGCAGAGGCAAAGGAGAGCACCACACAGGAGCACTGGCACTGGGGCAGTCAGAGGGTCTGCCATCAACAACCTGGGAAAACAAGTGCTGAGACTCTTGTTCTCTCAGCACACCAGGAAACAACCGAATTGGACATAACCCTTTGGATTACATATCAGGGCTCAATTCAACTTCAAAATGTGTAGAAATCTGAAAGGAAATCCTTATCAACAGGTGAAACTGAAAATTTAAATCAAGGACAGCTTCTACCGAAAGACTGCAGCTACATTCGTTATAATTACTAGGAATATTAGGATTAAAAGCATGTGTAGCTTTGGGCTTGATTCAGTGAACAGACACTATGAGACAGAAAACAATTACTCAGTCCTCAATACCGTGGGATACATTTACAAAGTCACAGGGAAACATTCAAACCCCGCAGAAAGCCGTCAAGGTTGGTAGAACTACAAAAGCAGCTCAAAGCCAGCCCACTCCAACTCAACTGGAGCTACACACCCCATCACAGAGCCGTGCTAGTGGTTTATTTACTGCTTACAGGCCATTGAGTTTCTGAAAGGGGAGAGAGTAGATGCTATTTATTTAAGAAGAATGTAAGTCTTGAAACCCTTCAAGCAGTTCCAAATGTCTCGGGTCATGATTTCCTCAGCCTTAGTATGAACCTTCCAGATTCTGCAGCTCACGCTCTCTCCACCTCCCCAAAACTTGTGGGAGCTGTTGGTCAAGTCACCCTCTTGTTTGCAATTTGAAGATGATGCTTATTCACATGAGTTTTCAAAATCACAGGCCAGTTCCTTAGGTCTAAATGAATATAAACCAAAGGGTTCGCTATGAATAATCCAATTTACACAAACAGGACACCTGATGTACCCCTTTCAAACACAGCCATGGTACCACACCAAAAATCATCATTTCTCAGAGCTGCCAGGACACAGCCAGCAAAAGGACATCACTGTGCACGGGTATGCAAAAAGCAGCTTTCCAGGGGTTTAATTGGTGTTGACTCTGTACTTTCTCTTTTCCATTATGGGTGTAAATGAACTCAAAACTTCAAAACCAAGTTCCACTGAAATTAATGAGTTCTACATGACCAAAAGAAACTCGCTGAGCTGATACAAAAGTCAGCAAAAGTAGTTGGAAATTCCTCTGAGGTTCAGTTGAAAAGTTTATGAGTTTCAATTAACCCAACTGTTAATACAGGTTCTGAGCCTCATCTGTACCACGAGCAAACAAGCAGAACCTCACACAAAGAATGAGATATCCTGCACTTCAAGAAATGCCAGGCTGGAGAAGGCTGTGGAAATGGTGTGGAGATGATGGCATAGCCGTGCCCTCTCATGGTGTGAAAGGACTCTGCCTTCTTCACCATCCTTTTCATTTGTTCACACCGACACGAAGAAAGGAGCCCAGGGGAAGTATAGTACTTGCCATCCCTCTTCATCAGAGCAGAACTGTAGAGGATAACTGCTGGAGGAAATTACACATTCCTGAAGTGCAAAGGGACAAATGAATCAGAAAAAAATGGCCCAGCTTGGCAACTGAATACCAGACCACAGAGCAGTGCAATCAGGCAGGTGAAAGCCATCCGGAGCAGCAGGCAGGGACACATCTCTGGGGATGCTTCACAGGAGTAAGGTTTTCCAGGACCTCCCCAGGGCAGCTGCATGGTTTAGCCTCTCACATGAGCTTTCTGACCTGTCACATGAGCTTTCTGACCTCTCCTGGCAACAGTCACCAATTTTGCCTTGAAAATTTGCAGATGAGAAGTTCACTTTTTCACCTTCCAGTGAGGCAATTCCTCCCCTGCATTATGCCCAAGCTTTGCAGAAGCGAGTGAAAAAACAAATCCTGAAAGTTGTGAGCAAAGCATCCAAGGAGCAAAGCACAGACACAAACCACGAGCAAGCTGAATCCAGTCAGGCACGCTGCTGCCTTCTTGCACAAGTAGGACAATCTTCTCCCCGCTGTTCTGGCAGAAGGGAACCACGAAGCTTTTCCATCAGCAATTTTCCGCAGAACTTGTCGTTCAGACAATTTTTCACGCTCTAGAAACACAGGGAGGGCTTGTGTGTGGTTGCAATCCTCTCCTGGATGCCTACATTTGGCTGCAGGGCAGAGGAGCTCCCGCTGTCTCCAGCTGTAACTGAGCAGCTCATTACCTGAGGAGCGGGGCTTTACGCAGAGTAGCTCGGCTGTTCCCAGCAGTGAAACTTCAGACCCGCAGAGCTGTCTGTAGTATTTGCTTTAGCTAAACAAACTTATGTCTACGAATGATTATATCACAGGTATTATTTGCACAGTTAGGAGTATTTCCAACTTCTAAGTACACTTAAAAAAAAAAAAAGAAAGAAATCCCAGCAAACCAAGTCATGTCTTATTGCATCACCTGCATTTGCCTCTATTAGTCACCTCATTTTTAGCACCGAAGACCTCCTGCATCGGTGTGGTTCTGCTGCAGCAGGGAGGAAAATGTCATTCATTAAACAGAAAACTCATTACTGAGAGATGTGACATACATTGGGGCTTCATGTTAAAATATCGGCTCAGTTTGAATAAGTATGTATTTTTATGGCATGTGTCAGTGGAACAGATAAACAAATTGAGATAAAATTGAAAAGAACCACTGCAGAAACAGCTCCCACCTGAGCCCCAGTGCAAGAGAATTTACAGGTAACGGGCTCCAAGCCATAACACCAGACAGAAACATCTCCCAGGGCTAGCAGGAGCAAGAGAAATGCAACTGTGAATGTGAGCTTCTGTTTATACAGGGTGGGAGAAAAAGTACATCCAAAGTCAACCTCCCTTCGGATGCAACAACTGAAAAGGGCTTTTAGAAAGTTCACATAAAGAAGTTTTGATCCTGGCACTCGAGAGATCTGCAGATCCTCAAAAGTTTGGCAAGGATGATGGCTCAACACTGCAAAACCCAGTGAAGTAGATCTCCCGTTACCACAAACCAAAGCTGGAGTAAGGGAACAAGAGGAGACTCAAACTGCCAGGTCAAAGCAGCGATGTCACCCCAGCACACTGCTTCTCTCCTTCCCAGAGCTGGAACTGGCCCCTGAGGAGCAGCCTTTCTCCAGCTGTGCACAAAGCCATTCACATCTCTCTAGGAACAAGCCAGGACCACAAACCATGCTGTGGAAAAAGGTCTTGCTATTTTTTGCAACTCAGCTTAACAACTATTACAGCATAGCTTTGCTTGTCTGTACCCACACAGGAAATAAAAGGGGTGTGGACATCTGCTAACTGGGACAATGTCAAGCTATGTTTGAGAATTGGTGTGTCAACTTAACAACTTCAGTGCTTCCAACTGCCCATGTGCTGGTTTAGGTGAGAATATATCCTTAACTTTATTTTTGCCAGCACAGGAGGGGATGGCATATTTGCACCTCTGTCTATGCTGAAGCTGGATAGCTCTTTCACAGCTTAATGGAGACACCTACTTGGGAAAATGCCTCCTATAAAGTGGTCTTGAATCTCAACACCAAATTCTGCAAGAAAGCCTCAAAGAAACCAGCACTTTAAAGAAAGGGAGAGAAAAGAAACCAAAACAGAAAGCAGCACTTCCACCACACAACTGACAGACCCTTTGGACCAAGGTAACCTTTGAACTGAAGCATTTCCCTTTTCCATCCAGCTGAGTCACAATGGTCTATTTTAAGAAGGCCGGGTTACTCAGCCCTGACTCACTGCCACTCAGCCTTTGCCAAAGGAAGGGGCTGCTCCGAGAGAGTGGTGGCCTCCAAAAGGAAAAGGCACATTTTACCCCGTAAGAACTTGCCACAGAGTAAACTGTCAAAATCCATCTACAAGCAGAGACAATCTGCCAACTCAATTCTCAGCAAGGCCAGAGAAGCATGTTTTCCCCCCTCACATCACCTGCAAGCCCTCAAGCAGGCCCTGTGGCAAACCTCCACCAGCCTGAAAAGCTGAAGAAGACTACAAGAAAGACATCGAGGCCCTGGAACGTGTCCAGAGAAGGGCAACAAAACTGGTGAGGGGTCTGGAGCACAAGTCCTGTGAGGAGCAGCTGAGGGAGCTGGGATGGTGTAGTCTGGAGAAGAGGAGGCTCAGGAGAGACCTCATGGCACTCTGCAACTGCCTGAAGGGAGGCTGTGAAGAGGAGGGGAGCGGCCTCTTCTCCCAGATAGCTCATGACAGGACTGGAGGGAATGGCCACAAGTAGCGCCAGGGGAGATTTAGATGAGATGTCAGGGAAAACTTTTTCTCCCCAAGAGTGGTCAGGCCCTGGACTGGGCTGCCCAGGGAGGTGGGGGAGTCACCCCCCCTGGCGGGTTCTAGAAGCATCTGGACCAGGTGCTACGAGACATGATTTAGTAGCTCAGTGGGCAGTACTGGTGACAGGAGGATGGTTGGACTAGAGGATCTTGTAGGACCTTTCCAACCTTGTGTTTCTGTGATTCTAAGCCAATCTCTTGATTGCCTCACTCACAGCTTACCAATGCATTCAATGCTCCCGTGGCTCCTGTCTCCTTTCCCCTCCAGACAGACCCCTTAGCACCACCAGAAACAGTTTTCCATGGAAGAACTTACATCGTGTATTCTTTGGGAAAGCAACCCTACAGCATAAATGAGCACAAAATGTCTTGCAAAGAATGGTAATTTTGTTGGTTTGGGGTTGGTTTTTTTTGTTTGTTTGTTTGTTTTCTGACTATAGTCCCATTAATGATGTACGTTTTCAATACAGAAAATCAGTAACATTTGTTTTCATACACAGGCGAATCCATGGATAAACACACACATTAGTTTTTAACCTGGTCAGGCTATCCCATGTGAATTGTCTGTGGTAAATCCAATAATCGATGTTTAGTCTTAAGCTGCTTAAAGACTTTTATGTAACATCCCTTGTTTGCTGCAGTTTAAACAGAGACAGTGAAGTGGACACACAAGAGTAAGAGTTTATAGACTGTGATAGGTGTCAGGCAGGTGAACTAGAGTGAAAGGAATCAGAAAAAGAAGGAGCCATCAGAGGTACCCCCGAGAAGTGAGAGACCATCCAGGCCTTTATCTTAGTACCAAGGCTAAAAAACAATAATATATAGTCTTATGTCTTAAACAAACAACAGCAGGTGGAATGCTACAGCTGACAAAATGTCTTTAGCTACCATTAGGTGGTATCACATCCCCAGGTTAATGGTCCCCAAGGCTTGTTTTAGAACAGGTAAAAAAAATAAATAAATCTCTTGGTGTCTCAGGCTCTGCAGCTACACCGGGTTTTGAGCACGAGGAAAACGTGTGCTCTCTCAGACTGGCTAATGCAGCAATGTTCAAATGAAGAACATTCGCTGCTTTGTTAGCAGAAACTTTCCTTTTTCACACCCAGTTTCTCGATGCAGGTTAACTCAGACACTCAAAATTCTGCCTACTTAAAAAAGTCTCCTTGATGTGAGCAGGGGGAAAGTCACTGAGCTTTTGGTTTAAAAGTCAGCTCTACAGACTTTTAAAATCACATTTTTCAGATGCCAAAAAGCATAAAGGTGCCCTGTCTGAAGAAATGAGAATATTTGCAATTTTATTTAAATAATTAGCTAAACTACAATAACAAAAATTCAAGGTTTCCTGTGTGTGATCTTATTTTGCCAGCCCTCAGGCTGCTGTTTGTCACAGTTCAATGCAGCACACTCAGACCACAGCTCGTCACACCGAATCCCATGCTTTTAATCTTCTCTGGCAAATACTGTTAAATAGAGGCTCTCTCTCACACATGGTCATTTATTTGGAACTTTGTTATTTGCTGATGATTTCAGGCTAGAATATTTTTAGAAAAGGTATTTTTCTTCTCAATTTTGAGATCGATGCTTTCTTATGAAGAGACCTTTGGACTTGCAGGCCCACATGCACAACTTGCAGCCCTGCTTTTAGAACTCATGATACCTTCCCGTTTCTGGAGCACAGAGGGATCCACACGGAAGCTGAGCAGAAGTTAAGGAGGTAGGACACACCACCAGCCCTGGGAAGCTAAACTAAGAAATGCATGGTCTTGAAGTATTCTCCCAAGAATTTAAATATCCAAAGGGACAAGCACGTATTAAGCCAAAGGAGAGGGTGTTGTCTCTGCAGAGGGAACGTTCCTTCTGGGTGCTCCAGCTCAGAGGAGTCAGAGGTCTTTTGGGGAAGCGAAATAATCAGGCCTTAAATCCCTTCTTTGTTCAGCACTAAATGTTCCCTCTCACAGGGTTCAAGATCAGGCTGGTTTTATGGGGAAAAGCTTACCTTATGGGAAGTGATAGAATCAATTTTCTGGTAAGGAGATTTTTAAAGGTTTTGTTTTGTTTGTTTGGGGTTTCTCCCCCTCTTTCCTAAATGAGCAGCAACTGGAAGTTGCTTGAGGTTTAGGCTGGCTGTTACTGGTCCCTGTAGGAATGTTTGAGAGAGCAGCCAGTGGAGTCAGAGGGGCAGGAAAAATGCGCAGCACAACAATGCTGAAACAACACAGTTCTACAGCCCACTCAGGGGAGCAGCAGTGTTTTTAAGGTAAGAAAACAAAATGAAGAAAAAGGGCAAGGGGCATAAAAAGGGGTGGAAGCAAGATAAAAATAAAGGAACAAAATATGCAGGAGTGCATATTTAAAAATGAATAAAAAGCGACATTACAATCTCTAACAGAATATGAGGAAGAGAGAGTCAAAACATCTTTTAAATCTTAAATGCTAATTTATGAGGCATAATCACTGGACCAGCGTCTCCTCAGTCCTGTCCTTTGACACACAGTTGGAAAATCTCATTCCTGCAGACTTGTATGAAGACAAAGACCTTGAACACCTATCTACAAGATCTTCAGCACTTTGCTGTGTGTGCCCTTGGTAAAGCCCTGTGAAGCAGCCAACAGAGGTCATGTTTTTTAACCCAAAAGACAAGTTCTAAAGCTGCTTATTAAAACAGATACTTGGTTTTGACACAAAAATCGGTGCCATCACTGAACTGACCAATGTATGGTGCTCAGGCAACTTTGAAGCAATCTGTAGATGAGAGGAATCTCTTAGGGCCACTCTCCACTCTTTCCTAGCCAATGCCTGACTTGGGGCATGAAAACATCCTGCAGAAATCCTTAGGGCTTTGTTTGGGTTGGTTGGTTTGTGGGGGGTTTTGTGATTGGTGCCTTTTTTTTTTCCTTAAACACCCTTTTCCCTCAATAAGACAATATGACTTCCAAGCAAACTATCTGCTGTAGAGAAAACGCATCTAGCGATGGCTTAGAAAGTTCAAAACAGGAATCTAGCTGGATAACTGCCAAGCAATGGTTTGACACATTTGATCAGATCAAGAGCACATAGAGCCTGTGACCTGCTCTAGGTGTTCCTGCTCCGGCAGGGGGATTGGACTAGATGATCTTTCAGGTCCCTTCCAATCCCTGAGATTCTGTGATTCTGTGATCTTTCCTGAGGTATTGCCCAATATCTGATATTCAGAAGTAAGAGTGGGGAAAAGACTTAATTATTCCCCAGTTGAGCACACCCCAGGTCTGTGTGTTCAGCAGCACAGCCCACATCCCAGCATCTGCTCAATATCAGAGAGGAGAGATGGGACACGGGACAGCAGCTTGCAAATCTAAGTGAGATCCTTATAAACCTAGGAAATGTCAATAGGCAGAAGTATGCATTTCATCTCTAAGCTACCCATTAAGCTGGTTTCACTTTCCTTTTATACCTTTTCAGTTTTACCATTTCTTCCTGCCCTGGCAATATGACATTCCTCTGTCAACCTGCTGAGGACAGGCTGGTGTTGAAGGCTCACAGGCAGCCCGAGGGACATGGCACACACCTCAGCTCCAGGACTTCAGCCGTCAGCGGGCTGGGAGCCATCACTGCCTCTTCAAAGACCAGCTACCAACACAAGCTCGAACATGCTGCCAAGTCAAATAGTACTCCCACCCACAGCACCACAGCATCAGCCAGCCTGGGTGAAGGTGGCACTGCCCAAGGGTTGTGGGACAGGGGACACGTATGGGATGGGGGCTCCTGCCCAGGGCTCCATGCCACCATGGCAATCCCAGAGCTGCCCACCAGTGATGCCGAACAGCTGAGAACAATAATTATATCATTGTCTTACTTCAGTTTTGCTGCATATCTCAGGCACCTGGGAGGAAATGGATTTCTGTAAAAGGTGTGACATTTGATAAAATACAATTTTACCAAGAATAAAGCAGTAAGACAAAATGCTAGCAGGGGAAACTATTAGAGGTGATGCAGGCATGCTCTCAGGAAATCAGCAGGCCGGTAAGCGCTGCAAGCTAAGTATCAGCCCTGGGGTAGAGAGCTAATGAGTTCTATACTTGCTTCACAGAAAAAATCCTCTCAGTGAAGCAGCAAAGATGTGTACATGTCTGCTATAAATATTTAGCAACTCCACATCAGCTTGAAACAAACACACCCATCATGTTGAATGGATCCGTGTTGCCAGCACCGCAGACGCAGGTAACACTACCCTCTGCTGTAGGAAGCCACAAAGTGCCAGCCCAGACGGCACTGCTGCCAGCACAGCCACCAGCCCCTCGGATGCCCCTGGACCCCGTCTCCTCCTCACCCACAGTGAGCACACTGCTGCTTTCCCCAGAGTCACCACCCATGGCCCATCCTGGTGGCCATCCTGAAGCCACTGTGTGGGGTACAACGGCGGGAGGGAGCTCTGAGCTCCCTACAGCTCTGGCACACACTGTGCCCTCAACTGGCACCGCAGCCACCCCACCAGCTCTGGCTCTGAAAGCAGAGGGATTGTTTTTTGGTTTTGATGTGGACTATCAGAGGTTTTATAAAAATAAGTGCACTGAATTACATCGTTTAAAGTGTATCTGTACTGAAATATACTAAGGCCTATGTGCTTTTTTATATTCATTTATAATTCATATTACGTATAAATGATTTCCAAGTTATGTTCTGTCTTTTATTACCCATTTCCTACACCAACTTCTGTTCTCTGCTCAAATCAAAAAGTGATCTCACTCAAATATTTTCTTCCTAGAAGGCTGAAAAAGAAATACAGTTGCTCTGTTGCTCTGTTGCACTGCAGGCTGTGCCTGCAGCTCAGCCTCTGCCCTGAAGAGCACAAGCCAGGGCTGCTGAAGCAGCTTCTCTTCCAGGGTACCTCAGCTTGTGCTGAGGGTCTTCCCTAAGCCCTCCGGCACCCTCTTTCTTTCCAACAGGATGGCATAGCTTGACAGCGTGCAGACAGCAGAGACCACTGTTATATGCATTATAAACCCAACTGGGAGCAATTCCCTCTTCCCAGGCGGTGGAAAAGGATTCACTGAGAGACAGCTCTTACGTAGCCCCGTATGGCAGGTCATGTTTGTGTGCAGAGAAATCCAGCTGAAGGGGGCAGTTGTAGTCCCAGTCCCCAGGGGCTGTTAGCTTATATACAGCTTTGTCAACTGCCCTCAAACAGCAGCATGGCCCTTTCTGCATGGCCTTTTTTGTCACAACCCCAGACCAGAGTGCTGAGTGAAGGCAAAAACGTCTCAGACTACAGAAGTTACCCAAAGAAATATTTGCAGCTGGAATACGCCATCAAATTAAACTATTGAGGCCGGAGACTGAGCACAAGGAAGGTATTTCACTGGGTAATACATAATTAAGCTGAGGAAATCTTTCTTTCCCACCGCTGTTGCAGGCTATAAAGTTTCAAAAACTGACTGGAAAAAACACTTATGGACCAAAAAACAGTATAAATCCTTGAAGTCTTATTAAATTCAAATGTCTTACTTCTAAAGTTCAGTAAATTTCTAGGTTACTCATCTCTAGAGCTCAGGAGTTGACTTAAGGAAGTATCTGGATATGCTTACCCTATTCTAAGAACCTCCTTCTCCTTGGCACCTGGTACCCACACCACCTGAGACAGGATATAGAGCTTAACGGGCTTTTGGGCTACCAAGTACAGCAGCACTTGTGGCCAAAGAAACACATTTTAGGGATTGCACAGTTAAAAGGAAATGGAGAAAAAGTTGCAGCTGCAAGGTTTCTGTGAAAACAGGCAAAAGCTTTTCTAAGTTCCAGCCTTAGGCTTTATGCGCAGAGAACAGCCAGCAAATGATGTTTTAATTGATTTTAAAAGTGGCATAGTTATTATGTATGACACCCACTTGTTCCTAAAGCTTATGGTCTTTAGCCAGAATTGAAGTACCCTTTGTTGGATTCAGTTTATTTTATTTTGAAGGAGAATTACAGGTACTTGGATCCTGAGAATCAGCAGCTCTGGGACTCAACGCGCTGTAACAAATCCAGACTGACTTCACACGTTAGGTCAGTGTGCCATAAACAGAGCCAACCTGAGATAGGAAACTGAGCCAAAGATCTGGAAAAGGGCTGCTTCAGAGCCTGAAGTAACAGCAGCATTATGGCCACAGAAACAGAGAATTTCCCAGAGGACCAAGCTGCCCTCCTCAGGAACACAGTTCCTGTGTGACCATTTGAATTTTCCACCTGTACTGCAGAAATAACAGCACCTCCATCTGTCACAACCCTTATGCACAGCTGAGCTGACAGAGACGCTCTAAAGCTGCGACTACAACCTTCAGAAATAACTGAGGTACATCTACTGCACTTCCATGAGGATTTTTGTAACTTTTTTTTCCAGCTACCAGGCAAATAATAGCATATCTGAGAGACTCAGGAGACCTTTATTCAGATTCAAGCAAGAGGTCTTCAGACAGGCATTTCTAGCACCAGATAGGAAAGAGTAATTCTCTGTAGATACCTGTGATACCAGAGCATGCCCCTTACAGCAACTCACATGCTACTTACCAGGCTGCTCTGGTCTTATTGGAAGAAACTAAGGTCCCAAAACTCACAGGCCAGACTATACATGGCTCAGGTTTTTTTATAGACCCTTAGGACAGCACTACTGAGCAAATGATAAACATCTATACAGAATTTCATTCACTGCCTGCAAAACCGCCCAAGTCCAGAAGGTTGGCAGAATGACACCTCCCCAGCTCTGCTCCAGTACCTGAGCTCCATGCTGCAGAGCCTGAAAATGAATTCAAAGCTGTGGCACACCACAGGCACTGCTACAGCTTTTTTGCTTATGAGTAAAGCATAAACTAATAACACTCTCAAATTATTGCTGTATCTGACTATGGGAGTGCTTTTTAATTCTATTATTTTTCATTCAAATTTCATTATTGAAGGAAGAGGGGGGAGAAAAGCAATTAATGGGAAAAGATAATAAACAAAACCCATGTAGATAACGAAACATCCATGCTCACTTGATCCATTGCTGCAGGCAAGTTACATAGGAGGAGAGGCAGGCAGAGTTTTCCAAGCAATATGTTCTATTGCAAGATCAAAATCCTAAAAATCAGACTTCGAATGTACTGAAACAATTACTAGAATAAGTAGTACTCATTATAAAAAATACACCACTGTGCAGAATGCTGTTTTCTCATCCACCCATGCTCAAGAACAGCCAAACAAAAGGTGTTAAATGTATTTAAGAAGCCTGGCTGCGAGATTTGGGTCTTTTCATTAGAGATTTACACCCAGGTTTGCCAAAGATACACTTTCTGGACATGAGCTCAGTTCTTTTGCTCTGTCCCTCAGCTTCTGCACCAATGAAATGAGTGACAACCCAGAATCCCCTTTGGAAATAAGCTCTGCACTAAGTGGTACTGAACCGAGGATGGGCTTTTCCAAAGTAACACCTCAAGCAGCACAGAGCTGAGACATGAGACCATTAACCATTCCAGTTGTGCCACAGATGTACTTCAGCCATGCTGACACCTCACCTCACCTGCAGAATTAACATCAGAAAGTCCTGACCTATCTTCACGACAGCCCTCTTCTAATACTCTAGACAGTGTGCATGCTTTTGCAAAACTCTTCTTGGATGAGAAAGCTTGGTGCTACCTTTTTATTTACTGAGTAGGAAATTTTATAAATGCTGCCAAAACAACCTGTTAACTAAGGGCAGGGTACAGAGAGGGCTGAAATACTGCTTACTGACTGAATTTGTCATTGCAGAAAAGGTATTCCTGCAAAATCAGCATCAGTTGTTACACACACACATACACACACAGAGGTATCTCATACCAACAACTTTACATAAATACTCACAAACATTTACAGAGGGCTGGTGATTATTTGAGCTGGCAGGTGAAAGCAGAGCACTTTTAGGACAGCCTGGTAAGGGTTAGGGCTTTGGCAGACCGTACATCAAATGGTTTTCACAACGTCTGTCAACAACCTCCACTACCACTGTGTTGCAACAAGGGAAGTGGCCCTTGCAACAGACAGACCCTGGCTGTTTGCACAGCTTTAAACCTTCCTTCTGAGTTCAGTCCACAGTGTTTGTGGTGCTCGGGTGACACCAGCACTGTGCATACTTCAAAGCACAACCTCCAGAAAGTAAGGGAATAAGGACGGAGGCTGAACTCACCCACAGCTTTCCCATGAGTGCAGTGCCATGAAATGCCCTCGATAACACTGCTGAAGTTGAATAAAAGCAGTGGGAGATGTGCACAAGTGGAGCTGGGGGAAGCTCCTCTTCTCCCCCTTGACATGGGGTAGAAAAGCAGTTACTGAAGGATTGCAGTTACTCAGGAATTACATTTCCAAAACCTGCAGATAAACACATTTTCCCCAAAAGCCCCCGACAGCTTTGTAGTTCAAATCTACCTTCTCTGGAGCGGTTACTCTGATGTCCACTGCAGAAGGAAGCTGGGGGGGACATGTCTCCCTTGTGTTACAGCTCATGGCTTGTGGCATGAGGGCGATGGGAAGAGAGAAGCTATTTCATATGTAACCCACCAGGCACTGTCCCCTGCATAAGATTTGCCTGTTCACCACATACAGCCTCTCCTGTCATTTTAAGGCAACTTGTTCACCCACTGGACAATAGCTGGGGCTTTAAATGCTAAGCTAGCTCTCTCCTTAGGCAGTGTGGGAGCTTGGTGCTGAGAATCCCGGGAAGAAGAATGTCAAAAGTCAACATGCAAGAAATCCTTTGGGATTTTGTGCTGGAGGCATTGATACAGCTTCACAGTCCTGTAAAGTCCATTGATCAGCATGTGCATAAACGCTGAAGGACTGCAAACTTCAAAAGAAGGCTCTCTAAACACCAAAAAAAGATGTGCATACTTTGAGACCATGGATTTCTCTTTAGATGAAGGAGGAAGGATTTTCATGGGTTTATTGAGAACCAAAAAAAAAGCATTCCCTGTAAGTCTTTTTTAAAGGAAACCAAAGCAAGAACACAGGCACATAGGAAAATCCACAAATTCTATACACTACTTTGTGTTTGTGCATTTCCAAGCACCCCTCCAAAGACAGCAAGTGCCACAGTCCATCTCCAGACCAAGAGCCAAAACACACAAATAAGTGGAAAGATCTCGGGGGCAGCAGCCTGCCTGCAGCAGCGAAGGGACATCTCCTGAGAGCAGCTCTGCTGGGCTGTACCACCACCATGTGGCACAAGTGTTACAGCATCAGTTACTGGTGCAGTTATTAGCGTGTTCCCTGGCCAAACTAATTCTCCATCACAAACAGGTAGGCTGTCTGCAGCCTCCAAACCCATACCATCAGTTATCATGAAATACATTTTCATTCCCATCTGACCATCCCTTTGGTTAATGTCATCAGGGCAGTCTGTTACTTCACTATGGTAACATTCATGCATTCACTGCAACACGGCCAAATGACCAAAATAGAAAAAACATGTTTTTAAAAATCCTTGTTTACTGTTATTTAATTTACTTCATTAAACTAAACTATTACCAAGAATCCAATATAGAAGCAAAAAGAGTCCCCAAAGACAGACTCAACATTCACATGAAGCATCCATAATAATTCGCAAATATTAAGGATTCACAAACATCCTGACTGTTTCTGGGAATGAACTTCCCCCAGACAAATTCCTAACTCTGTAGGATTTGTCACTCTGCAGTGGCCCAGGGTTCCTTTCTGAGCACAAATTTGGGAAATAATTTATTTTTATGAAATGCTCCATCATGAAAATGCAAGCAGAAATTACATTCTGATTGCCATAAGTGCCATCAATTATTTATTTCCTGTGCAATGGTTACAGAGGCAGCTGCTGTATTTTAAAAGCATCATGCAGACACCATGAAACATTTATTAAAGTGGCTGCACACTGCAGAGAGCTTGATTTAACCAGACTTCATTGTGCCCCTCACTGGAATGAAGAGTGGCAGCTTGATAGTCAGCACTTTTCATGGAAGCTTAAGCTCATTCAGAGCCACTGAACAAACCATTTTTACCCTGGCAATTAAAGGAGCAGGCAACTGTACGCAGCACGACAGGAGGGGGGCTGAGAAAAAGACTCTTTATGAGTAAGAACCACAAACGTGCCCAGAAATAACACAAAACTTCCAACACCCAAACTACAGGTAAAGAGAGAAGACAAGGGCAAAACTACTGTCACCCCACCAAGTTCTTAGCACATCCAGACTTTAACTCAACCACAGAAGGCTCTTTTCTACACTTTTATACTCACAGTTTATTTTTCTACGTGTTCTGTTTACAACTCTGGTGGTAATTTCACAAGCAGTAGGACTACATTAACTGGTATTTCCTGCTGATTTTTCTGTACCATCGGTACATCATTTAGTTCATTTTTCTTTGAGAGGTTATAAAATGTATTTAACCCACTGGATGAGCAGATCTGAAAAGCAGACTCTTCCTGGGCTTATGTCATTTCTCCAAATAGCAGTACAGGACAGGGTTCACACAAAGGTCTGGATCCCTTTGCTAGTACTTCTGTTCATGACAACCACGTATCAGTAACTCCTAATCTGACTCCCCAACCTGAAGGGAAAAGCTGTGGGGTGTGTGAGCACAAGCCTCTGTATAACCTGACAACACACAAATGCCATTTCAAGTCTTTTGCCTTTAGTCCTGGGTACCTTCACCACCTGTTTTCTCCTTCAAGTCAATTTCTAGCACATGCTGTTCCTTTCTTTGTGAAAGTATCATCTACTGCATCCAGAAGAATAATTCTAAGAACCAAGATGAAAACACATTCTGCAGATGACACATTCTCAGCACTGGAAGAATTTGCATCCCAGGCAGCGAGACATTCTTGTCCGTCCAGAGACTCTACCAGAGACAAATCTGCTGTGGTGCCACCTGGTGCCTTTTTAGAGCAAGGAAAAAATACACTTTTGCCATCATTTTCAAACACATCCACAACTAAGTAGCTATTTAAGGTTTAGAGGTCCCAAGTAACCCATCAGGGTGAGGATGGGCACAGCATAGTACTCCCATGTCTGTTATTTTACCAATATACCATAGGAAAATATAGAAACTACATGTTCAAGGCAGATAGCAAATACCAAAGCTCACACAGTGATCAACAATGAAAAATAATAGGGCAAGGAGATGCATTCGGATGAAATGTTCTCAGTCTCTTCCTCGCTGTATTTCCACAGACAACAGAGGAACAGGAATAACAGGAATATCCGCGACTCCACCAGTTTAAACAACAGAAGTGACAATGATCAGAAAGAACTAGATTTATTTTTAAGAGTTAAGTACCGTTTGAAAGAGAGACCTAGTGCCTGAGGCACGCAAATGACTGGCTGAGAAAGTGTGGCTTCTGGTTAGTTGGGTTTTTTTTAAAAAGCAAGCAAACAAACAAACAAACAAACAAAACCCACCAGTCTTTTTCTCCGATGCCCGTACAGCCTCTGTCCACTGGAGTGTGCTGTTCGGTTGCAATAGGAGTATCAGCTCTCGGCGTGCTGGGGCTGCATACCTGGATCTCCATCCCTCGATACCCTGCCCGCTGCTGTGTGCATCTGCAGCCAGCCTTGCTCTATTACAGATGTGGGCAAGGTTCCATCAGCTGCCCTCTTGGCAGGAGCCCACGCCAGCAGCACAAAGGCAGAAGCTGCTCATCTCACACCAAACTTCACCTGAGACAGCCCAGGCAGATCCCCTTGCTCTGAATTCAGCCAGCCTGGAGGCCAACAGAGCTGGTGACACCACCACAAATACAGGCTTCTCCTTCTGCTTGTTTATTCAATAGCTCCACTCGTTAGCCATCCTGCAGGTTAATTAAAATAGAAAGCAAAGAGGGCACCAGCAGCCTGCACTTTGATCGAGGGCTATAACAGATTTCAATTTTGCTTCCTTTAATGGATAAAAAAAAAAAAAAGAAAGACGGAAGAAAGGTCAATGCTGTTGCAAACATTCAGTGCATGAATAACTTTGTCTTCCCCAGCAAATAGCAAAAGCCAAACCTCCAGTCAGGTAAACTGGTCTTGATTCAGTGAAGCTAGCACTGGTTTATACCACTACAGGCTTTGACCCTCTAGACCCAATTTATAGTGGCTGCTCATGCAGAACACAGTCATTCAGTGGGAAGTCAGTGGAAAGGAGTAAACTCTAAAATTGCATACCTAAACCTTTAATTTTCATAGTATACACGTTAACAGGAACTACTCTATATAGCAGCACAGAACTTAAATTTCCTTTTCTTTTTCCTTAAGCTAAGAAGAAATCCTATCCCCAGCCCTCCTCATTCTTTTACCTATTTACCAGTATAAAATCATCACACTCCTGGCAGGCATCAGAAAGAAAAGGGACCATGATGATTGATTTACAAAGTTTTGCTCCTGTGACTCGAGAGCACCCTCTTAACAGAACTGCAAATAAAAACCAAAAAAGCATTTGGGTTCAAGCTTCAAGAGCTGCTGCTGGAGTTTGGCCACTGAAGTAAAGCCAGGACAGACAGTGAAGTCTCAGAAGATTTCCACTTGCAAATTACTACATAACAAGGCAGAACAAAAAAAGACCTTGCACAGTAGGGCAGAAAGATCTTTTGCTAGCTCTTCTCTTCACTTATTTCAAGTGAGAAATGGGAGAAGTCGTCAAAGAAGCCCAAGCCTTTAGACAAAAGGCTTGTTGCATTTTTGGTAAAGAAATTACGCCATGGAGCAACAATCCAATGGAGACATTAATTTATCCAAACTGCAGTAAGATTCTGTATCTAGTCGTTACCAACATTTTCCTGTTCCATCCTCCCTTTCCAAATCCCTCATACCTAAGCCTCACCCTGCAGAATAAGAAGGGCTCCTAAAGCCATGCTATTGCATCCAAGAACCTGAACCAGCAGCAATTTTGCTGGTCCTCACAGCTATGAGGACAGGCAACGAATGTAATGCCAAGGTCTCCAGAAATGCAGACCAATTCCTGCCATGCCCAGGTGTGTCTCACAGCGCCGTGTGCTTCCTGGGACCCCAAGGCTGTCCCATGAGGAAGACGGTGAAAAACAGCTTAACTCACTTTCCTGGGGTGCTGTGTGCCCAGAGATCCCCTCCCACCACCACCCTCTTACAGGGCAAGCTGGGAGCTGCCATCTCCTTGATGGCATAGCCAGGTCTGGGGCATCTCTGCTTCGTGGCACCATGGGACAAACAAGGGAGTTCCAGTCCCTTCAGGAGAGAACAACCTCCGCTTTCCCCAGCAGGTGGTGGTAGGGATCACAGCCTGTGTGCAAGGGAGGACACATTCCCTCTTGAACAAGTTCACCTAAAGCTGACAAGACTTCAGCTTCTTCCTTGAAATTACCCAGTCGCATGCCACGTGGCTATTAAACAAACTGACTACCATCAATTTTTACTACGTCCTATATAGTGCATACATAATGCAAACACAATCTACTGCCCTAGCCCACAGGAAGGGACAATTTGTTTCTGGGATGAAGTTTGCACGCTAATAATGGCTGGCAGCAACCGCTGCTGCTGTCATAATGATAGCGCTTGCTTATTTTTATGTCTCTATTCCCTGCAACAATCTAGGTGCCTCGCCATGAACTAATGTTGCCATCCAATAAAACATTAAAAAAGGCATTAAGGACAGCACCATGCCAAAAGCTACTGCAACTACGAGCAGAAGTGTCTAAATGGCCCTGCTTAAGAGTCCAGAGCATACTGAGGAAAATATTTCTCTCGCTTACATGACGATGTCCTCCATACGTTCCTCCCTGAAAGCCTAGGCTAACGAGGTCAGGAGCGGGTCCCCAACATGTAGGGATGAAGATAATATTTTCATTTTCATAGCAGTATAAATGGCAAGGGGTTGCCCCAGTCCCAAGCACTGCTGTGGATCACACCTACCTCCCCATGGTCCCTACGTGCAGCAGAAGGTACAAGCCTTTCTACTGCTGTGTTGTACTCCCAGAGCAGGGAATTAAACTCCCTGCACTCCCAGCAGCTCTTAAATCTGCTGCTGCAAACTACCATTTGGATACAGAGATAACTTAAATTCGTCCTATGTCATCCTCTGGGCCATGAGACAGCCCCTGTGCTGAGAACGTTGATGAAGGAGGGAGGTGTTATTTTTACGGTAGTGCAGATGGCTCAGTGAAGCTGACTGCACTGCCCGCCCTCTGTAGCGGGGGCACTCCTGCTCTGGGCGCTGTGCAGCCAAATCAGAGCAGAACCAAGCCCACCAGTACACAGTGCGTTGTTAGGCCACAGCATGTGGGTGTTCCCATGGACTGGCATTCATTGCACACTGCCTCATGTCTACCTACCAGTTGCTACATAACAAGCTTTTGCATCCCACAGGACGCTGAAACTTTCAAGGAGCATTATCAGCTCAGATGCCCCAAGAGACAGCTCTTGTGAGCCCTGAACAAAGGGACGGCACGACTCAACCCAAGGCAGTCCCCAGTGAGGAGACAGGCTCCCTCACAAGGGGCTGCCCAGCATTCAGTCATTTACCCACCCTCAGGAGGAACCTCCACGACTTGGCCAGACCAGCCTAGGAGTCAGGCAGGGCTTGCCTGTGATTCTCCAGCAAATGTAGCTCTGAAACATGAAAGGCAAGGCCTGTGCCATGGCTGTTTAACACAATTAATGGCATGGCTGTGCTGGCTAATCTCCGCTGCCATCTGTCAAATGGCTGAGGCCAGTGAGGCTGACAGACTAGTATCGTCCTAAAACAGAACAAATCATTTGCAATCAGCTGCCATGGCCTTCCTGGGGTATGTGAAAACAGAATTACACTGTTCAACACTCAAAGGGATCGTGGCTACGGGCTACTGACCGGGAACTTCACTGAGTGTGAAGCACTACACTTCTTCAACCTCTGAAAAATCCTGTTGTTTCTCCACACAATCTCAGCCCAAGCAGGAAATGCAGCTTCTGTAAAGTCAGCTGCTAACAGAACAATGTTTTGAAGAGCTGGTTTAACTGTGTGCAGGAGATCAAGCAGTGAAGAACTGGGATACAGGAAGCACCTTCTCACCCATAACCTTGGCTCGCTGCAGTTCTGATTGTCTCCAAGCCCCGGGGCAGACAGGGACATTAAATGTAAATGAATGCACAGTTGAGCTGGACAGAAAGCAGAAAGAATGATTTATTTTTTTTGTTTCTTTTGTTTACTAGCTCTAGTTCTCTCTGGAGACTAAAAGTACAAATTAAAAATTAAAAAGATTGAAATGAAAAAGACAAAGTTCAGCCACCATCAAGCCCAACCGCAAAGCCGAAGCCTCAGCTGCATCCCTTAGCTGGGGCAGAGGATGCAGCCAGAAGTAAACACTGCAACCTCAGCACTTCTCCTCTTTTTCCCAAAACAAATATTGAAACTGAACATTCAAACTCCCTAGTGTGCTGAAGATACACATTATTTTAGCAGATTAATAATTACCATTTTTCTCTCTGTGCTGATACATTATTGTAAGCTTTAGAGATCCACAGAAGAGGGAGATTTTCCCCAAGGCTATTATAAATATAAAAATGACTCATTATCGCAGAATACTCTTTTTTTATCACAGATTGTTCTTGACAACAGCTCACAGTTGTGTTCGTGTTAAGATAGCATCTCTTCAGAAGTTCACTGAGTTTCTTTAGAGAATGCATTAAAAGACACCATTCTCAAGCTAATAATTTGCAAGAGGAAAAAAAACTCAAAAACCAAAATACAGAAAACATCACTACCTACTCAGAAACATCTATTAAAAGGCCTGAGGTCTAGTTATTTTAAGAACATGAAAATTATTTCTACTCTATTGCTAATAACACTCTGACACTATGATATTTCTCTGTCTCCAGAGAGCTCCCACCCTCCCTGGAGTGACTGTCAAACAGCAGCTTCAAGGAAAAGAGCTCCTGTGTTGCATCTGCATCAGGGGAACATCAGCCACTGAGTACCTGCCAAATATTTTCTGTAAGAAACAGGGTGAATACTGTGGATTAATTCAAAACACATTTACCTCCAATTCCTGAAAATACTACTAATACTGGTATTCTTTTAACAAAAATGTGTAACTTGGCTGCTCACTTCTGCTTTATTATTATTTATAATTTGACTATAAATGTTTGACAAACTATTTCTTTGCTTGACTGTGGAGACTATTTGTTTGTTTAAATGATAAGGCTGGTTTTTGGAACTGGATTTAGCACAAGCAAAGGGAGGGACATTCTCAGATATCCTTGCTAGAACAGGGTGCAATTATTAAGGACCAAGGATAATAAACTAAAAAAAAAAAACAAAAAACAAACAAACAAACAAACAAAAACAAAACAAAAAAAACACATCCCTGTGGTTTAGATCCCTCTGGTCTAATCTCTATTAGAGCCTATAGATAGCTCTTGCTATTAAAAAATATTCCTCTCAGGGGGGTAAGGTGAGCTGGTGAAGAACACATTACAGGAAAATCAAGGCAGGAGCTCAGGAAGAACTGGGAGAATTCCCACAGTCCAGCCACTACTGCCACTAAAGCAGCCCCTGCGTTTGGAAGTTCAGGCAGCGGAGCTTACAGGAGGCATATGGCTTCTTCAAAGTTTGCTGGGACCAGCGGGAGGTTGGGCATTGGTAACTAAACTACTTCTGCAAACAGTGCAACAGCAAGGCTCAGCAAGATGAGGGAGAGCCTGCAGCAACAGCTCCAGGTCCCAAGGACCGACCCCTGAGTGATGGGGGTCAGGGAGCCCAGCACGGAGCCACAGTCCCTGCACAGCCAAATGCTTGGCTTATTACATTTCAGTTTTCCCCGCACAAATAAGAGTGAAAGCCAGCACTATGTAAGCAATGTGGCTGCTAATGCCCAAAAGCAATAACCTAACTTAAGCCTGTAGTAAATGATACTTAATAGTTGCCTGGAAAGCAAAAGCAAACCAGCAAAGAGTAGCTTTGGCCCAATTGCTTAAGGAAATAAGCTTTATACAATGGTACTGTTTCATTCCAGGTCTCTTGCCCCAGCTGGCCAGTTTCAACCAAATTTGACCAAGAAGCGACCCCTAAAATGATAATCAGTTCCCAAAATCAAAAAAGTTAGACAGGGAGGTCAAGCCCTGTGTTAATGCCCCAACATAGGGCAAGGCATAGTCATTGTCACCAGTCAGAAAATCCACACAACACAGAAAGCTATGAACAACACTCCAGTCATACAGAAAACTTAACTTCCAGGTTAGACACCACCCAACCTAAACACGAGAGGCAAAATGAGATGAAACCAGGTTCTGTGATCCTAGGATTCTGCCTACCACTCTGGGAACCACTTGCCTGATTTCACACCATACCAAAGCCTGAACTGCAGCTGTAGAATCACCAGAAGTAAATGTGAAGTTTTCAGAATATTTTAGCTCTGAGGGTCTTTCTGTGAGTCTGGTGATATTGCAAAGCACAAGGTGAACTGCTGGTCTCTTCTCACGGGCAATTAGCAATAGAACAAGAAGGAATGGCTTCAAGCTGCAGCAGGGTAGGGTTAGGCTGGACACTAAGAAAAAAATCTTCCCAGAAAGAGTGTTCAGAGCCTGGAATGGGCTGCCCAGGGAGGTGGTGGAGTCACCATCCCTGACTGTATTTGAGAGTAGATTAGATGTGGTGTTGAGGGATCTGGTGTAGGGGAGAACTTGTAGAGTAGGGCTGATGGTTGGACTCGATGATCCCAAGGGCCTCTTCCAACCTAAATGATTCTATGAATACACAGTGTGACCAATTAAATCAGTGGTGGAAAGTGCTGGGCTTCACAAGACCTAGTCTACTGCCTTCACACTGGCGTTCCAGCAGCAGCACAGTGGTGCTCTCAGCAGCCCGCTGTGGGAAGGAGCCAAACACCTTGAGCTGGTGCTGGGCTGCCAGGGGGAGACACCCAGGACAGAGGCTGGAGAGTGGCAATGGTCACCTGAACTATAAAGTATATCAGGGCTGGAACTCTCCCTGGCCAAAACTGTAGATGGCACCCAAAAGCTATTATGCACTGTACTTCAGCCAAGCAAAACCTCCTGCAGCCTTATTCTGCAGCCTGGGCACCGCTGCAAGGGTCACTTCTGCCAGAGCATTGTTGCTTCTCCAACAATTTGCTTTTCTACCCAAATCTGGTAGCATTTAAATACCATACTAGAGAAAGGGCTGCAATCCAGACACCAGCTGCTACATAGTTTTTCTATTTACAAGACTGTTATTCATGTTTTCCTGACAGGGTAATTTAAAACAAGGAAAAGGAAAAAAAGTCCAAATTGAAGCAAACTTCTACACAGAGTGTGAAGCAAGCCCACAGCCAAGCTGATTATTGCTCTGCACAGCTTCTCTCCGAAGGCTATTGAAGACTCTTTCCCCCAGCAGACAGAATATGCTAACAAAGAGCTGTCTAGGACTTATGCTCACCAGATCCTGAAAATAGATGTCATTTCTCCATATTATAAAAGCGGCACTAGGTTTACTTGGGGAATGTACAGATTGCAGATGTGCTGGTTTGCAGACTCTCACATTCATCTCTCAGTTGCAGATGACAGGAAAATTGTTTCCCACCAAAGACACTACAGTTGAAGTGACACTTCTCGTCTTGTTTTACATAATTACCGCTGTAGTGACTTGGTCAGCTACATCACACCCAAGTAAACTTCTCCCTGTAAATACTACCCTACCGCAGAACTCAAATTCCATACTAAGTTCCAACTGGAACAGCCCCACTAGGAACAATCTGATGAGGCACATCAAGGAGCTGTTGGTGCCTTGCCCTGTACTCAGTTCTAATTTGCACAAATAACTGCATTCACCGCACCAGCCTGGGAAAAGGGATTCCTGGGTCCCAGGCCCTGCTCTGACACAGACTTATTTCTTCATACAAAAGCACCTTTGCTAAGGACATGCAGAGAACATGGCCTCCCTTCTCCCTAACAAACAATTTGGCTTTTAGCCTCTCTGAAAAGTAAGAGAGGAGGGTTCCTGCACTCCAAAGTACATCTCATTGCACTTGTCTCTCGCCACCTTACATGTATGCTGCCAAACCCCTGCAATACCTGGTAACCTCCCTTTCCACATGTTTTGGTTTATTTCTGTCATTTATTCTATATGTGCCCACAGTAAAACTCTTTATTCTGCAGCGAAGGAGGATTTCCTTTTGCAAGAGGAAAAACTTTCCAGCATTCTATCTGGCAAGTATAATACAAAAATTACATGGTTTTCCCAGCCTGAAACAAGTCCCCGTTTGCCAAGCCTGGGTACAGCTGTGAAACCAAAAAGCCTTTCATAGCACTAATCATGACAACTTCAAAATCATGGTGGAGCTGGAACTAAACCCAGAAGCACATCCCAGAATTAATGCAGTGAGGAGCAATCACAGGAATTACTTTGCAAACCCTGTTTTCCCTTAAGAGCTCTGTAATTTTGGTAATCCACGAGCTCTGATGCAATATCCTTTTCTCTCACTCAGGGTCATTCATGTGTTTGTCAGAAATAGTTAATAAAATACAAGGAGGTTGGAATTTGGCCTAAGCACTCTTCAGCAAGGCTCAGGATGGACTCTTCAGTTTGAAAAGATACCAGATTAAGATGGAAAAGTTAGCCTTGGCCTTGTTTTATTATTACACACACACACACCCTTTTAAACTGCCATTTCCTTTGTGCTTTTTCCTTGAGAGCCATTAATCTTACAAACCATGTTTTGTATAGAGCTGGCTATTATGAACTGCAAAATCAAGTACCCACTTGTTTTGGGAATAAGAAGGCAACAGGAGGCACAAGACCATGATCTCTTCCTATTGTGCTCCCAGTAAAGGTGCAGCGTGTAACTTGGAAGCGTGTTCCAGGGTGATGTCTGCCTGGCTGTCAGCATGGCCAAAGCTGGCATCATGCCCTGGGAATCCCACACAGAAGCACCCTCAGGTTCTCCCCCTCTCCCAGGGGCTGACAAAATTTTGCATCCATTTTAAAGCTCTGGATAATATCCTGGAGTGATGCACGTACCCATTACACAGGCACCACAGCTAAATCACACCCAACTTTAGTGATACAAGAACACAGTCCTTGCTGGATGTAGATGGCACAGAGACAGAACACAGAACTCCAAAATCCACACTTAATCCCAACTCCCCAAAGTACCTGGGAAACACGAAGAGAAAACTATACCCAGCACCTTTCCAGTGTTTAAAGAGCAGGATGCTCACCTGACATTACTCCTGCACACATTGCCTACCTGCTTTTGTGCATCTGAAAGGGGCCTTTTACATCAGCTGGTGCAAGAAACAACAGGGAGAGTAAAGCCGCGTGTGATATCCAGCCCTGCAACCCCAAGGCTTTCCAAGGGCCTGTGTGCAGATGAAGATGTTACTTGGTGACAGGCAAAAGGACACAGCAAGCAAAATTTTGCATTGTTGCTGTTCCTCCTCTATTAAGACATATTATTCAAGTCTGAAGGTCAGACAAAAAGCAGACACCAGGACAAATTCAAACTCCTCTGGAAGAAGTGCTACATCCTGCCCCATGACTTTCAGAGTGCTGGGTTCACAGCTGGTGCTTACCAAGAACAGATAAACTAATAGGTTACTGTAAATACAAACAAAACACAAGTTGTCTTAGTCTTACACAATGACTATGTTCTCGGATACACACAGGTAGACCAAATTTGTTCTGAAATCAGATAGAACCTTGGATCTAGACAAAACCCCCCCAAAATCTTCTAAATGAAGACAAACCGGTATTTCATTTTACAGCAGGAGAGAAAAGCTCTGAGCACAGCGTAACATCTCCCGCTGCTCTCAGAGCAACAGGAATGACACGGGGATCTGCATCCTTGGTGGGGGCCCAAGGAGCGACAAGGGGATTAGACAAGAAACTACAAAGGACCTGGTGTAGGTGGGACTGTGGCAAGTACAAAATCACCCTCGGGGATGCTTGTTGCTGCAGAACTGCCTGAACACCCAACACGGGGCATCACTTGATGGCTTTGTCCCCACCACTCTCACCCGTGTGAGCCTCCTTCTGCTACTGTGCCTCGTCTGTCAGAAGACGGAAGCTGCTGGTATCACAGCTGTGTCACAACCTCTTTTTATCCTGTGGGCATTAACTAAATTTTAAAGAAAGCAATAGGAATGAAAAGGCATGAAGTTTTGTGTGCCCTGGAAGAACACAGCAAAGCTAATTGATCCCTCACTGTTTCTGCTCTCACTACCGAGAAATGATTTTGATGGCTTTCCACAAGCCAGTATTTCAGCAAGCTGTGCAGACAGATAAATGTTATCGTAAGTCTTATCACCAACCCTGGAACAGAATTTCCTCACAAATAGGTTATGAGTATCAGTTTTAAGAAATATGACTGTTTTCAGCTCCTACTTTGCCTGATTTCCAGGGCAGCAGGATTCGACCCGCCAGACTTTACAAGTTTTGCTAGTCTGGAAAAAGAATGAAAGCAGCAACAGCCATTTGAAAGAGCCCAAAATGCAAAGAAAGTGCTAGGGTCTGCAGAACTATTTCTATATAGCATCTGGCTCCCTTTGCAAAAAAGTTTGACATTAAGTCTGCAGCTGGATAATATTTCAGTTTATTGCTCTGTGCAAAGCCTCACATGAAGCTCTTTGGAAAAGGCAACTATTAATTAGCCCTAATGAGGATACAATTTGCTTTCAGCAGGCTTACTTTATTGAAAACAGCGGAAACAATCGAGCTGAACAATAAAACAAGCTGCAATTAGAAGCTGAATGTCCACTGGCCCTAGAGCAACATGCACAGCTGATGGGTGGTGACAACTTCAGCTACATCTCCCTTACTAAGTACTGAGCAGGTTGTAGAGCACAGGAGAGCTATGGTATCTATCCTATCAGGCTTCAACTCCTCAACTGAAAGTTCATAGGGGAAAAAAAATCCTAAACACCTCAAAGCTTCCCCCTCCCCTTTATTAAGAGCCAAAAAGTATCTGGAAACTGCAGCAGATCTGAGGGGGAACCAGGAGAGACTGTTACCTCTTTGACATCCTCTGCCACTCTGAGAGGTCAGAATTATTTCTAAATGCTGAACTCAGTGCTGTGTGTGGAAGGGTACTGGATAAGAAGAACCAGTTATGCACAAAAATGCAGATTCCTGAACTGCTGAAGAAAAATGACTGTCAGAAACAAGTAGGGAAGTGGCAGGGAGGAATGCTTTAGATGGCTGGTGATGATGAGTAAACCAAAAAGGCCACACAGAATAGTAGGTCTTCGCAACAAAACCAAACTGACATGAACTTTTCCAGTTCTGTCTGTCTGTCTTCAGGTACTGTTCTCCTTTCCTCTTTACCACAGAAGGTGACATCAAACAAGAACTGCCCTAGGGTAGCAGGGATATAGGTGATCCCCAGAACTGCATGGGCAATTTTAAGCTCCCTTTTCCTGTCACTCAAACCCAGTAAGTGAAAGGACACCTAATTCTTCTCCCTGTACTGACTTGGCTTATTCGGCCTCTGTGCATCCTTTGTATCCCCAGCTGGTCCTATTTGCATCTGCAAAGGCAGAAGAGACACTCACAGGAAAACAGCTTGACAGGGGTCATCAAGGCTGTAATCTCATGCGATACACTTGTAAGGGAAACCTTAAAATTATTTTGAAGAAATGTGATTCCAGCCATTTCCACATGTTTTTTTCACTGTAATCCTTATGTTGCTCCACCAAATGTTATTTCTTTTATTTCCAGTAGAAGTTAATCCATCACACGAATAAAAAAGAGGGTTTTTTCAGTATCTCTTGACCTTAGATCACGACCCACCGAGTTGAACACAACAGCAATTCAAATTCTTTTCCAAATGCTTTTATGCAGCAAGCATTTTTCTAACGCTCATTCGCTGAACCTCGGCTATTTGTGGTCCTCTGTGTGCTTGGGGAATACTTTAAGAACTATGGTCAATCTAACTTCTACATGCAATCAATATTAAGATTTTAAATAGCTCCTACTGTACCAAAGTGACCTTATAAAAATCTAAAAATGGAACCAAAATGGGACAAAAAAAAAAAATAATCAGGAATTAACAAAGATAAAAAGCTGTATATACAGCTGCACATGCCCGTTTCAGTGGATAAGAAATGTTACATATCATAAAACAAGCAATAGTGAAGAATATAAGTGTAAGTTTCCTTAGTATCAGTGAACCAACTTTTCCCCATACTCCTTTTCATTCAGAAATGTATGAAGGGTGTAGTTATCAGAAGCCAAAAGAACCAAGACTTGACCCGTCCCTCAGAGTCTGGTTACAAGGGTACTCTTGACCCAGTCCAGCCCATCAAAACCCAGTCTTCCCTCCGTATCACAGCCCACTGCTCGCCTGCTCTTAATCTAGAGATCACAGAATCAAGGCAATAAATCCTGGACTTCACTGAAAATTAACCCTGCAATAAAACAGGTAACTGGAAAAATCCCTGCTGTGCAATGTGCTCATGGGAACTTTTCCAGTACAGAGGAATGACAGGAAAACACTACATTCCTCTCATTTCACCCAAAGGGAATCTCATCCAATGCACGTGGCCACTTATATAGTTGGCATCAGCTTGCAGAACGGGGTGAGGAACAAACTTTGGAGGCCAAAAATAGGCTTGGAGACAGAGCTTCCAAGTGACAAAAAGGGCCACTGGGTCCTACCACAATCTTTCGCTTTTTGTTGTTTGAATTCTCCAAGCTCCAGCCCATAAAGTCCACTTTGTCCACATTTAACACCCTTCATTCTTTTAAGGTGTTTGGCATTAAGAAATAGAATTATTTTTTTAAAAAATCCATCACAAACCAACAAAAACGCCTCTTCTCATCTGTTGTACAAAAACTATTTGACTTGGTGCAGAACAAAAAACTAATTAATATATTTCATCTGTGGACCCTGCTTTCCGAATGGCTTTGCCTCTGTTTTTGTACATCCTTTGTTATACAGAATCAGTGAAAAGCCCCACCAGTTTACGAGTTTTGAAAACTCAAGACAGTCTCTAAGGAAAAGTATTAGTGCATGAAATTAAACTACATCTAGAATTGTTCCACTTGAACTATTTGAGCATGGCTTATTTTATTTGTGATAATGCAATTGCTTCAGATTTGCAGTAAAATAGACACTGGCCAAAGAATAAAAGGCGTGAAAACTGATTGAGGAAGATTACTGACGTTTCCCATACACTCAACCCAAACTCCTGCTTTCCAGTACTTTCCAAAACGATTTGGTCACAGTGTAGCTACATTTCTTCAATGGCCATTCTCCAACTGAGCTAACTGAGTATGAACCACTTCCAAATTTGGGATGCAATACTCAACTCCCAGAAATTAAAAGTTTGTTCCAGTGAGTTCCCTGCATCTGTATGAGCCAGCGCAGCCCAGTCTTACCTTTCTGAACCCTAAAACGCAGCGACATTTCAAATGCAGCTTTTGAATAAGCTACCACAGCCTACACCCATGTGAATCTAGGACGTGTCTGTACTGTATAGATACGCTACTACACTTCTGGCTTAACCTGTCAGGTGACAGGCCAGCTGAATTATTTTAAAAGGAAAATAAAAAGTCTTCTGAATAAGGAATATTTAAGACTTTAGAGTAGCCACGACTTGCTACCTAGTCCTAAATAGACTAACAACATATTGGAGCATTATGCTCCCCCATTTTGCACCAAATACCACTTTATCATTGCAACTTACATCATGAATAGGTGGGTTTTCTTCCCCTCTCTCTTCCTCCCTTCAGAATGGATATATCCATTATCCCTTCTGATAATGGATATTATATATTCATGCTCTTTTCTAGCAAATTCTAGCTGACAAGAACCCTGAAAGGCACTTTCTTGCAATACTTAAAAGGTCAAAAACCTCAACATGGGGCGAAACTCCTCCTCTCTCATCACCTCTTCATCACCTCCTCCTCATCATCATCTCCTCTTAGAATAAGCTGCTTCATTCTGTGAAACCCAGAGCTTTTGGGCAATGCAGAAATGCAGTGCCAGACGTACCAGGTGCTAATTCCATGGATTTTCTGACCACACACATAAAACAGGTTTTGAAAGATACAAATTTTTGTAATTTTGAAAAATGCAATATTTTACTTCTTCTTTTGACACACTATTCTTTCACAGAACTATAGAAAGTTTTACTTTTTGTGTCAAATAAATTATTCAACATACCTTTGTCTTACAACCTATTTTAAACTGCTGCATATTGAAAAGCATACAGTATCTCTCCATAAGCCGATAGCATCTCTCCTACTTTTTTCAGCCAGGAGGGTAATGCTCCCCTGCACAGTTTGCCTGTGCAACAGTATGAACTGTCAGAAGTGATGCTCTGAAGCAAAAGAATTCAGATGTGAAGTCCAAGCTCAAAATGCAGACCTGTTGCTAGGAAGTCAGAACAGAACAGTCATTTACTCTCTCTGCATTTCAACTTCTGTAGCGAATCTAATCATACTTCCACTGTCCCACCTCGGTTTTTGAGATTTATTTTCTGAAAAATGTAGAACATCCACGATGTCACAGTTCCTCACAGTGAGGCTATAATAATAAAAGCATCAATGAGTGGTATAGAGAGTGCATTTGCTCTATAGCTTAGAATCATAGAANCCCAACTCCCTCAATCGATCCTCATAAGCCTTGTTCTCCAGGCCTCTCACCAGTTTCGTTGCCCTCCTCTGCACTCGCTCCAGCCCCTCCAGATCTCTCTTGTGTTGAGGTGCCCAGAACTGGACACAAGACTCAAGGTGTGACCTCACCAGTGCTGAGCACAGGGGGACAATCACCTCCCTACTTCTGCTGGTCACACTATTTTTTATGCAAGCCAGGATGCCCTTGGCCTCCTTGGCCACCTGGGCACACTGCTGGTTCATGTTCAGCCGCCCGTCGACCAGCACCCCCAGGTCCTTTCCTGCCAGGCAGCTCCAGCCACACTGCCCCAAGCCTGTAGCCATCCATGGGGTTGTTGTGGCCCAAGTGCAGGACCTGGCACTTGGCCTCGTTGAAGGCCATGCCATTAACATTGGTTCATGTTAGAGCAGGTTAATTACCTAATACAACATCTAGGGCTCCCACAACAGCTTCAACAGGCACAAGAAAAGGTCCCATGTATTCCCAAGTAGCCCAAGTAAGTCAACAGCACAATGGAGCACACCCTCATCCTACACAGGTATAACACAGCATCAGGAGCTTTAGTAAATGGTTCAGTGGCTCATTTGATTGAACACTTGCCCAAAACCAGCTTCTTATTCACTGCCCTGATTTACACACACCAGCCAGGTACACGGTTACACAAATATTTCATGCAGTGGCCACAAACCCGTACTTGAAAGGCACAGTACTTCACAGTAGTATGTCAAATACCTACTCTCACTGCATTTGCTTTGCAAGCTTTCCCACATTAGCTTGACTGTGAAAATACCAAAGACAAGTTTTACTATTGAAGGTAATGTTCCCATAAAGATCTGCTTTAAGACTGTGGCAATAGAGATGTACAGAACACAGTGCAGAACTTTTCTCTAACTGTTAAATGATACTGAATGGCATGGTAGCTGAATATTCAGAAAAGAAAACACTTAAATAAAACACAGGTGATATCCCACTCTGGAGTGGTAGCCTCAACATCAAATGTCATCTATAGTTACTGATGTTAATGAAAATGAGCAATCATTAGGCAGGAACATCCATTCAAAGGTTAAAAGCGAGTTTGCATGAATACATAACAGCCCAAACTAGTTCTCCTGGGAAAAAAACGGAAAGTTATGATTGAAGTGCTTACTTCCAGTACTAGACACAATATAACCTGGGGGTGGGGGGAAAGAGAAACCAAAAAGTCCAAAAACTATGTCAACTGAATGCACATTTAGCCAGTTCCACAGCGTTCAACAAGACCTTTACAAAACTCAGTACCTCACAGAGGGTAAAACATAAATCTTCATTTGAAGGAAAAGTTGCTGCTGAGAGCACAGGATAGTTTTTACTAAGTTTGAGGTCAGCTTCTTGTATTGAGGCAGAGTGTGGACCTGGACAAGGGTGCTAACACCTCAGTGGAGTTCCTCCTTTCTATCCTGTCTCAGCCAGAATGCACCCTCCAGAACCAAAGGAAATACCAAAGCAACAGACTAGTTTGGGGAAGCTGCTACCTCATTTCTGCAGGTGCATCCTACATCTAACCTATACTACACAACCAGAGAGCAACCTGATTGCAACCCCTTCTCTGCCATCACAGACTTCTTTCTAGCCTGAGATCTGCAAGCCTCCCACTACAGCAGAGCATACACTACCCAATGCCTTGGAAAGAGGAGGGATTTCCACCCATAGCTGTCCCAGCTCCCAAAGTGTACAGATCTACCAGGCACCAAACAGACCAAAGCACCCCTAACCGAATTTCTCCTAACAGACTTTTCATACAAGTAGAATTCATCAAAGGAAATAAATGTCACACAAGTTTGCCACTCCACAATTTGCTTGCTGATGCCCAGATAAAATAGTTACGTGCATTGAAGGAACGGAGTCCTCACAGCAGGTGAGACTTTTGACAAGAGCTGTGAAAAATAAGCACACTGGACACTTTGCAAGTTCCTGAACATGATTCAAGAGTCACCATCCAGCTGAGCTCTCAAACACAATCGCTCCAGTCAAGAAATGTTTCTTCATAGCAAACAGCTTTGCAAACAGCATTGCAAACTCAACCTGTTCATCCCTGCTGGAACAGCCTGAGCCTTGCCTTTTGTTAGAGCTGCACCTCCTTGGTTTTGTTCCTTCCTTTCCAGAACACCAGCCCAGTTTTGGAAATACTACGTACTTGAATTGTCTCTTCACTGCTTTTACATTGGGGTTGGCAAGAAAAATGAAGGAAAAGCCTCTGCTTTCCTCAGCATAAGTTGCACAGAACAACCACCAAAGCAATCACTCAGTAAATTTTGCCAAGAAGCCCACCTTTAAGACTAAGTCCTGCTTTGCTTGTTTAAGTCTCAGGCCTGGGAACTTGGGGCTGTTTGTATCAGACTGCCCCGGCTACGTCTCTGTGTACCACAACAGTACTGCAAGCAGGCAGCTAGTCTGCAGGCAGCTGGGCTGCGAACCTCTGCCCAGGTGGAGGCACCTTGGGCCTAGATGGCACCAGCTGTAATGGTGCTGGCTGATTTTATTGCAGCCTTTCCAGGATAATAGAAAAGAGCATGAACTTGGATGAGCAGCACCCAAATTACAAGCTGAACAGTGTCCTCATTTGTAATTGTTATTCAGACAGATAAATTTTATTCATTTATTAATGAAAGGATTTCTGTAATTGCTTCCCCACGAACAAGCTTATTCTCTTATGTAGCTACAGAGTAGCTAAAAGAGGAAGAAAATTTATATTTCTCAACTTGATGTGCAAGACCTCAGGAAGATTCACTGACCTCACACGGCCTCTTGGTGCAAAAAAACCCTGGGTGTGTGTGAGGGGGTGCCAGAAGGACCCAGGGCACAAAGCCCCCAAATGAGGAAGACTTGAGCTCGGCTCCTCTCCAGTCCTTCCTGGTCTCCTTGTGTCCCTTGTCACCTGTCTGTAGAAATGGGCTTGCCTTGGCAAAGCACTCTGAAATAACCAGTTAAGCCTGATGAGAGTTACTGCTACAAATCATTTTCCATCGCTCTGACCTGCAAATGTGTTAAGACAAAACACCGCAACTAAGGTTAATGGAGGGGTTTATGCACTTTTTCCTGCACCCTCCTTTCCTCTAAAAGACTAAAGTTTAAAGACCCCTGCACTCAGGGTGGAGTTTTAGCCGAAGCAAAACCAGATGGTTGTAGAAGAGGTTGTGCCTGTCAGCAGGTTGCAGATGGCAGGGACCATGCTGCAGCAGCCCTCTTCAGGTGGGTGTTTCCTCCAGAGCCCCCTCTCCTGCACTCCTTGTAGCAAATAAACAAGACAAACACCACTGTCAGCTTCCAGGAATTCAGGGAGAACTTAGGGCTGATCTTCCTTCAAGTACCATCCTCCCACAGGAAGACCTATTACAACCAGCTTTTGTTAAAAAAACAAACCTCCAAACCAGAACACAAACACAGCCCAACAAAATAACCCCAAAGCAGGATTTTGATTACTCTTCTACTGAAGAGTCTGCTATTAAGCAAAATACACTGTCTTCCCAGTTGCTGGACTGGACAGCAAGTCTGATTTGTGTTCCCCTGCCTGGCTCTGAGAGCACATCACAGCCCTCACCCGCAGTTCCCCCAGCGTCAGAGGCATTTCATCACCAGCAGCACTTCCCTCAGCCTGCTTTGTGGTGAGGCACAGGTTCCAATAAAAAATGCTGCTCCAGAACAAGCTAATGTTAGAAAAAGGCTAAAAAACCCCAAACCCATCTCTTTTTGCTGTGCTCACAGAATGAAGCGAGCATCCTGTGGAGAAAATGAGTTTTATTGGACTATACAGTGTCGTTTGGAGGAAATGCACTCCCAGGTGATCTTACCTTGACACCAGCCCCTCTCCAGGTGCCACACTGCCACCTAGCCTGGGGCATTTGCTCCCACACACTGAATATGTATAGAACCAGAAGAGCAGAGATGGGAACAAAAGGTCCATGCCCAAGAAGGCTGTGAACGTAGTGCAAAGAGGTTTATTGAAGCAACCTTTACTCTGTGTTAGCTTCCACGATGACAGCGAGCAAACTGGGGGAGGACAGGACCCCAGTAAAAGCCATGCTAATTCCTCAAAGTCTCGGGTCACCAAAGCCAGTGTAACCGCATCTCTTCCACTAAGCATACTACGCATACACCTTCTGCTACAAACACATACAGTTATATGGGGCAATACAAATCTAATTAATAAAAATAGGCTAGAGAGCTTAAGCATGACATCACATACACTCAAGCGATCCTCTTTTGATGTGTCTGCTCAGGGGCACTGATGCGCCCGCTTTCAGTACAGGTGACACTGCTGCACGCAAAGGCGTGCGACTGATGACATTTTATAAGGAAAATATTTGAAATGGAGAACAAAGATGATCTTTACATGCCTCAGATATGAGCAAAGAAAGAAATGTAAATAAGCAATGGTAACATTTGCAAACAAGGTCTTACACAGTGACTTAAAACCGTAGCTGAGCAATAGTTTGGCTTATTTCTGTAAAACTAAAAAAACCAAACCTGTCCCTTTCAAATACCATTTGGGATTTACTGTTTTAAGCTGCCACTCAATTATTTTATTTTTTTTAATATATGCTAAAGCCAAGTTTATTCTAAGTACATGGAAGTTTTTTACTGCCTTTACTGTCTGGTAAAGAAATACTAATGTCTCAGTGGGCACAAATACACCCCCATAAAGCAAACCCACAGAAACCATTTACAGCCTCCTCCAGACTTACATGCTCTTCTGTGCAGAACTCTCACCACATGCAAACTTTGCCCCTTCAGTTCTATTTTCTGTTCATCAGGTACTTGGTTTCCCATCAAACTAAGAAGTCCATTTAAAAAATTCAAAGAAAAATTTCAGCAGAAGCTTCGAGTCCAGGCAACGAACTCTCAGGATGGGGAAATACACCAGAATCCAAGATAAAAAATGCTTCTATTTTAAAACTTGTTTCATGGTTAATTGCACCCACATGCATCCAAGCAGCAACCCTTACTAGTTTCTTAACGTGTCCCTTCTGTTCACACTTAGCTTGACTTGGAGTTGCCACGTGCAGTCAAATGCCATCGCATCAAGATGTCATCCAACGTGCTTGAAATAAGAGTGATTTACCTTAGTGCAGTACAAACACTGTCAGTCACAATTATGTTTCCATTCACCCCTCCAATTTTTATTCAAAGTATCATTTTATTTATTCAACTATCAGTTATTCTGTTATTTAAGCAAAGTGTTTTAAAGTATCTAAAATTACAAAAAAATAATTAACTAATTTAGCTTACATTATACTACCACGCTGACGTAATAGTAAAACGTAAGTATTTTATTTTCAAAGGATGGACATGCTGTTTTAAAAGAAGCTGAAACAGAGAATGGCACACACTAATAAGATGAAAATTGAATTAAAATTGAGTAAATATTTATGAGGCTTGCTGCTCATTAATGATGTACATCACAGCAACACAGCTTAATGCAGGTTTGAGCTCACAAAGTGACAACGGGCCTTTAGCTGAGGAACGAGCACCTTCTCGAGAAAAAGAAAACAATTTTAATAATCACAATCTGCTGATTTTTTTCCCTGTGAGACCAATCAGCAAAATACAAGTTCAATGCTTGAGTAAATGTTTTACCTTCAGCAGTTGATTTTAGAATCAGAGTGAATCTATTCATTTTACATTTGGCTTCTTATTTCCTTGCACCAATATAAAATGCTATTTGTAAATATTAAAAATTCATACAGCAAAAGTTACAACTATAAAAATTGTATTAAGCACGAAAGCATTAATTCAATATGTTAGTCACTCAGCAAGAGAATGCTAGATGCCACATCTTTGTCTCCTTTTCGATTCTTTTAAATGGGCAAATAACCCAAAGTGCAAAAGAGAAAGCTGGCCAATTAATATTAAGTACATTGAGAAAAAAATCCTTACTTCTGAAGCCCTGTCCATTTTAAACCAATCCCACCAAAAGCAAGTACCATAATCTACTCCATATAGGCAGAGGCTTACCCTTGCCCCTGTGCCTTACATCAGGTTGCCCAAACCCGGTGTGCTCCCTGGCAGCGGAGCTGGGCATCGCTCCAAAGGACAGCAAAGGGCAAGGGCTGCTCTGCTGCAGCATCCCCGGGTATAAATAGTCTCAGATTAGAGGCGCTTTGCATTCTGTTTTCTACAGAGTAGATGGGTTACCCCTTTATAACCAGTGTTCCATTAACTCATTTTATTTGTTTGCACCAACCTACATCTGTGCATTTCTCACTGAATAAAGCAGACCAGCTCAAACAGGCTGAAATGGTTTGCTGTTCAAACTCATCTCCAGCTTTCCACTGAATGGCAAGCAGCTGTTCCAACCTGCAGTAAAGCTTCTGACCTGCGGAGGAAGACCCATAATTTCAGTTCCTACACTCCTAGTGCCTGTACATCTCACAGAGGAATTTCACAGTATTTCACCAATAGGAATGAGGAGAAGGACTTGGGAATGAGGATGGTGGATGAGAAGCTCCACATGAGCCAGCAGTGCGCACTGGCAGCCCAGAAAGCCAACCCCATCCTGGGCTGCATCAAAAGCAGCATGGCCAGCAGGGCAAGGGAGGCAATTCTACCCCTCTACTTTCTGCTCGTGAAACCCCACCTGGAGCACTGTGTCCAGCTCTGGAGTCCTCAACACAGGAAGGACATGGACGGAGGCCATGAAGACACTCAGAGGGCTGGAGCACCTCTCCTATGAAGACTGGCTGAGGAAGCTGGTCTTGTTCAGCCTGGAGAAGAGAAGGCTCTAGGGAGACATTATAGCAGCCCTCCAGTATCTAAAGGGAGCTACAGGAGAGCTGAGGAGGGACTCTGTCAGGGAGTGCAGTGACAGGACAAGGGGTAACAGCTTTAAATTAGAAGAGGGGAGATTTAAATTAGATACTAGAAGGTCCCTTCCAACTCTAACCATTCTGTGATTCTATCAATCTATTAATTTCATAAAGCAGAAGCGGTAGAGTTGTTTGCTAAATGAGCTAAGGAGAAAAGTGATGTAAGGCAGATACTAGAGTTAGTTTGTCCTTCATGTCCCAAAAAATAAACATATGCCCAGCTTTTGTTTCCAAAGCAATACTGAGTGTTGAAGAGCCTCCAATCCAAGCACATAAACCCAGGTGGCAGCTGGGATAAAATGTCTTTTCCTTTCTATGGGAGATGAACTGTGCTACCAGAAAGCCTGGTTTTGGAGCAGAAGGACGGGGTTGTCATTTGACAAGGTCTGAAAGAAGTGGTTTTGTTAGACTTTTAGATGACACACATGCAAATATTCTGCAATTTAAAAAAAAAAGAAAAAGTGTGCTTTTGACATGTAACTGGAATACTTGCACAAGAGGGTAGGTTTACCTGGATAATTTGGACAGGATAATGCCATATGTCCTTAGTGTAGAAACAGAAGATATAACATAAACGTATAGGACTGAGACACTGGTACAGTGCTGGAGACATTCTATCCTTCCAGCCCTGTGTTAGGCTTTCAGTACCTGAGCAGGGGAAGGGCTTGTACCCTACCACCCAATGGCTTCTTTCATCTCCAGAAAACTAGGAAGAAAGGAAAAAACAAAACCCAAACATATTAATGACTTGCCTCTTCCAAAGCACGGGTGGAGAAGCAATTCTGGTCTTATCCCCTGTCGGGACACTCAGCTGAAAACCACTATTTGTGTTTTCACACCCTTAGCTGGTGCTGTTGCACTGTTGACTACATCACCAGGCTGTTGTGACAGTTACTACATTCATATTAACAAATGTACAACGATCTTCAGCCTCACCAGGTGGAAGAGCAGAGAACTCACCCAGGCGTATCTGCTGTTAGATGCTGGGCTGGGCTCTAATCCTGAACAGCACTACAGCATGGAAACCACAGAAATTCCACTAACGACAAGAACTTTTAATTAAAGGCCAGACAAAGCGTAGCAAGACTTTTCTGACCTAGTTGATTCTAAGGACGGGGTCCAATGTTCAGATTTTTCTCTTGTACAACACAGAAAGGTGTGCATAGAAATTAAAACCAGATTAGAAAAAGGAAAGAAGTTTTCCATAGGAAGACCACAAGTTAATACCACTTTTTGCTGAAGTCAGAAACAATAAACCAGTCAGAAACAACAGCGGGGTTGTTCTTTTGTTCTTTTATAACTTTTGAAAGTAGATGTATGTTAAATTTATGTTTTTATTTCCTAACCTTCATTTTTAATAATAGCACATACTTTAATATTGCTTAAGATTATAAATTTAGCAATGTATACAGAATTTGAAATTGATCCTGCCAAAAATATCTGAGTAAGAAATAAGTCTAAATCAAACAAAGGTACTTGGATGTCCACATCCATAGTAGAATACTAATATAGGAAAAAAGTTATAAATAAAACTGTAAAACTTTTCTTTTCTTTAACTACTTTGTGAAGGACCAGACTTGCTTGAAGGAATCTTTGGAAACTCTCAAGCAAGCTTGTAATCCTCTCAATATTACCTCTTCTGCGTGCAGGTGGGCTTTCCTCCTTCACCAGCTCTACTCATGGGGGCACTGAAAAACCAGCACTGCCCATTACCACATTAGCCATGATTTTATTTCTTAACTACAAAGCCCTGAAACTCCCTGGAGCTGAGCCATTTGGGCTCAGTGCCTGAGCGAGGCAGCTGCGCTGGTTAGCTTGGAAAGCAAAGCAAACTCCAGCGAGGGCAGATGGCTTGTATTTGTGTACCACATCTTGGCTGTCAATCACACTACAGTCATTCAGGGCTACTACTTCCTTAGAAATAAAGCAGGATAAGCTCGAATAGCTTGACTTATATGAAGTAGGATCAGTTGTGCTCAACTCCCCAACAGAAAGGAAAGTGATGGAGTCCACACCATGCAGCAAAACTGCTCTGCGAGATGATGTGCCACCTGATGAACCCACTGATCACCCTCTCCTCCGTGCAACTGGACTCCTTCCTCTTCCTTCTTCCTCCTGTCCCTACTGACACTGGATAATTCTGCTCGCTAACGACTCATTTACTGACTTCTCTTTCCATTCGCTTTAAAACAGCAGTGGAATAAAACTAGACATGTTTTCACAGACATACTTAGAAATACTGACATATGCTCCACTGCAAAAGATCTATTTTTGCTTCTTTTGCTCCTCAATAAACAAACTATTCTTAGAAATAAAGGGCCAATGTAATTAGATAGGCTAATTTTAGCGATGCTGGCTAGCTGGCTATTTTCTTGAGAAATCTTTCTCAAGTAATACAGATGGTTAAAATAACAGCAATTAAGACTGTGTGAACCAAATCATGCAAAGTTCAACCCTAAAAACAAGCAAATCCAAAAATATTACCTTAAACAATTAGATTATAGAAGAAAGCATTGTCTGCACAATTCAGAGGCTAACCTACTTTCAAATCTCAAAAGCTGTATATTTTGCAAGTTCAGGAGAGCAGTGAGCCATACTTTAACTACAAGAATCTGTGTAGGTATCCCCCCCTCAGGATGAGGTTTGTTTGAAATACTTTCCTTGTCAGAGTCAGTACAAAGATCCCCCAGATTTGAGAGGGCGACAGTTTCTGCATCTTCTATGTCTCGAAATGACCCAGTGTTTTCACAGCGTAATTTGTACCTGTCCTTAGGAACAGCTATGCTGGATGAAAATCATCACAAAAAAGCCCAGATTGCGGGGATTACAGAAACAACAACTTGACAGAAGTGTTACATGGAGCAGCACACTTAGGGAGGCTCAGGCTCAAAATAACGTGACAAAAGAACATCTCCTGGGACAAACCTGAGTGGTGTAAAATGGAAAACAAGGAGAAACCAGTATAAACCACTGTGAGATCTACTGAGCATGGCAGATGTTTACAGGACTGACTTTCTGTCGTTGGTATCTCTTTGAGGATGCTATGTACAGGAAAACAATCATCAATAAGGCGAGGCAGTGTTTGCTGGTTTAAGAAGAGGAAGGAAGAAAAGAGCCCTGGGACAGGGGAAAAAATGAAGAGAAACCAATGCCACCAGAAGCGATGCCAAGGCACCCTTCAGTGTCTGATGGAAAACAGCTGCCATAACAGAAAGGGCTCTGATTAATAGGAATCGGGCAACTCGCATTAGCAAGGCTTTGACCTTAACTGACAGGCAAGAGTAGCTTCACAAAATAATAATAATAATAAAAAGGTATGCACTTAATTTCTTTAAAACGGCTGAATTTAATTAATGCAAATTAATCACCATTTAAAATATAACTAAGTTATAATACAGGAGCAAATCACTGCAGACTCCTTTTTGCACCAGAGCACTGAAAATCTTTAAAAATAGATTATCTTAAATAACATTCAGAGTCTCTCCTTCCTAATGTCTGAAGTGAGCAATGGCACAACGGCAGTGAGAGGATATAATATTTAAAAAAAAGATGCCTTTCTACTACATTTCATCCAAAAAGCAGTTTTAGCAGTGACTGCTTTGCACTGAGGCTAATAGCTTGTGCACACTAAATGGGTTAAAGACACGATCATGGAAAAAAGCTTCTCCCAATTCCATGGAGCTGTTTCACACAGCTCTCTCCATCCTAATGGTTTTCAAGAGCCTTGGAGACCAGAAGAGTACCTTGAGGAGAACTAATCTCCCCACTTTCTGAACTGGGCAGTGGCCATCAAGGCAAGTGATGAATTTTAGCAGAGACACAGGACTGCACCCCTGCCTGACAAGCTCAAGGCTGCTTCAGCCTCTCCCCCTTTCTCGCTCCAGGTAGCATTCTGTGCCTTCACACGTGTGCTGTGGCCCAGGAGGGGTGTACTGCAGAAGTGCATCCCTCAACCCCATACTGTCTGGGACAACATTTGAAACTCAAAGAGGCTAAAAACCAGTTTTCCACCTTGCCAGAGTCTCATGCAGTCCAACTCATTAAACATTCTTCAAGCATCCTGAGAGCCTGGAAGAAATCTAATATTGTTTTATGAATGTTTCTGGGGAATTTTCCCTGCCAGCACTACCTCACAGCTTCACGTCCTCAGCACAAAAAGTATCAGCCACTGACCCATCCTGTTCAGTGCAAATCGTTCTCCTACAACACTTACACCATCTTTCCTTTCTCCCAATCAATGAATTTACAAAAGGAAAGCAAGAAGATATTCAGAACTACCCCATGCTCACAGACAGACACCATACTTTCCAAACACAAAAGGTTCTGTGCTGCTCTAGATACAACTCCCAGATATAAGCACTGGCTGCCAGTCTGCGTGTACTTTCATCATCCTCCCTTAGTTTTTAAGCCACTTAGGATTTACCGTTTTTAGTCATTGAAAAAAATATGGTCAGCATCCCTCAGCAAACTTGGTGGTTTGATTTCCTGCTCCACCCCCAAGGAAGTCATCAGTTCAGCTCAGCAGAATTCATCCTGGAAGTCAAGAACACAGTTGCAAACCAGGAGGAATTCCAAACTAAGGCTATCAATTTTCTCAGGGAAAAGTTAAGTCAGTAAAGAGCAGGGTGGGAGGGGGTGTGCAGGGGTTGGCAAGACTGTAGTATTTTGCAATTTGCATGTTAGAGGAAAAAGTAATAATAATAATACTAATTAAAAAAACCCAACACCAAAACAGAAAAGAAAAACCCCACAACCCCCCAAAACCCAACACTTCAGAGTACTCTCACAACTCTGGTCCCTGTCCTAAGTAGGTTTTGCATGTGTTTTCCTCACATATAGCTTCCTGTTTTCTTAAAACATCTTTAAAGCAAACATTGTAAACATTAGCTGGGATTTGCTGTTAGTGACCATCTCTACAAAAGATCAGGGCAAAGATGTGCTCTCCCATTTGCCCAACAAGTCACCCCCAAAACCCCTTCTTCAGCTGATGGTACCTGTCCACAGCTACATGTATCCTGTCATTACACAGGCTATACCTGTAACAGAAAGACACTGAGGTACACAGCAGGCAGTTTGCCTCATAATTGAAACAGTTAAAGAGAGAAGTAAAATTCAAAAGGTTACACCTATCAAAACAATTCCCAAATTCACACTGTCGCCCCTGTTCCTAACTCTAAAGAAATACGAGAGACTAAGCACATCCCATAAATTTTAGCTCTACAGCACAGCAGAGGAAGATCAGGGACATGTGCTAAGCAAATGGAGTGATGGATGACAGAGAAGTTTTAAAGTATTTCAGCTTCTTATCTACCTCTTTGCAGTACACCGGGTAATAAAAATCAAAAAAGCACCCATTTCCAAAAGCTATTCACAGGCTCAGAGATAAGCAAAGCTCCGTGCGGGGTGTGATCCCAACACATGCTTATGGAAACATCAGCTTTCAACAATGTCTTATGACAGATTTTGGTTCTTGTTGCTAATCTTCCTAGCTGGATATCATCCCCACGGAGTCCCGATTACTGAGCTCCACAACTGTCACAGGCATGAAAAAAGAAGCTCAATATTGCTCCTCGTTTCTCCTGATCTTTCTTATCACCCTCTATTTCCTGCTTCAAGTAAACTCTTCTCATAATTTCTCCTCTCTCCCATGCTATTTTTCCCCTTTGGTCTCCTTTCTGTTTCTCAACAGAATAGATAGTGTAACAAGAACCCTTGCAACTCTGCCACTCCGGGTCCCATATAGCTACAAGTCATAACAGTTAGGTTTGGCATGGCATGTATTTAAGCTGTTAAAAAGTGCAAAAATTGACTGCAAGTAGAAGAACGTAAGAAACCGTTTTCCCCAGTGTGAAGTCTGTTGTCATGAGAGAGGAGATTTGGATGCAGCAGTACCAACACATGCTTTATTTTACTGCAGAAGTGATCCTTCACCGCTTGGGTTAACAGGCTGCAGACTAACCCTCTTCAGGTTTAAGTACTATTTAAGGTATTCAAGAAAGGTGTCACACCACATTTACTTGCAAACCATTACTGAAGACCATTGGCAGACTTAGAAGGCATAATTCATACCAACGCCCTCCCTCAGTCCTGCCTTGGAGGCATCACCTCTTCCACAACTTATTGAAGTACTATGTTGAATACAGGAGTGCCGTCTCGTGCTGGTCAGTTTTGTCTACAAGAGACAATGGATACAGGAAGTTTCTTCCAAAAACTCTCTAAGCCTTAGCAGTCCATACCAAACCCAAAAAGTCATGCTTCTATTACAAGCCTGGTTCTGGTGTTTTCAGCACCCCATTAGGATTCTAATTAAAAGAGAAGATGCTAAAGAACTCAGGTTTTCTAAGTGATTTTCAAAAACCGCACCACAAGATTCAGTCTATTTTCAAGTTAGCTGCTGTCACCGAGAAAAGTCTCAGTCTTTCCAGTTCTCCCCTTCCCCCTTTTAAAACAAAAAAAAAGACAGATCTGAAGAACTGCTGCAAAATCAAAGCAATCTGAAGTAATTGGAGAAGTCACATTACTAAGCTCTGTGGATCACAAACTATCTTGAGAAGAGCCGTGACTTTGATTGTAAACAGAAATGCAACAACAAAAGGCAAACCCGTGACTCCCGAGATGGTACCAGGTGTGGGAAAGCCCTGTTTGAGGGATTGGAGAGGCCAACTGCAGTCTCAGAAGCAAGTCCAACTGGCTCAGTGGGAACCTGAAGCTGTCCCAAAGTTTGTAATGTCAAAAGCAATGAGAGGAGTAAAGGCATGAGAATATTTAACCCAAAGCATACTGCCTGCTCTGCCCAACAAAATATCTGGCATAGACTTATTTTGCCTATAAGCCCAGTATCTTTGGCCTCAAAGCTGAAGCAGTTAACCACACAAAGCCTGCTTGCCAGTGGTTTGAGAGTCTTCCTTTCTACGCACAAACAAGCAACATAGCAGGAATTAGAAAACACTCCTTTCTCAGAGCAGCTGGGCAAGGCACACAATGTTGTCTCTGCACCCCTGCTACAGTAGAACATAAGGAAAGCAGAATGGGCTAGGATACACCTCGTGGTACCATAATGCAGGCAAATGAGGCAGTGTGTTAGAGCAGCTGGATGTCGTGTCATCACAACCTCTTGGCACGCACACAGTTCCAGTCCCCCTGCTATCTGGGCTCTCTCGCATCGACCCAATGGGCACAGCTAGACTTAGGATTTTTAACAGCTTGGATGCATTTGGGTTTTGGCCTGTGAAAGAAATCAGCAGGGCACCATGTGAGAAATTCATGCCATGTTTTCATTTGGACATCACAGAGGTCTTATCAGGCAAGCAACAGGCAGACACATCCTGCACATACTGGGTTATGAGCACAAGTTATACCTGCCTTTTTATCTTAGTTTCCATTATAACCATTTAGGGATTGTTTAGATGTCTTGTACTTAGCTCTGAAATCCAACAAGAAGCTTGCAAACCCTGCAAAAATAACCAATCAATTCTCCTGCCTGTTCCTATGAATAGACACCTGCCAATTTCTGCAGATTTTGAAGAGGTTTTGGCTAGCATGTCCTCAGTTATTTCCAAAATACTGTAATGAAGAAACTATGGAGATGTTCCCATATGCAGCTATTATCCTGGCATAATTACCTTCACAGGAACCTGATCATGTTAATCTGAATGCAAGACAAATCATCTTATATAAAGGGCACCTTGTACACACAGATATTTAAAACATGACCAAAAAAAATCATGCTTATCGCACTTCCTGCACCAGCCATGTCAGTGCCAGCAAGCTGTAAGCTTTTTGGGGAGCACCTGCATCAAAAGCAAGATAGAGGAAGGAGGAGGGGGAGAAATATAAATAAATTATTGGTTCTTGCCTACATCAGGAGCCTCATTAGCCTCAAAGAGTTTACACAGTACTACTTGATGATTATTTTCAGTTGGAGAACTTTATTATCACCCATAAAAACCGGACAGTAGGCTTCGTTTCCTTTGTCAAGAGGAAGCTGATGAATAATCCTGTTGCAGAGAACTGTGATTTATCAGGAATGCCCAGGATCAGTACTTGGGCACCGTGGGCCACATTCTAACCATATACACAAAATTGCAGCTGGTAGATCACAGACACTTAGTCTACCCCCTCCTTGCTCACTGTGCACTATTCTTTTAGCTTCTCCACCAGACAAAAAGATGCCCATAGCCATACATAATTGGAGAAAAGACACTACACAGATCCACCAGAGTTCTGGTTTGTGGCTTTGCTCCCTACATTTTTCTTCTTTGTAGAAAACCTGCAGGAAAACTACAGTAACAAATTCTTCTATTTGCCAAAATTTTTGCTTCAGTTCCTTACCCCAAGTTTTAAACACCACCACTGAAGCTCTGCGCAGGCTGTCAGCATATATCCATCCCCTTGCTGTTGAAATCAAGTTCTGAGGAATCCCATCTTGTGGAGTCGAGAGAGAACAGCATTTTGCTTTTTATCTAGTATTTTTCACCCACCCTTATATATTAATGTTTTTTAAAAATCCAATTATTCTCACAGATGCCACTTCCCTTTCACCACCACCCCAAATATCTAAGTGTGAAGACCATTGATTGAGGCCCAGTGCAAAGCCTACTACTGCAGAGTTCCTGGATTTCACACACCGTCCCCTCTGATCACACATCATCAAAGTTCAGGAAGCTGTTTTCACCTTTTCTTTCCTTCAGCCTAGGAAGGAAAAAATAGCATATTCACCTAGAAATTGAATGAGAAAAGCAACAGACCTAAGCAAAGAACCTAAGGGAGATAAAACAATTTTGCTAAGAACAAAGGAATCCAGGGGGAGTGCAGAACTGCTGAGCAAGTACAAAGAGAGATAACAAAGATTAAACATTGCCACTCTTCATGCCCTAAAGTAGCGAGCCAGAGCATTTCATCAAGAGGTTTCCATATCCCGGAAAATGTCTCAGAAGCTCCCATTAAAGCACGCAGCACCGTTCACAAAGCTCACTAACAAAGGGCTGGAGTTTGGATGAAAACCCTGTGTTGCTACCAGTAAAAAATTAACACAAAATTCTTGAATTTTCATAAGTGTTCTTAAAACAAACTCTATTGACAATAGTCACGAACAAACAATTATTTCACTTTGGAGGCTGAAATCATAGGTTTGATTTGGTTTTATTTCCCAAGGCCAAGTAGAAAATCTTTGTTTCTTAAGTCAAAGAGAAGTTTTGGACAAAGGTCTTGTAGTTTTGCCTATTAGGTCTGCACACATCCTCATGTTCTCTTCATTTTTACAATGTGACAGATGAACATCTCTCAGTTTCTCATTAATGCTGGAGCTTTTCTAGTTCACACGCAAATAAACCCCCTCTGGAAGAAGGAAAGTATCTGTATTCTGAGATAAGGTTGCTGACTTGAGGCTGGGAGAACAGATTTCTAGTCTCTTCTCCAAGGCATCTCCAATTATTTTATGTCACCAGAAAGCCTGCCCAGGGATGCTGGGAGGGATAACTTATTCCAGCATACTCTACAGCACAAAGTTAGGGAACTGTCCTAAAAGTGCTTTTTCAACATCTTCTCTGGTTTAGGCATCAGTTTGCATATATTCCTGTTTACCACTCTCTAATTCATGTGCCATAAGATACAAAAAAGGATAAGAAAAGTAACTTGTTAGTGTTCCACACCTTTCCTCTTCAAGGAAAGGCAAAACACACACTAATGGGATCCAGTTCTCCAAGTACTCATTTTTAAGTGCAACAGAAACATTTCACTCCACAGGGGACTCTACTCAGATACAAAGTTCTTCCCTTATAATCCCCTGTATTACAAGAAATCAAGCCTGTGGAATGAGGCTACAGACCATAGAGTGCATCTCAAATGTACTCACTGCATTTGAGATTGGAAAAAAAATACTCAACCCGGCTTCAGGGGAAATGCAGGAATGTCCTTGTTAGAGTCACACTTGCATTTGCAGTAAGAACAAGATAAACCAGGGCAAAGCAAGTCACACCACATCATCCATCCTTCTTAGAGGCTTGTTAAGCATGTCCAGCCCTCCAGAGGACAGAATATCCCTTTCTGAAGGAATGGACGTGCTGAAACATTAGGCTCTGACAGATCAGTAATTCTTAAACAAGCAGAAACCCGTATCATAGCTCCTAAACAAAGTACTCAATCCTTCCACTTCTAGCAAAGCCTTCTGGTGTTACAGAACTTCTTTTCCTCTACAAAGGCCAGCTCCTGCAAATGGTATGTACAAACATCACATTCCTCCCAATGGTCACAGGTTTCTCTCTTGGTTTATCAGTCCATTCCTTCCCACAGGTCAGCAGCAGTAACACAGAAACCCAGAGAATAAACACCAACAGTGAAAACAGTAGGGTCCAAGGCAGAAATACACAGTTAAAGTAAAGAAAACTGATAGCTACAGAATAAGGTCTGTTGGTTTCCTCTTCCCACAAGAAGAATTAGTGCTATTTCCTCTAATCACACACATTTCAAATTTCAATTGTTTACATCTACCTATAATGATTGAGAGAAGGAAAAATTCACACACTGAAGCACGTTTTTATTAGTGAAAGGGAAGTCAACGTGGTGTAATTGAACCTATGTAAGCTGAATCCATTCCGTGCAGGTATGCTCTCAAACCTTCCTGGTGGGGAGAAGAACTCACGGCAGAGGTTTGTGTGCAAATACAGTCTATACATACTGGCAGAAGAATATGTGTCCCAATGGATCAAATAATTCCTTTTACTCAGATTTCCTTCCCCCTTTCTCTTTGAGAAACTGAAATTTGCACACAAATTTTTGCTCTCTATGGTAGAGACGAGTGTTTGGTGTTTCCAGCAGCTCTTTTTTGCCTTTCTCTGAGGTGGAAACACATCCGTGTGGCACAAGAAGCACTTGCTTCTCTAGTTTCTAGCAACCAGGATCTCGATATGCCAGCCAGGTGCTGCAGGAAGATAAGACAGCACTGTAGTATAACTGGGGAAAAAAGGTGACACTGAAATGACCAAGCATCACACACAAGCTTTCATCTTTGCCTGCCCTGAAGAACTGCTCCTCCTGCCCAGTATCCATGCCTCACCTTGGTATCTCAAGCCTCAGTTATCACTAAAGCAAACAAAAAATTGTACTAGAAGCACAGAGACCAAGATTACAGAATAAAAATGCTGCCAACCCAAAAGCATGACCAGTTGGAAAAGGTGAAGTCTGAAAATTACTTCTATTTCTTCCTCTATTCTGTCAAGACAGGAGGTTGTGGCTTCTGATGTGTGAAAAAGACCACTTCTCAGCAATCCTATCCTCCAAATTCCTGCCACACATCTCTCTCCAGCACCCCAGTCCCATTCTCCACCCACAAGCAGCTGAGGCTTTTGTTTCCTTACACCAGCACAGAGTAAACGTGCTTCACCCAGTGAATCCACAAAAATGCAAATCACAAACTATGTTCCCCTGCTCTGCCACGTACATCAGGGCATGCTTCAGCTGAAACCCACCACAAGCCACGGAGAAGTCCAGCACCAGGTTGCTGTAGTAGAAGCCTGCACAACCTCTTCTTCTACACAGCCAAAAATGTATGACCTCTGCTACCAATGGTTTGTTTGAGTTTTTAATCACAGTGGAAACTGCTTACAAGGCTAACACTTATCTGCCATTAATTTCTTCAGGCAACGTTACTTTGAAATGGCTTAAAATCCCCCAGGTGAAGGAAGAGCTCAAAGTAATCATGTTACTTTCATGAAAGTGTAGAGCCTGCACGTAAAATGCCTACATATTTCAGGACTGCACTCTGAAAGGGAGTTTAACTGCTTCAGGGAACACAAGATCAATGCTATTATTTATAGACAACAGCCTCATTTACAGTAATTTTCTGCAACAAAATAATAATGTTAAGGTAAAGAAGATTTACTTTAATGCCTTATTTTGTCTTTCTTTTGCCCAAAGAGACAGACTGATATAAATTGTAAGTTTTTCTATATAGTACAAGTGTGGAATAGAAGCAAAAGTCATTCCATAATGTGTTCCCCTTCCCTCTCCCCCCGCCCTTTTTTTAACTTGCCTTTCAGCAATTTAATTCTGCAAAAAAGAAGGAACATCACCCTTTCCAATGCTATGTTTTGTGTCTCTGTTCTAAAGACTTTGTAACTCCCTGCAGCAAGGCTGATATAATTTCATGGTTTTGGGGAATATAGGAAGCTGAGGGTTAGCATGTGCCCTCTCAATCCCTCTTTCCCAATAGCAGTAAAGGTGTGCAGCAGTAAAGGGTGTCCATGCACAGGCATGGGTGGATGAAGCGGTAGGAAGCACGTCGCTTACAGTAACAGCAGCAGCATGTCAGGGAGCAGAGCTCCCAGCAAAGGCAGCAATAGCATCAGGGAACACAGTGGGCAGCAACGGGCTCCTCCAAGTGCAGGATTTCAACAGGCAGTTCATGTGAACCATAGCAACTGCCCTGACTTCAGAGTATTATTTGATAAACACCACCAAAATAGTAACTATGGTATATGCCTTGTACTCCAGTTTTTGATATCCGGGTTTTATCCTTTCTATACGACTCACAAGAACCAGGCTGTCTGATGGCCAGAGCTTGGGCTGTAAACTAAATCATGCAGAGCGGGCTGGGTTTGCTTAACTTAAGGTGCTCATCTGCAAACTGCAGATGCAGCGGGTCTGACATATCTAGAACCTCTCCAACTGCACAGAGCCAGATGGATACCTGGGTTTGTTAGACAGAAATACAGGAGGCTCCAGCGAGTTTCAAAAAGTAAAAAAGAAGTTGTAACAACAGCTCTCTGATCTCCTCTGCTATACAACACCGTGCAATTCTACTCCTCCACTCAGAAATAACATTCCCATAGGCTTACTTAACATCACAGACTCTCATGTCTAAATATCTTACTTTGTGAAAGATTCTTTAAGTTTCTCCTCTTTTCTGCCTGTGTTCTGTCAGCTTAGCAAACTATCCAAAAGCTAAAAAACCAAACAGGGAAAACAAACCCAAACAAAATAATTTTCCTGTCATTGGCCAGACTACTCACTGAATTATACTCAGCTAATGTACTGAGTGCCTTCCATTAAGAAATTACATTTCATTAACACATTTGGCCTTAGGATAGTAAGAAAGGAAATACTGATCCCATTCCATAGAGGAGGAATTGAAAGCTTTTCTTTCAGATACAGTAAAAACATCAAACAGGTTCAGAACCAGAAATTTACCCATTCCCCTACAGAAACCAGCTGCACACATGACATCAGAGAATATCTATCTGGAACAATATCTTTAAGAACTGATTAAACATACAAGATCCAAACTGAGAAAAGAGCCTATGCACTCACTCTGTTTGAAAACCATGCCCCCAGTATGTATCCAGAGGGTTGGCTGCAGCAAAGAGCAAAGCATACTCTCTAGCTCCAGTTTCAAGACACAGGAGTAAGAGATACCTCAGTAACTTCAGAGAGGAATTCAGCTCTACCACAGTATTATGCTTTACTACAGGTCCAACACACAACACGGGGTGGCCCACCATGGCACCCCTACCTTTCGCTCAGGGAATCATCACAATCACACTACCACCACGCTGCAAAATGGGAGGCCAAACAATTCAAAATCCCTGCTTATGCTCGTGACCAGTTCTGAGGATTCCCTCAGCCCTCCTGAAACCAGGGGATTATCAGCAAGTCCAGCACAGTTTGTTATTTTAGTTTATAAAAGAAAGCAGCTGAGTCCTAAACTTTGCCTGTGCCTGATTTAGACATGCCAACACTCAGGACATCCTTCTCCTTCTAATTCGCATAGTTTTTAATACGTGACTGTTCCTTGTTCAAGAGCCACAGCTTCTCTTTATGACACCCATTAAAAATGACAATGTACTACGCTATGAATATGTTTCAATTAGGAAGGGGGGAGCTAATAACATTACAGGGCTCTCTGAAGATCCAAACAACTGTTTTCATTTCACAGCTCACTGATTCTTTAGAAGCAACAGAAAGTCCTGGAAATAAAACAGCAATACTTATTAAACTGGCTCTGTCTCACAGTCATTAAGTTTTTCTTATGCCCTAGCATGAAAACAACCCTTATGGATGATCAGCGCAGAAGAACAGTATAAGCAGTTCTGACAACTAAAAGATACTGTTTCTCCACCTGCTTTTTTAACTCCTGAACTGCTCGTTACCTTAGAGCCAAACGGGAGGTCACAGTTTGCAAATTCACATCACTTCTGCTTGCCTACATACACTAGTTATATAGTCTGACCAGGACTTCTAGCAGGGACAGTCTAATGCTTAACAGGTTGCCTGCAAACACAAAGTAAGCTTCATTCAGCAACAAACAGTTCAGTAGCACATGAGGCCGAATCAGACCTCTTGAGACCCCTTGAAGTTTCAGAACCTCAAAGTCAGCCCAATTCCTTGGAATGGTTAGGAGTCCTCTGAACGAACTCACCTGCGATGACCAGACCCCCCCAGAAACAAAAGGGAGCTGGAACAAAACATTCTACAATACAGACAGCACACAAAGGACAAAGGTTTGACTACTCACGACAGAGCAGCACATTAAAGAAACACCAGAAACTCATTTTCTCTAGTTCTGCATTAATTGTTTACAGTCATTTCATATTTTTTATTTACAAAACAATGCTACAGTCCTCCTATGCTAGTGTTTACATAATTTCTCTTTCAGAGCCACAAGTCTTCTTGCCTATGTTTTCCTTCCACTAGCAATTACAGAGAAAATAACTCCTCAGAAATATCTATCTTAATTCTCTTTAATTTGTCTAATAGCTTCTTGTATTTCTGGAGACTGATAATTGCAAGTGCAGATACTTCACTAACTTAGTCACACTAGTTTTTTCAAAGCTGAAGCATTGCTCTTGTTTTTTTAAAAGACTCGTGGAAAATTATCCCTCTATTTTGAGAGTTCAATACATTTGAATAAAATAAGTGGGAAGCAAGACATTGAAAAGAAACTTGCTCAGACTCAAAACAGTATTCGAAGTTCAGAAAAGCCTACTCTGGCAATGTTTGTCTTCCCTTTTTCTTCCTCCAGTAACAGTCTGGGATCAAACATTAAAATGGCACCTCAAGCACAGGTTGGGAAGGGCCCTGCAAATTCCCTCTCTGAGTCAGCGTAAGGCCAGAAGAAACCCTGCATCACCAGTTACATGGCTTACAAACAAGCAGTGAATTAGTGTCCCAGCAGCAGATCCTCATGCAGAGGCTACAGCTGGTCCTGTGCTCCCCTGAGACTGGGGAAATCCTGCCTTGAACAAGCAGATGAGAAGGTTCTAGCCAGAAGCAAGGTTGGAGAAGGAGCAAGCACTGCAGCTCCTGAAAGGAAAAGGAGCACCAGGGCAAAAGCACACTGTGGTTTCAATCAAGAGATTGATCCCTTTTTTCTCCCTCCCCTCAGGCTGCAAGAAAAATAAGATAGCCTATGTCATTTTAGTAAGACAGAGGGTATTTTAGACTGTAATACAGAATTAGTTTGTAATATAACAAACATTTGGCTTGCCATTGATACAGCTCTCATGCACACACATCATTCAGCACAGGTCAGTGGCACATCAAAACATCCCAAGGTTAAAAGTGGGTATCAGCACACCACCTGCTTTAGCTTATTTTATTGGGTTAGTTCCCCAAGAGCCAGTGGCCACCTGGACTTACACATCTGCAGCGTATGTGAGCAGGGAAGAAAGAAGCAAAAGGCAATGTGTTGCACCAGACTGAGTGCATGGCTTCTCTCTATTCAGATACATCACCAGTGCACCTCAAACTGAGCCAAAGCACTCTACCACCACTGCCAGGAACTTAACAGTGTCATCTCTGGTTTGCATGTGGATTCCATGGTTTTTATGTTAATTTTGTAGTAGAACTGGGGCAGTTAAAAATGGATTCCTGTGTATTAACCATTAAAGTTATGGAGAGCAGGCAAAAGAGTCAGCCAGAGTTGGAAATACAGGAATTTCAGTCATCAGGGGTTATCTTGTTTTCTAACTTGACTGCTGAATCACACAGCCCCAAAACCACTTTAGTAAATTCCTCATGAAAAGCCTGACTTCTGCTTCAGTCAGAGCCTGCATCTTTGAAATACCCAGTCTTTTTTCTTAGGTGTCACAAAAGGGTAGAAAACACCAGCCAACCAGATCATTTTTTATCTGGGAATAAGTTTGGTTCATAATGCCTTTTTTTTTTTCCCCCAACTCTCAAATGTCATTCTTTAAATTTAGCTACATCACTTTCCAAATATTAAAAAATGACTATGGTCATAAATCTTTCTGATCTAGATGATAGTAACGGGCTTCATCTTACTTAGCTGTAAGTGTCTGACAGACAGTTATCTGAATCCAAGCTAGCTTTGTGTGCTCTCTTCTGCATCAATAATAATAGAAAAAGTCCTTTTGGGGGAGATTCATCTGGAATCTTCAGACAGCATGAAGTCTCTGAACATGTCAGCTTCAAATCTTTCACCAAAAGCAAGCCCAGAAGACCAGGTTAAGCTAAAAAAAGCTAATTATTAGATACCTCAAAACAGCATGGAAGGGATCCTACCCTTAGTACTTTTACTAGATTACTAGATTAACTCACTTCAATTCCTTTAGTTTCCCAATAAGAAAAGTTTTCCTCTATAAAAAAAAAAATAAATTTAAAGATATTGTTTAAAAGATATTATTTTAGCTCTTCTCTGAAGCTGTGTGCTACAAGTCATCTATTTATATGTCCCAGAAGCAAACTTGGCTTTTTGGCTAGATGAACACACCGTACCCTCATCTATCTATGGCACAATAGAGGCTCTGTTGTCTCCAGGGCTCTGACATACAGCCAAAGTTTTAGCATCTGTTGCATCCAAACTGGTCAAACCCAGTGGCAACAAAGCATTCACACACCACTGTTAATAGCTTAGGTATTAAGAATCAGTCCCACTGGTCATGGATACAGTCAATTCCTTAAATCTTACCCAAATACCTACTAGATTTCTGAAGTAAAGAGCAGTACAAAAGTAGAACCACAGCCTAAGACACATCTGCTGGGTTATGTGGCAAAGTGGCCCTAGGATATGAGAAAAATCACTCTCCTCAGCTGGAGTTGGCCTTAGTATTGCAGCTTCCTGGATTTCAGTAATTAATCTCAAAAAGTACAGTGCTCTTTCATACCTTACCATTTATGGTTACAGAAAGCTTCATAATAGGGGAACTCAGCTAGGAGTTCAGCCACAGCAAAGCAAACGCAGAGAAGTACAGAAAGGAAAACAAAAATAATAAAAATCCTTTCAGCTCCACTACTATCCCTAGTCTGCCACGTAACAGAAGTTTTTCCATCAGAGAAAGAAGCATTTCATCAAAAACAGTAAGTATATTTCTAAGCAATTCTCTTTCCTTGGGGGTGTGCAACAGCCTTGGGTTTTGAGAAGTACAGCGTGTTGGAAGAAACAGCCACCCAGGACAGCCCAGACAGCCCCACACACTACAGAAAAGTTATTTTGTAACTGAAATCAATCTGATCATTCTCTGTAACTATTAGCAAAGTAACTAATATTTTCACAAACAACAAAACCTTCGGAGTCTGCAGCCCAAATGAGGTGGTAGCTTTCACTCATTTTAATGGTAAATAGGTACCCCTTTACTCTTAGGGGTTTCATGGGTTTGGGGGTTCAGCATTCCTTTAGGGGTTGTGCTTGTCTACCTCTATTTAAGTTAGAGACGAACCAAGCTTTTGAGCTCTTGCAGACTTCCCTAAAATCTACTCTTCAATTGATGCATTCTGTGCAGCCCTGTCCTGCACAGAATTCAAAGGAAGCACTCAAGATAAAACTTCAGAACTGCTGAACTCAGCAAGTAACCTTTTTCTTTTTGTAAAGAACTATCAGATTTAAAAACTAACCAAATTACCCTTAAACAACTGCATGGTTTTGAACAAAAAAAACCCCCAAACTTCTTTAATTCACTCTAGTGCTACATCAGGTAAACAGTTCATTCATACAGCAAAATGATACAGTATATGTAGGAAAATAAATGTAGTTGTATCATGTTATACATTCAAAATATTGCTGCTTTAGGTTTCCAAGACATCCACGAGTACATGGCACAATGCCCCTGAGGTTCAGCATCACCTTATTCTGTAATACACCCAATACTTGTGGTCCCAGCTGCAGAGAATGCTTTTTAAGTAATGAATTCTTATCAACTTGCAATGAGCAGAACCCATGTTCCCTGGCAAAGAGAACAAACAGGGAAAAGCAGAGCTGGTACCAGCAAGAAATGCTTATAAACACTTGGGTAGAACGTGGAGGGTGGGGAGAAGGGAAGCAAGTGCCAATGCAAATGCAGTTTTGACTTCCAGGCCTGTTCTCTGGGGTATAAGCGGTGGGGCAGCAGATAAGGAAAGGATGAAGGCAGGATTGAAACAGAAAGGAGGAAGCTAAGCAATATTAAAATAATCATGGAAATTGGTAGGCAAATGCGAGTGATCAAAATAACTCGACTCAGAGGCAACAGTTAAAGCTGTCAGCTCTGCCACAGCAGCATAACCACTACAGAGCTCACATTTATACATCTAAGACTTAGGATTCCCTTCTGGTTGCCACATAAAGCACCTGGCCAATAAGCTGGTAATAAATGCTATGCTCCTCTGACACACTGAGCAAAGCCAGCATTTTCTGTCTACATAAGGTATTTTAAGAATAAAACAAGGTGACCATTAAGCTGGCACTAGATAGAGAGCAAAAGGCTATTTTGTACACAGAGGCCAAAAGGTCCAGACCCATTTAAAAACCTACAAAAACCTGTTGAAGTCACCTGCAATCACTCTTCTTGGTCTGATGTAGTATTAGCACTTGATGCTCATATGAAAAGCATAATAAGAGCACATAAATGCTCACTAGAAATGTGATGTAGGATAAACCAGCTCAAAAAAAGAAAAAAAAAAAAGACTGGCTCACTTAATATTTATTCCCAATTTAAATTTGAAATAAGGGGTTAGCACCCTTTCTTCTGCAAGCGAGCAAGATGAATCCACCAGTGCTACTGCCACTGCCATGACCAAGGTAAGAGCAACCTGGAACAGCTGGAGAGGGGGGTCCCATCCAAACTCACAGAGGTCCCAGCTCTGGAAAGTCCTCGGAGATGGGGTGGGAGGCAGCAGAGGCTTCCCACCAAGTATCAAACATGTCTACTAATCCAAACAGGGGACTATTCCAAACCTGCGCAGATGGCAAGCCTAGGATCATCACCAGCAGCTGTCAATGCAGTGATTATACATTGAAATTGCACAGCTAATGTTCTGTATAATTTAACTAGGCTGAAGAAGATTAGGGAGAGGGAACATTATGAAAAGATTTGAAGCTTATATATTCCTAATAATTATAGAGGCACCCCACAATCTTCAGTGCAAAAGATACATTTGCATTTGCTCTTGAAGGCCAGACTAAAACCCACGTTATACACAGTCCAATTCAAATACACTCAGAGACCTCCTGGGCCAATCAAGTCCTTTACAGTGCTTCACTTTTCAAAGATTTAACGATTTTGTCAGAGGAAACACTTAATTAGCTCTTTCAACAATCCTCCTAATATACATTGACAGAGCTAGGAGACAGAAGAGAGAAATTTTTATCTGGAAAAAAATTAACCTTTTAGACACTGGGGAAATTCCAAATAAATATGTTTTTCTATAGACGTGCAGCATTCCTTTGGCTCGAGAGCCAGAAAACGCAGGATTTTCAGCGTAAGAACATAACAATATTTATATATGAACGGAAAAACCAAACGCACATGGGGTTTCCTCCACGAACTTGGGCTTCTATTTAAATTATTCTGCACATGCACAAAATAGTGTTACAGATTTTTCTCATCTTCCAAATTCTAAAGCATAAAAAAAAGCAGCAGAAAGTACGTATTTCGGTTTTAGCGACCACATTTACAGCTTATCTAGTGCAGCAACACAACAGTGACGTGAGCACCTCTGATTTACACTGCCTCAAGACCTGGCTGGTTATTTTTTATGTTTATAGAAGCACTCGGTGAGATATTTTTAGGCCAATCTTACTTGTTAACATTCTCTGCATAATTCATATGTCCTTGTTCTCTTTGGGGCGGAGCAGACATCTGAACTGGTGGAGCAGAGGCAAACAGGATCACCCAACAGCCCCCCCACAGAACTAAGGTCAGGCAGCCCGGCCGGTGCCAGGATGAGGGAACAACATGACATTATGCTGGGAAAACCTCTTGGCCACTTGTGAAATTTCCAATTTACACATACGAATTGCTTATGTGTCTTAAAGGAGAAGGTAGTCTGGCAGTTTAAGGTGATGAGGAAGGATGAGTTTACTGGTACTTCTGCTACATCTGTGGCTGACACTGAAGATGACTGATAGGGCAAGTACATTTCTTATTCTTTGGCTAATAGTCCCACGGTTCTTGTTTTCAACAACGTAACAAGGGGTCTGATAACCACCCTATTTCTCAATGTAATGGGACAGCTATGTACACATTATGGTTCGTCTACAATGCAGGAGATGAACAGCACTAGGTCACTAAAAGCTTTCCCTAAGTCATGGTGGCAGTACCAATCTTCCACTTGTACCCCCAGAACTTACTAAAGATTAATCATTGTTGCTGCTTTTAAGAATTTGTGGCTAACAATGCAGGTTTTTACTTGTCTATCATTAGCATCCCACTGTGGTATAAGAAACCATCAATCAGGTACAACATGTTCTTAGGGCCTGTGCTATGGTCCAATGACATTTTGTTGTTTCATTTTTCCCTCTGACTGAACTACACAATAGGTAAAGGAGAGTCAGTTTAAGATCAACTGGTTCAAAGACCAGTTACAGTGGTCCAATATTTTAAATATTTTTTAATTCTTTGTTTTTTTGAAAATGCTATTTCTACTTTTTCCCCACGGAACTCAAAAAAAAAAAGATAGAATTTTCCAAGGAACAGTCACTACTGATACTTACCCAAGTTTCCTCGCAGGGTGCACGTGTCTGTGTGCATGGTTACACACAAGCTGGCAGGCATAGTGCAAGCACGCTGAGCGCTTGATGCCACATGTTCTATTTATAGCACCACACACCAAGAAAACCACAATGCAGCCTTATTTAAGGGCATTGCATCCTCTATTAAATTCAAATACCACTAAGCAGGTATAGTTCATTTTATGGCAATTTCCAATTTAAGATGCTTCTTACGATTTTAGTGAATTATACATGATCATCAGAAAAACAACTCCCCCCAAACCATGTACACAAAATTCACAGTAGATATTGATGTTTTATTTAAAGTGGAATTAAATATGAAACTGGAAAAAAAATTCAGCATTCCAACAACTCCTTCTGTTCCAAAGGAAACCTCAGAACAGCCTTTCATTTTTATATCCTGTACTAGCAACTTCAAAAACTGTACTTTAAGAAGTCTGTAACTAGTCCCAAGTTGTGCTAAGCAACCAAAGCTGCTTCACTATCCACAGTCTGCTATATTTTATGGTTAACACCAACATTCAAGTGTTATAGTACTCTAAATACAGTAGCATTTCAATGTTCAATACTTTGATGAATGATCAAAGTACAAAAGTAAGGCACTTTTACCAGTGAAAAACAGAACTAACAGGAAAGAAAATAACATTCAGATTATATTTGCGCTCCTTCTTCCAAGACCTGATGGTGTCTTTACCTTGGTCTTTCACCTCCTCCAGTAACACCAAAGCTCTGCCAGCTTGGAGCAACTGGAGACCATCTAGTCATGGTTAACCTGAAAAGCCTACTTGCTAACTTCAGCTTATACCTGTTTTACACCGTATCTAAACTTAAGTCTTGGCATTCAGCCTGTTAGGTAGCTGAACACAGGTAGATTTAGGCAGGGACCCCTCCATCCTGAAGGCCATTCACAAAGAACAAACACAAAGTAGTTGCAGGCACCTGAACCTGAAATCCTGAAAATCCACCAGTTACTGCCTGAGACTGCACACTGTTGTCTTGCATGTAAGAACTGGGCTGAAACCTGTTTTGGCAGGTATGTAACAGTTTCCCCGTCTCCTCCTGCTTGGCTTTACTCACTTCTCCCCAACTCCTCCCCCCCCTCCAAATCTTACCAGCCTCATCATTGGCCATAACTATGGCTTGTTTTTACGAAACAAAAACCAAAAAACAAACATCAAACCCCCACGAACCTTCAGTTACAGCTGTGACTGCAGCAGATACTGGTGATGGGTTGAACTCTCACAGTGTCTGTTATGGCTCAGTTATGTATTAATCCTTACATCAGTCTCACTAATTTAATGGCACATGTATTCATAGCAAATATTTTTAGATTCCCTTTATCAAAGAATTGGCAAGATAACTTAAAATCTTATTTGGCATTATATATATCCCTGACTTCAAAGAAGCAGCAACATAAAATAGGCTGAATTAAAGCTAAGGACAATCAGACGGTTAACAGGACTTTCCCAGGAAGTAATCAGGATTTCCTACCCTACACCTCCTAGCCTCCAAACACACTTTTTAGAAGGACTGTATGGTAAATAGCAGAAAGTAAAAAGGAATCTACTAATAACAAAAAACACAGTAGTTTGTTGGGGTTTTTTAAATTCTAGTTTTTGCAACCATTGTTGTTCCTCTACGGGGAACATTGCATTTCAGAAACTTGTTGTCACACAACTTTGATTCCTGTGGCAAATCCTACTCATATCTTCCTGCTCCTTCCTGTGTTTTATTTTATACCAGGAAGAGATTGTTCACATTTCCCAATTCTAAACCATGTTGGGAAAAAAGCTGGTGACTGCACAGAAGCGAGGGGAGACAAGAGCCCTGTGCCTGGGACTGGGAATGGTCGCGTGCTCCATGATGATGTACTTTTTTATTGGGATCACCATCGTGCCCTTCTACACTAAAAGGTAATAAGAGTCATTTGTTATGGATAATAAAGGTATTCTTTTATCCTGTCAGCATCAAATACAATTATTAAAACAATGTCAAAATAAGTTAGTATTGTTGTACAATAAAGAAGTAACATGGCCTTGAAGAGCTCATAAGAATTTAAGACAGAAGAAAAGAGAAAGAAAAAAGCGGGCCAAGAAGTCAGCAGGCATTTATAGGTAAGTGCAAGGAAGAGGGAACGATCCTCCTCAGGTCCATGATGAGAATAGAGTAAAACAAAACATTTACTATGAAAATACATAAAATAAAACCCAACCAGGCTTATGAAAGCTCGGCAATGGAAAACTGAAGTCTTGCATAAATGAACAAACCAAACAAACACAAAAGCCTTTTCATGTGCAGGATAGTGTGCCGTTTTGAATAAAAAGTATAAAAGCTTGAGCAACAGAAGTCATGATGAAATTGTTCAGCCAAGACTCTGTATTTCACCTTCAAATCAACCATCATGTGAAACCTTCAACAGCCCAGTCGACCACAGCAAGTGTGGCAGAACACGATGAATGCTGAAGAAATTATTACCACGTTTTTTATTTCATTTTGCAAGTTCTGCCTCTGCACACAAAACCAATTTGTAAAAACCCTAAGTAACAAGATGAAGAATGCAGCTCAGTTTTCATGCTTGAAGATTTTGAGGGAGGAAGCAAGCACATCCAACTCCCGCTTCTTGCTAAGAGCGCCTTTAGTCGCGAAAATGCTTGAAAAAGTTATCTTTAAACCAGAGTTATTTCACATTTACTGTATGCATTTTCCAGCCTCCTGATCACATTACAACAGACATTTGCATGGAAGAAGATTAAGAACTGGAGTGAGACTTTTTTTGGCCAAGTGTACTGCTGTAAGCCAAAGCTTACTGTGCTATCAGTAACAAGAGTCACTTTTCAGAAAAAGGGATAAGTAACTGCAAAAATGAACTTTTGCCATACAAAATCCTGCCATTTATACATGCAAAAGGTCCATGTAATAAAGAAAGGGAGAGGGGGAGAAAAACATGGGAACTGATGTGAGAATTGCTGAATGAAATTAATCAAAATACGTCTAAGACATCAAAAGCTCCCCTATGCTCAGCCAGATTTCAAATAGTAAGGTCAAACTACCAGCGTACCACACTTCCAAATATTTACTACTGAGCATTAAAATCCATAGCAATGTTTCTTTCTTGAGTAACACTGGAAGCAGATGACAGGCGGAGCAGGCATTGATTTGGGTTGGACACACCATACCCCACCAGGAGTGAGTGGCTGGGAACCCGACCTGTGCCACCACTCTCAGCTGGCACACACAGGTGTTTCCAGTGCACAACTCGCAACAGATCCCACTAACACATTTAAAAACAATAACTTTCCTTTTTATTTTTCAGTGTCTGGACAGCAGAAACTATGTGCAAGGTACTGAAAGCCAACATCAACGACAAAGTTCTCTGCCCAAACAGCGAAGGCTCAGAGGATGAGGACATCTTCCCTTACCCCTGTCTACAGGTGTGGGTTAATCTAACCACCTCAGGACAGGAGGTTATGCTCTATCAGACTGAAGATACGCTGGAAAGAAATCCTAAGGTACTTGGCAAGCCAGACTGAATAATCACTCTCTACTGCTACCTTAACATCTTTGAGAAGAAGGGCTGATAGGAAGTTCCATGAGGAGGAACTTGTTTGGGGTTTGGGTGGCGGAGCCCTGGCAGAGGCTGCCCAGGGAGGGTATGGAGTCCCCTTCTCTGGAGACCTTCAAGCCCCACCTGGATGCAGCCCTGAGTGCTGTGCTCTGGGCAACCCTGCTGTAGCAGGGGAGTTGGACTGGAGGAGCTCTAGAGCTCCCTTCCAGCTTTGACAATTCCACAATTATGGGATTGTTTTTAAACCAAGCAGCCGTTCAGCTTTTACATGTTAATGTCTGTGCTTAGACCAAGGCATTTTAAAAATAATCCGGAAATCACACAATTTGGGATTTTGTTTTGAATGTTACGTCAATCATTAAGCTAAGACTTTTTAAGGAATTACACCATTACACCAACTAAATGTGAATATTTAACATTTATGAACATTTAAAAATGTGTAAGTCTCCAAGTTGAAGACCAACGTTAAGAAATAGTTTATAAACTGTGGTTTGCTCATTTGCTTTGAATTATCACAGGAGAAACCTGAAGTTAAAAACTGCCTAAAGTAAGAGCACAAATCCCAATTTTGCTTCCATTTTAGGTGTGTGATATGAAGTGGGGAATAGAGAAAGACAAGTAAGGAGAAATGAGGGAGCTGTTGGGAAGATGATGTGCATTTTAGACAGAAAGGAGAAACAAATCAGTAATTTTAGAAGATCATCACCCAGAAAACTCATTTGTCTTTGGTTTGGTCTGCAACTGTTTCTGACCAGCTTAGCATAGAATCATGGCATTGTCTAGATCTGCAGGGACCTTTAAGATCATTGAATCCAACCATCAACCTAACACTGCCATAACTACCACTGAACCATATGCCTGGGAGTAGAAACCTGGACTCATGGAGAAGGCAGTGGCTCTGCAGGAAGCACCTGTGTAACACAGAGACGCAGGGTATTGAGGTAGAGGTCCCTTGGTCCGTCATTTTAGCAATCTCCTCCCCAGAGGAAGAATACAGACCATGGCTGGGACAGAAATGTGGGTGCAGAGTACTAATTTAGCTTTAGAGTTGTATGACAGACTAGGGAAGGCGAAGAAGTAGGGTGTTATCCTTTTGTTCCTGCCAGTGTTTCTGCCTGGGAATCAGCAAAAAAGTTCAACGTTTCAAGGCTTGCTCCCCCACAACCAGAAGTGCTCTTGCAGGTACAGTGTCCTGGGGAAGGTCAGGTTCAGTTTCAGTTCCAAAACCACAAGTATTTCAGAGGCCTTATTCCAGCTCAATGCTCTCTAAGTGGACGAAGAGTGAAACTCAGATCTTGATGGCCCAAATTAGAAGCACTTTCAGAATCAATCTACAAGTGCTCATCTTCTTAAAGAAATTACATAGATCAGGGTTTCACAGAGTGCAAACCTGATAGCATAAAACACACTGAAGAGAATTTTGCTAGGTAATGCCTGTCTTCATAGTGACTATCTCAGAGAAAGCTACATACAATGAAGTGTCAAAGCAGAAAGCAGATTGAAACAGGAGCCTTATTCACTGCCCAAGGAGGTGACTTGCTGATTTCCTACCTACTGTTTGCATTATGGCAAGTACAAACCTTCAGGTCTGGAACAATCCCTTTTCTGCCTTGACCGATTTCCAGCTTAAGACATCTAAGGATTATTATGTATGCAAAATAATATTGCAGAAAATAAAATGTTATGAATAAAACCAACAAAATAGTAGTATTTAACTGAAGAATAAATAGCTTTGTGTTACTACTACCTGTAGAAGTAGTTCTACATTATGAGGACAAGTAGGAAGCCTCATAAAGCCACGTTTTCTCTTATTTTTCTACTACTTGCAACCAGAAGTGCACAGTGAAGCAACTTCATTTCCTGTATACTGACAAGCCAGTTGTGAATTTCTGCACAACCAACAGATTTCTGCTGTGCTGGTGCCTGGAAGCTCTGTTTGGAATCTGAGCTTGGCACTGTAATAATGAAGTGACAAGTCTCAAAGACTACAGCTTTATTTTGAGCACAGATGTATTATTGGCTTCCAACACCATTACTCGGATCTGTAAATCTGCAGACAGGGGGCACAGGCATGCAGTCAGAAAGGGGTTATGGATGTGAGGAAACCAAGACAATCTCCAGGGCTGCTAACCCAAACCACAGGCTTTTTGTCAGTATTAGAATGCTTTATTCAGCCTGACATAACTACAAACCCTGTCTGAGAGTATTCATTATAATGAATCACCTTGTTTTTTTATTCCAGTGCTCGTACGTCCCAGACAAGTTGGAGAACTCTGAAGAAGTTAAAGCACGAATAGAGACAATTGCAAGCAATTTCAAAAAATATCAGACTTTCCCATGCTACTATGACCCGGGAGGAACACAGACCAATGTAATTTTAAGCAGACTTTATCCCCCAAAAGGCCTTCTCTTTGCTTTTCTTTGGCCTACACTCATGTTTACTGGTGGATGTCTGATTATTGCTCTGGTAAAAATTAGTCAGTATTTTTCTGTTCTTTCTGCTTGGCAGTAAAAAAGAAATATTTAGTATAGATTGTTGCAAGATATTAAAGTGCCTTTGTTCTGCCTGTCTTTATCTGCATTTTGTAACTTTGAATTTACCAGATGTCAATCCAAGGGCAGGCATTCCAGAAAACTGAATGGTACCCACTACAGATGGCAATCCACTACATGAGGAAAACACTGCTTCTCAGGAATGCCTGAAAATACCCCATAAGAAGGTNTTTCTACAGCCTAATCCACCAGGTAAGACCTTGTCTCTTTTCCAGGGACTTTTCTGCTTCGTTAGAGCCGTGGTGATACCCTATTTTTTTTCCTTTTTCAGGATATTTATCATGCTTATGGTGCTTGGCTTTGTTCCACCGTGCTGAGATACGAAAGTCAAGGGAATAACCAAGCACAGCAAAAAGGTCTTTTTAGGTCCCGGGTTTTAGCTGGTTTAAATGAAGGCGGTTCAGCGGCCAACCGCAGCACCGTAAGGATTTAACGAATCCCCCCAGATTTAAGGAGTTATTTCGTGAAACATCCAAAAAAAAAAAAAAACCAAAAACAAAAACTTATGACTTATGCTTATGCTTATGACTTCTATATGCTCAGTCCAGTAAAAGCCTGCCACCTTGCTGCTCTCTCAACTCCGCAAAGATGAATAAAGGCTGGTTGTTCCTGTTCCTTCTAGTGGTAGTCCCTGTTGCCCCACTCACAAATCCATACCTTGTCTCTGAAGAGCAGAAGCCCTCGATCCTGCTGAGCTCAGACCTAAGCATGAGACATGAAAACCAGGAGTTCCTGCTTCCAACTCCCTCCTTGGCTTCCTGAGACCACCCCCTACAGCTTAGCTCCCTGCAGTAGCAGTAGATGAATATTTATTCAGAGTGCAAGCTGTCTCTAAATTTACCTCTACCAACAATACAGCAAGTCACTTATTACATGGCAATAGTCATTTCCCTCCAACATAGGCACAATGCAAGTATATGGAAAAAAAAACAACAGCCTTGCACAATTTTTTTTCATCAATGAAATAAGGTTTGCTCTTTGAGCAGGAGATATTCCAAGTGAAAACAGTCAGTGAAGGGGAAAAAACACACACGAATTAGGAATCTCTATTGTTTTGGACTCTTGCCAAACTCAGCTTCCTCTTTTGCCCAAATGAAATGGGGGATTTAAATACAGAAAGGCAAACATTTTAATGTAGAAAACACACACACAAAGTGTATAGGCACCACAGAAGCCTGTTCTTGTTCTTAAATGCTTCGTCCATAATATTCTACATTCTTGAGAAAGTTTCACCTTAAAACCATAGATACTTCTTCCGTCACACCTTCACTTTCTCTTCAAGTCAAAACTGTTTTAAGAGTGTGCCACCTTGCTCAATTACTCTGAGCTTTTGTAAACATTTTTCTATTTTCTTTTTCCACCTGCAAAAGTTGTAGTGAAGTTAAGTTTTAATAACATTTTCTCTGGTTCTTACAGCAGCACACGAGGGAGCTAATACAGCCTTTGGGGGAGTTTGCTTGGGGCTTTTTTAACATTGTTGGATTATTACCACCGAGTCTACAATAAATCTGATAAATAAAATGCTACTTTCCTGAGACCCAGCAAAACACACTCCCTACGAGAAGTGCTTCAGTATAAGCCGTGACAGATGTACACAGCTCACTTTCACAAGGCACAGTAGATGACCAAAGTATATATTACAGCATTAAAAGTGCTGCCAGGGGCAGAGACATGGTAGTAAAAGCAGCTGGGATGCAATTAATACTTGAAATCTTTTTGACTACACCAGCACTGATGCTTAGACCACAATGGTAGTGCTTGAGTTGACTGGAACATGCAAGGACAACAGGAAGAACGGGGATAAATTTTAGGCCCTGATGAATACTTCAGTTGTGCAGACCCTTTATAGGTCTAACTGAATAATACTGTTTTGCTGAAACTATTAAAAGTCCTATTTTTCAAGTGCTGGGAACAGACTCTCAGAAGTAGTTTATGTTGATGCCAAATAAGGCTTGGATGCAGTGATTTGGTTGGAAGGTGGAAAAGAACAAAAGCTCCAGCACTAATCTTGAGGGAACTGGCACTTCTTCTAGGCCAAAGAAAAAAACCAAAACCCCAACAACAAAACCCACAAGAAAACCAAACCCCAATTGGAAAAGATTGTAAAATGAAGCTTCCCAATTTATGGGACAAGCTATTTTTCTGAATAAGGTAGGTTCAGCTGTCATCAGCTTTTAATAAGATCACCTCCCTCCAACGTCAATCAGGTAGCAAGGATGGCAGCCTAAGAGTAACCTTCAGGACACTGATTTGCCAGCTGTGAGTCACCAGCATGTTCTTTATGTACATAAACAATAGCAGGTACCTTCTGGCTACCTCTGACAATTTTGATTTAAGTACCCTGCTAACTGCTGCTATTTTTATTACCTGATCCTCAAAGCAGCAACAGGGCAGTTAACATTGAACAGACTCTGGTCCCCAAAGATCCCTCACTCATTGCATAAACTCACTGCACTTGGCAACAAAACACCTTCCAACTGAGTAAGGAGTACTTGGCTTTTGGGATTTGGTGGGTTTGTTTGTTGTTTTGTGAGGATGGAGGGGTTGAATACAGAAACAAGGCAAAACTTAAGCAAACCAAGATGGGTTCTCTAGCCTATTCGCTATTCAGAAGCCATACGAAACAACTCAGATATTTTACTCTTGGCAATTTCCATAACAGAAAAAACCCTAACATTTAGGGTTAACTGAATGACCCTCAATTTAAAAGCTGACTTGAAGTTAGAAAAAAATTTAATACAGAAAAAATTAATTATAGGTATTGGTTGAAGGTGGCTGTCCTTTGTTCACAGTAAGAAGGGTCGGTGGCCTGCACAAAGGGTGTAGGCCAGGCATAAAGGCCCCATGCAAGAAACAAGTCTGGAGTATCAGCGCAGAGCTGTTCTCAGAGGGCAGAGTTGGCAATCATCTCCCAAGTTCCTCAGAAGCTCAAGAGCACAAGAAACATCAGAGGATCTGCAGAGCAAACTGCCATTTTCTTCTTCCCCCTGAAGTATTTGTCTACAGCAAAAATGCTAAGAATGGACGTAGAGGGGGTTGTTGTTGCTTACTTCTCCTGGAGCAAGGTTTCTTTTGCTCTGCTGTAAGACGTGTCAGTTCTGTTGAATATAAGTTATATTGGGGAGTGGCAATATTATTTTTTTCTCCTCGTTGACCCCAATTCTCCACACTCTCAAGAGCTTTAACAGAAAGGAAAGAGGTAGGAAAGATCAGATAAAGGTGGCTATAATCAACTTCTATGTAAAATAGTCAGTGAAGTACAGATTAAATAAAGTGTCTATTTATTATTATTATGCTCCACTCAAAAAATGAAGGAAAGAAATCTTGTCAAAGTTGAAGGACTGAGAAGCTGCTCTTTCCAGAGCTTCCTAAAAATGTCCATATGACCATTAAATCAATACAAGTGGTCTCTTTACACCCTGCATTTCTTTCCCTAGAAGTGTCATATGACACTTGCACAGAAATTAAGTTGTCACATGGATAACAACACTCACACACTACCATACCCAAATCTGCACAGGTATGTTCCCTTTTCCCTTTGCTCACATACCTCTATCTATAATAGAGTACAAAATCTGATACTGTCATTCCCAGATACCCATTACATCTAGGAAAGCCGTTTTAAAGCTGCACCTCCTGCTTTTTACTTAAAATTCCAGGCAGCTTTTCAGAAATTCTCAGCATGCTAAACAAGTTCTTCTGCATTCAGCACCAAGAGAAAGTAAGAAAAGCACCTGAAAATACTTCAGCTTTAGCAACAAAATAATACAAGGTTAATATTACAGCTGGGGGAGGGGAGAGAGTTGTTTGTAAGGCTCCAGCTCTGCAGTAAAGTATTTGTCCCACCACTTGGAACAAGAGGACCTGAATTAAGTATAGGCTGTTTAGGCCAATCAAACTGAAGCCCATGCTTATATAAGCTCTTTGAATAGTCTTTAAATAATTTTATCCATATGCTCTAAAGTCTAATGAGACAGTAACAAACTATTAAAGAGGTGTCTCCAAAATAAAGCTCAAAGATAGAGGTTGAGCAAAAGACTCAGGTCTGATGCACCTATTTGTTTATATCTTGCTGAAGCGCTGCATAATTTTCTCTCTGCTGGAACATTTCAAAGCATTTAGACATGCCTATTTGTGAAGTAAAGAGAAAGAAATCTTGACTTCTTTTTTGACCTTAAACTATAAGACCAGACTACAACTAGTCTACAGAAACTATTTATCACCTCTTGGTTCATGAAATGTTTGCAATTACTCTTATGCTATATAGATTGACAAGAAGGTGATGACTGGATAGGCCTCGAAATTGAATTACCTTCTGATTTGTGGGGAGGAAATCCCTACAACCATGGCTGAATCTTGTATACCCAGGATAATCATAGAATCATTTAGGTTGGAAGAGACCCTTGGGATCATCAAGTCCAACCATCAGCCCTACTCTACAAGTTCTCCCCTACACCAGATCCCTCAACACCACATCTAATCTACTCCTAAACACAGTCAGGGATGGGGACTCCACCACCTCCCTGGGCAGCTGATTCCACTGACTGACCACTCTCTCTGGGAAAAACTTTTTCCTCATGTCCAGCCTAACCCTACCCTGCTGCAGCTTGCAGCCATTCCCTCTCCTTCTATCGCTCATTGCCCGTGAGAAGAGACCAGCACCGATCTCTCTACAGTGCCATTTCAAGCAGTTGTAGAGAGTGATGAGGTCTCCCCTCAGCCTCCTCTTCCTCAAACTAAACAATCCCAGCTCCCTCAATCGATCCTCATAAGCCTTATCCTCCAGGCTGTGAAGACTGTCCCTACAGCTCTCTATAAAATACATAGCTAGGATGAAACAGACACACAATGTGAATAAGGAAATTATGTGGCCTGTCTAGAGCTTTAGCACTGTGGCTTTTGCCCTTACCGCACCTCTTTAAAAGACTATACTAAACCTGTTATATAGAGGTGTGTAAACACTTGCTGCCTTTACTCAAACATGTCATTTTTTTTTTCTTCTGTGATCCTGAAGGCAGTAACATGAGTAGGGGAACCAACACCCTCCTATCCACATCTATCAAGGGTTGGAAAAGCAGGGAGTTACAACTGCAAAACCTGGACATCTAGGCTATGCAAGGGAGACTTCAGCTCCTACAGGTGAGGGAATTGGGATGATTCACTGCTGACACAGATCACAGCAACAGCTGATCAGGATTTGTTTTTCTCCAGCTCTGACCTTATCACATCAAACATTTCNGAGGGGGGGGGGAGGTGTTTTCATTTTTTTTAAGACTTATGCAAGACTTAGGCTGTGACAACAGGAATAAAATCTATATGCCAAAATCGATATCAAACCATTCATTCATAAAGATATACATCAATACAAGCTTTAAAACAGCTTATAAAAGTTTTAGTCTGCCTTTCCACAGATAAAAATTTGAAAAGTCTCCATTGTTCCTTTTATAGCTACTGATGTTCCCCACTATAACCACTGAAATGGTTTTTCATGCCTCACTAGTGGTTCTTCAGGCCTCACTAGTGGACAAGAAATAATTCATTGCCTTCTCAACTGCTTTAAGTACTGCAATGAAATAGCATCAATGAATAGAACGTTAAGTTGGTAAAATAGACTACGATCTATCAAATGACCTGAACTTGAATATCGTATCATTTAGTCTTCAGAAGCAGCATGCTAATGCAGACACTCAACACACTATAAGCAATACAAATACACTGCCACACCTCAAGAAAAGAATTTAAGAGTTCTTTATGGTCAGGTAAAAGAACTATCTATTGTGTGATTCTTACCCAAAGAACTCCATCCAAGCAAATAATTTAGACTGGAAGAATGAAGTCATCCTGGCAGGACTGAGTTATGGACCTGTGCTGTTGTGCTCTGCCTGCATCAATATACCAGTCTCAACATCCCAATATTCTTGCAGTTTATTTTGGGGTAGATTAGCTGGCCTGAGAACAAGATAAAATTGCCCAACCATAATGGTTGCTGGCAGCTTATATTCTGTAAAGTTGTAACAGTGCTGTACTCCGGAGTCTTTTCCAGAGCAACAGAATGTACTGCCAACATCCCTCAAGGAAAGGTTCAGCACAAGCTTAGGAACAGATTTACACAAGGTGCCTTTACTCCTCCAGAATTTTCACCCCAGGGGGCACCTGTGCATTTTCTGAATGAGTACAGTTCTTCAAATGTGCTGTGGTCTCTGTGCTTTAAGCACAGGACCTCTTGGCTTTAGTCCTAGCGTAGCAATGTGTATGACAAGATTGGGTCTGCCACTGGAGATGAGGAAGTTAAGTGAATTTTTGGTTGCGATGTGAGCCATGTATGTAAGCTGCTCAGTGCTGTGACTCAGTCTGCAGAGCTCCAAGCCACCAGCTCAGGAAAAGACATCCCTTTTACAACCCAGGGATGAGAAATAACAGTGTTCACGGTGCTGTTACTGCTGATTTCAGCAGACACATCGAGTACTTAATTGACTTATAGCTGACTCATTGACTCAGCAGCAGCTTCAGGCCAGGGCTGCTGAGTGACACCTCATTTTTATCATAGGTCAATAGAGCATTGAGTGCAGATGATCCAGCCTTTGTCACATCCACCTCCCAGAAGTCACATACTAAATTGGGTTCAGAAAAATCACAAAAACTCTTTGGTCTTTTTAATAGTCAGTTGGCTTTTCTATTGAAATATGCCCTATCTAACTAGTAACAGAGAAACCTGCAAATAGAAGGGAGATTAGAGAGACATACAGCTTATGCTGGACCAGTGAGGCAGACCAAAACTGAGAACAGGATTTAAGGCAATGGAGTCAAGATACTGTGGGGATATCATCACACTATTAGACTCATAAATGAGGCTTAATCTAAGAGGATAAAAAACAGATGCTTCACCAGTGTAAACAAATTAATGTGTTAACAACATGATTATGGGCTTTGTTGAAATGCCAAAACATTATGAATGTGTCTGAGAATGACAGTTATCGAGTTTACTTAAAGCTATCAAAAAATGGTGACTGTTTCAGTTATTACTGAAGAATAGCTAGAACACATTTACCGCCAGAAGCATACAACACCCACGTGACCAAACTGGGTTTTTCTGTTGGGTTGTTTGGGTTTTTTTTCCCCCCAGACATCCTCTACACAACACTACCCCTAAAAGCCAGCTGCTTTCAAATCATCAAAATATTTTCCCTGGAATAAAGAGCACAGGAGTGCTGTGGAGGTTCTAGAAAACTCTGAGAAAAATAGTCCTGACCATAACAATCATGTAACACCTTCACCAATGCACTCCAGTCTCAGAAATGTGCACTCTCCTGCATGAAGAGAAGTACTGCACAGATCTGACAAAATGAAGGAACCCAAAGAACAGATAGAAAAGCCTTTAAAAAGGCAACAAAAGAACCTCAACTGACCAAAAAAGCTCTCTACTATTGGTATATGTACATGAATGTTTTGGTAAAGGATAAGAGAGTTTAAATTGAGCTGAGTTATTTCATTTTTAAAGGAGATGAAGGAAAAAAAAAACAAAAGAGAACCTTTTNGTAACACCTTCACCAATGCACTCCAGTCTCAGAAATGTGCACTCTCCTGCATGAAGAGAAGTACTGCACAGATCTGACAAAATGAAGGAACCCAAAGAACAGATAGAAAAACCTTTAAAAAAGCAACAAAAAAACCTCAACTGACAAAAAAAGCTCTCTACTACTGGTACATGAGTGTTTTGGTAAAGGATAAGAGAGTTTAAATTGAGCTGAGTTATTTCATTTTTAAAGGAGATGGGAGGAAAAAAAAAAATCCAAGAGAACCTTTTGGGCAAGGCAAGTCATAAAAATATATATCTCCTGTGGCATAATAGGTATTTCCAGTCGCATGCCATGAAAGAAATCAGCAGGCCACCCAGACAACTAACACACACAAGAGG
>VZTM01003964.1:6333-16377 GCA_013400555.1 Jacana jacana | reverse complement strand
CACAGTGCTGGCTCATGGGCATCACTCCTTCCTCTCCCAGGGAAGAGTGGAGCACTTCTGGAGATGGGCTTTTTTATGGACATCCAGAAGAAACACAGCCCCAAAGTGGCTGCTTCTGCCTGTTGAGCTGTGAAATGCTGTGTCACGGAGGTATCGTGACCTTTAGGTTCCCCTGGATTCAAGTAGAGCCTGGAATGTACGCAGTCAGGCGCCTTTTAACAAACACCTGGGACCCTTCTGGCCCAGCAAATCATCTGAACTGGACAGGGGTGGCAGCTGGAAGGCTTTCAGGAAGGAAGACGGTGTGTGCTTGCCCTGTTCCTACTCGTGCATCTGCCTGGGGTTGTGGTGGGAGGAGGCAGAACCAGACACAGCTTGGATCCGAGGTCATTAAAATAAGGGAAGGATGGTTTTCCAGCTGAAGCTCTGGATAGAGGACCTCCTGCAGGAGCTCAGAATCACACACATCACGAGAGACAGGAGCTGCACCACTGACAGCTGACATCAGAGGCGGTGGGAAAGGTTGGAGAAGACCTTTTAAAGCTCATGGAGCCCAGCTCTAAAACCAACGCTGCCAAGTCCACTCCTCCCTTGGCACCACACCTACATGGCTTCCAGCTGCCTCCAGGGATGGTGACTCAACCACTTCCCTGGGAAGCCTTAACTTCCTTCCTTCACGTTGCTGGGAATCCTTGCTGGTGGCCCCTGTAGGTAGGGAGAAGATTCCCCTCCTGTGGGAAGTGGAGCCACAGGCTCCTCTGCTGCCTTTTCCCCACGGGGAACCACAGAGAAAGGTTTGGGGTAAAATCTAGGCCTTTTGGGGGGTCTGCTGGTATGGAATGGCTTTGAGTGAAGCAGCAGGAAGGACAGCAAGAAATCATAGAATCACTGAATCATAGAATCCTTTGGTTGGAAGAGACTCTTGGGATCGTGGAGTCCAACCATCAGCCCCACTCTACAAGGTCTCCCCTACACCAGATCCCCCAACACCACAGCTCATCCACTCTGAAACACAGTCAGGGATGGGGACTCCACCCCCTCCCTGGGCAGCCCAGTCCAGGCTCTGACCACTCTTGCTGGGAAGAATTCTTGCCTCATGGCCAGCCTAACCCTACCCTGCTGCAGCTTCCAGCCATTCCCTCTCCTTCCATCGCTCATTGCCCGTGAGAAGAGACCAGCACCAACCTCTCTGCAATGCCCTTTCAAGCAGTTGGAGAGAGGGATGAGGTCTCCCCTCAGCCTCCTCTTCCTCACACTCAACACTCCCAGCTCCTTCAGGAGATTCATTCTCCAGGCCCTTCCCCAGNCCCATGGATCCAGTCTATCCCAGTCCCTCTGCAGAGCTTCCCTGCCCTCATGCAGACCAACACTCCCACTCAACTTGGTGTCACCTCCAAACTCCCTGATGGTGCTCACTGTCCTTGTCAACATCATCAATAAAGATGAAACAGAAATTGCCCCAAATCGCACATAAAACCATTTTGCGTTAAAAACAGCACCTTTGGGTGATTTGTGAGTGTCACAGGTGGGACGATGGCGAGGGCTTCTCAAGTTTTTAACCCTCCTCTGGGTCTCCTGCTCTTTACTCCTCAAGGGGTTTATGCAATATAGGTCTCTGGGAGTTGATATAAGGGACCCTGTGTCCACTTGAGAGTCCGAAATGGAGATCCACCAAAAACTGAAATTCTGGGTTCCTGAAAACTGTGGATAAATGACAATTTCCACACTCTCTCCTGCAGAGAAGAAGGGTGGCAGAGCAGCGGGAAGGGGACAAGCTGGCTGCTGGCACACTACAGAGGCACTGCTCATAGAAGGGAAGGTCTGGAGATGTTTCTGTGGTGGCCACATTCAAAATTTCCTGCCTTTGGAGCAAAATGTTTCTACATCCCCAGGGAACACTGTGGTTGGGATGGCCAACATGGAGAGAAGGAACCTCCCAGAGCTCCAGGCGTGTCCAGCAGACACAGGGCTGCAAAGCCCAAGAGCTCAGCCATGGTTCAGTGAAGCCAAGGCCTGCTGGTGGGATTCCAGCTGGTGCAGAAGGACTTCCCCGCGGACCACTGAACCCTCAGGACCTGGGGGTTCAGGTTTGGGTGCTCCTATCTCCCCTGAGACCCTTCCTCCCCATGGTCAGCACGGCTCAGGCACCATCAGGAAGATCACATTTGCCCAGGGGGCAAGTATAGATTGGGGGCTTTGGACCTACCGATGCCACCGAAGGGCAGCGAGGTCAACGCCACGTGCATCAGGGTGTCGTTGCCACAGAAGCCACCGCTGCTGGTCCTCTCCAAGACCTGGTTGACCACCTGGGAGGGAAGCAGAGGAGGTGGAGGTGGGCCTCACACCCTGTTCCCACACCTCCAGCTCCAATCCCTCCCCCCACAACCAGGTCTGTCTGCCCCGAAGAAGATCTTCAGAGCATGGAGGTGGCTGAAAACACCTGCCAAGGAGCACGGGGCAAGTGTAGCCCTGGTTTCAGGCAGCCTGTGGGCTCTACCTTGCTGTTGGAGGAGAAGGCATACACAACCAGCGGCCGCTCGCGGCTATTGATGAAGGCAATGGCTTCGTCCACATTGGCCACGGTGACAATGGGCAGGATGGGGCCAAAGATCTCCTCCTGCATGATGGGATCAGAGGGCTGCACGTCCACCAGCACTGTGGGAGCTGTGGAGAAAGAAACCCAGGCAGAGAAGTTGGGGGTGACCCTTTGTTCCTCTCCCCAAGTCCCATACCTCCTCTAAGCAAGGACACCTCACCAAGCTCCCCCAGTTCCCCCTGCAAACCTTCCCTCGAGGCCACTTCCGTCCAGAAACCTTCCCCCCAGGTTGGGTGACCCTCTCCTAAATCCAAGCCCACTCCATCAAGGATGAAGTCTTCTGTGAAGTCCAAGCCCTCACCGATGTAACGCTCGGCCTCGTCCGTCTCTCCTCCGATGACCATTTGCCCGCTGCACAGCAGAGCCTGCAGCCTCTGGAACTGCTTGTCCCCCACCATGCGGCCAAAGTCAGGGGACTCCCGAGGGTTGGAGCCAAAGAAGTCATTGATGGCTTTGCTCAGGGCCACCACCAGCTTCTCCTGCATCTCCAGGCTGCAGAGGACGTAGTCGGGGGCGATGCAGGTCTGTCCGGCGTTGAAGAAGCGTCCCCAGGCCACCCGCCGGGCCACGTTCTGCACGTCGCAGGTGTCGGACACGTAGCAGGGGTTCTTGCCCCCCAACTCCAGCGTCACCGGCGTGAGGTGCTTGGCAGCCGCCATCATGATGATCCTCCCCACGGAGGGGCTGCCTGTGGGGCAGGAAGAGGTGGATCACGGTGAGGGTCCCACAGCCCAACTCACGGCCTCGGCCTTATCAGGAGCCAGGGCCAGGGGAAGGCACGCCCAGTCAAGCGTTGGAAGAGGCTGCCCAGGGATGTGGTGGAGTCACCATCCCTGGAGGTGTTTCAAAGCCATGTAGATGTGGAGCTGAGGGACACGGGTCAGTGGTGGCTTGGGCAGTGCTGGGTTGATGGTTGGGCTCAGTGACCCGAAAGATCTCTTCCAACCAGAATGATTCTGTAAGTCCCATTTCTCCAGCACCTGCATCACCTCCAGCACCTTCTCTGGCTCAACCACAGCCTCCCCCAGCTCAGCCAGGACAAAACCTAGTTATGGCTATTAGATCCCACCAGACACCTTGGTGACAGATCCTCCAAGAGAGCCTGACACCAGATCCCCAGCCCAAGCTCTGAGGGTCCCTGGGGGACCCAGGAGGTCCTGCCTGCAGGAATCTGCCCATCATCTCACACTGGGGGAGCGGGGAGCCACAGCAGGGTCTCCAGTGGGGATCCCCCTTCCTCATTCCACACACACCAGACAGAGGTCTCTGCTCTGGCCCACAGGACATACCAGTGAAGAAGATGTAGTCAAATTTGTTCTCCAACAGCCTGGTGGTCTCCTGCACGCCGGCGGTCACCACCGCAAAGCAGTCCTGCAGGACAAGAGGATAGGTCCCCCCACCATCAGCATCTCCCTGGGCCACTCTGTCCTTGTCCCCACCAGGAGCACCCTGAGCTGCTGGACATGTGGACACCGTGGGGGAAGGAGGAACAACAGCACCTGGGATGGTGTGGACAAGGTGTGGGACAAGGACAAGGACAGGAAGAGCTTCTTACTTTGTCCAGGTAATTGGGCAGCACTTCGGCTACCAGCCTCTCAGAGTTCTTGGCCATCTCCGAGGGTTTGACAACGACACAGTTCCCTGGAGGAGAGATGGACGGGATGTCAGAGTGGTGACACGGTGACAGCCAGACCCTCAGGCACCCCAGCCTGGGGACAAGATCCCCAGACAGACCCCCTCTCTCCACAGCTGGGGCTAAGGGCCAGGTTGGGCTCACCAGCAGCGATGGCCCCGATGAGGGGCACCAAGACAAGGTGGATGGGGTAGTTCCAGGGCGCGATGATGAGCACCACCCCGTAGGGCTGCTTGCGGATGAAGGCCGAGTCCATCCGGGTCGCCTGCAGGACACCCGCCACCTCAGGAGTGCTTCATCACACCACCATCCCCGTGCCAACCTCCCACCCATCTCTGCCCAGGTCCTTCCCTCCATCCTCTCCTTCATGTGGTGAAGGGTCTGGAGCACAAGCCTTATGAGGAGGGGCTGGGGGAGCTGGGGGTGTTCAGCCTGGAGAAGAGGAGGCTGAGGGGAGACCTTCTCACTCTCTACAACTCCCCGAAAGGAGGGTGTAGCCAGGGGGAGTCAGTCTCTTCTCCCAAGGAAGAGGCCATGGGACAGGAGGAACCAGCCTCAAGTTGCACCAGGGGAGGTTTGGGATGGAGATTAGGAAAAAATTCTACACTAAAAGGGTTCTTAAACACTGGAACTGCCCAGGGCAGTGGTGGAGTCGCCATCCCTGGAGGTATCTAAAAGCTGGGCAGATGTGGTGCTGAGGGACACGGGTCAGTGGTGGCTCGGGCAGTGTTGGGTTGATGGTTGGGCTCCATGATCTGAAAGGTCCCTTCCAACCTGGATGATTCCATGATCATGGGTTCTCCCATCTCCCCCCTCCCCGTACCCTGTTCTTGTACACGTGCTCATCCTTCATCCAGTGGGACAGGTTGTTCATCGTCTCATGGAGCTCGTTCTTGCAGAGGATGACCTCGGAGAATTCGGCTTCGAAGCGGGGCTGGGGACACAGAGGACCCCACGTGTCACCTTGGCCCATTCTGCACCTCTTCTACCTGGGATTTGGGGGACCCCAAACCCTTCACCTCCCATGGTGGACCCACACTTTGCTCTCACCCCAACAGCCCATCCCCGGGGAGGGGGCTCAGTTGGCGTTTGGGAAGATTAAGTATCTGGGGAGGAGGGGGGTCTGGGAAGGCAGTGGTGGCATTTTTGGGGGAGGAAGAAAGGGCTGGGCTGGTGCTTGTTTGGTCTGGAGACAAGACCTTCCATCCCTGGGGGATACCTCAAGTGTTTGTCCTTATGGTTGGGTTTCTCACCCGGGAGCAGGGTGGAAGGTGAGGTGGATGGGGCCTGGAGGGGAAGCAGCAGGTTCAAAGGATAAAACCAGCGGTTCCTGAGGGACCTGCACCCACCCAGGTGTCAAGATGTGGGAGGAAATGGGGGGGAAAAGGGAGTATTCCCATTTTGGAGCCTCTTAGTACAGGGTTTTTGGGCCGAGTGAGGTGGGAAAGCGGGGAGGAGATCCACCACCGAGCCTAGGACAAGGGGGAGAGCAGGAAGCAAAGGCTCCCAGGGGTTGGGTGGTCACTGGGAGAGGGAGCCCCAAGAACAGAAGAATTTGGGAGCAGAGCGGGTGTGTGGCTCAGTGTGACGTCGGGAGGAGAAGCAGGATCAAGGGAGAAGCTGGGCTGCCCCTCCAGGTGGAGAGAAAGCAGAGAGCACCAGTTGGATGCCTCTTCCAAGGAAAAGGGAACCTTGGGCAGATGAGGAAGCACGGCCAACCCTACCCTGCTGATGGCTCCCAGCCCACTGTGGTGGCCTGTGGGGCCAGCGGGGTGGCTGGGGTGGGCTGGTGGCTCCGGCAGGAGCTGAGCCCCACATGGGTCTTCCCAAGGTGACGCACCAAGAACAGACCAAGCCATAGAGTGTAAGACAGAAGAAGCAGAGACCTGATGCCCACGGAACGTGTCACAGGAGGTGTCCAGCATGTCCCCAAGAAGAGACTGGGTAAACCACAGGCAGAAGGATGCTCTGATGGCCTCGTGTGAGAGCACACGTCGCTCTCTGGGGACGGGAGCAGCAGTAGATGTTCAGGGACCGCATTTTCCCTTTCTCTGGGAATCATGGAAGCATCTACGATGGGGCAGGTCACCAGGCCGGGTGGCCTGGGCCACCCCCCAGTGTCATGGCAGCGAGCGTGGAGCCCTCACAGGGCTCTCACCACGGATGGGGGGCAGCACCGTTGGCTTCCAACAAGTATTTGGGAGCACTGTGTGTATTTGCCCCCGTTGCTGAGCGTCCTCCAGTGAGCCTGGGCTGGATGGACACATGGGCTCACGTGGAGCTCCATCCCCAGGGCCATTAATGGTGTGAACCCCCAAATTTTAGGCCCCAGTGGCTCCGTGCTGCCTCGGGCTCATCCACAGAGATTTTCCCACCTGGGATTTGGCCTTGGGAACCCTTGGGAGCCAAAGGGTTCACAAGACCTTCCAAAGGGAAGGTCTCAACTAGGATGGAGAAGAAGAACTGATGAGTCCTGCCTGTGACTCTGGTTGTGGGCAGATGAGCCGGACCAAGGGGGAACTGTGGGGCTGGTGGGGCAGAAGGGGGGCATCTCCTTTGGGGACAAGTCTCTTTGGGGACCTACAGAGATGCAGGGGACGAGTCTGCTCTGCCTCTGCTCTTGGTGACCCCGACGTAGGCATGAGGAAGGGAGCAGCGAGGCAGGGGAGGATGCAAAGCTGAGGGGGTCAGGGCTCCAAGTTCTGGTGAGCACCCAGAGAGAGGAGGGGACATTTGGTGGACAACCCAAGGCGGGGAGCACACAGAGCCAGGGGGTGACAGGAGCCAGGGATAGACCTGTCCAGGGGGAACTGGGGTTGATGGTTTTGAAAATGGCTGATTATGACTGGAAGCTCCTCGCAGTCCCCCCTCTGTCCACCCCAAGGGTAGGGACGAGCTCTGGAGGAGGTGGGATGGGAGAAGTTCCAGCTGGGTTTTGCTTTTGCTGCTTCCACCCACAATCCCTGGCCACCAGCCCACCCTGGGGACGGCGACGAAGCTCCGTTGGGCCACCACCTCAACCTTCTGGGTAGCACCAGGAGCCAGTAGGGCTGTGGGCAACCCCTCGACCCCCTCCAGCTTCTGGGGTCCCCCTGGTTCCCATCTCCCACACCCACCCTTCTCACCTTGCCCATGTCCGAGGCGGTGGCCTCCAGGATCTCCTGCTTCTTCTCATCCAAGAAGCGTCCCAGAGCTTCCAGTTGGGCCACCCGGTATTCCATGGGCCGCGTCTTCCCCGAGAGCCAGGCTGCCCTCAAATGGCTCACCAGCCCCGCGTAGGGGTTCCCACTGCGGGGACGGGGACATCAGAGGGACCCTGTCCCCATCCCAACCTCTCACCCTCCCGTTGAGGAGCCCCAGCGTCCTCCCAGCATCACACCCAGAGCCCTGGGGACAACGCAGGGTGTGTGGACCCCTCCTATCCCGGCCACAGGACCCTCACCCGGTGGCATCCTCCTCGGGGTCTCTCCTGGCCTGGNTGAGGAAGCACGGCCAACCCTACCCTGCTGATGGCTCCCAGCCCACTGTGGTGGCCTGTGGGGCCAGTGGGGTGGCTGGGGTGGGCTGGTGGTTCAGGCAGGAGCTGAGCCCCACATGGGTCTTCCCAAGGTGACGCACCAAGAACAGACCAAGCCATAGAGTGTAAGACAGAAGAAGCAGAGACCTGATGCCCACGGAACGTGTCACAGGAGGTGTCCAGCATGTCCCCAAGAAGAGACTGGGTAAACCACAGGCAGAAGGATGCTCTGATGGCCTCGTGTGAGAGCACACGTCGCTCTCTGGGGACGGGAGCAGCAGTAGATGTTCAGGGACCGCATTTTCCCTTTCTCTGGGAATCATGGAAGCATCTACGATGGGGCAGGTCACCAGGCCGGGTGGCCTGGGCCACCCCCCAGTGTCATGGCAGCGAGCGTGGAGCCCTCACAGGGCTCTCACCACGGATGGGGGGCAGCACCGTTGGCTTCCAACAAGTATTTGGGAGCACTGTGTGTATTTGCCCCCGTTGCTGAGCGTCCTCCAGTGAGCCTGGGCTGGATGGACACATGGGCTCACGTGGAGCTCCATCCCCAGGGCCATTAATGGTGTGAACCCCCAAATTTTAGGCCCCAGTGGCTCCGTGCTGCCTCGGGCTCATCCACAGAGATTTTCCCACCTGGGATTTGGCCTTGGGAACCCTTGGGAGCCAAAGGGTTCACAAGACCTTCCAAAGGGAAGGTCTCAACTAGGATGGAGAAGAAGAACTGATGAGTCCTGCCTGTGACTCTGGTTGTGGGCAGATGAGCCGGACCAAGGGGGAACTGTGGGGCTGGTGGGGCAGAAGGGGGGCATCTCCTTTGGGGACAAGTCTCTTTGGGGACCTACAGAGATGCAGGGGACGAGTCTGCTCTGCCTCTGCTCTTGGTGACCCCGACGTAGGCATGAGGAAGGGAGCAGCGAGGCAGGGGAGGATGCAAAGCTGAGGGGGTCAGGGCTCCAAGTTCTGGTGAGCACCCAGAGAGAGGAGGGGACATTTGGTGGACAACCCAAGGCGGGGAGCACACAGAGCCAGGGGGTGACAGGAGCCAGGGATAGACCTGTCCAGGGGGAACTGGGGTTGATGGTTTTGAAAATGGCTGATTATGACTGGAAGCTCCTCGCAGTCCCCCCTCTGTCCACCCCAAGGGTAGGGACGAGCTCTGGAGGAGGTGGGATGGGAGAAGTTCCAGCTGGGTTTTGCTTTTGCTGCTTCCACCCACAATCCCTGGCCACCAGCCCACCCTGGGGACGGCAACGAAGCTCCGTTGGGCCACCACCTCAACCTTCTGGGTAGCACCAGGAGCCAGTAGGGCTGTGGGCAACCCCTCGACCCCCTCCAGCTTCTGGGGTCCCCCTGGTTCCCATCTCCCACACCCACCCTTCTCACCTTGCCCATGTCCGAGGCGGTGGCCTCCAGGATCTCCTGCTTCTTCTCATCCAAGAAGCGTCCCAGAGCTTCCAGTTGGGCCACCCGGTATTCCATGGGCCGCGTCTTCCCCGAGAGCCAGGCTGCCCTCAAATGGCTCACCAGCCCCGCGTAGGGGTTCCCACTGCGGGGACGGGGACATCAGAGGGACCCTGTCCCCATCCCAACCTCTCACCCTCCCGTTGAGGAGCCCCAGCGTCCTCCCAGCATCACACCCAGAGCCCTGGGGACAACGCAGGGTGTGTGGACCCCTCCTATCCCGGCCACAGGACCCTCACCCGGTGGCATCCTCCTCGGGGTCTCTCCTGGCCTGGTTGCCCGGGGGCTGCTGCATTCCGGGCTGCGGGAAGAGGCTGCCACCACCGGTCTCCAGGGTCCCCAGGGCACCTTGCTCGGAGGAGGTGGCCACCACCCTGAGAGGGCAGCCAGGCCCTCCAGCCAGGCAGGGGTGCAGGCAGGTAGCCACAGGCAACAGCCAGCTCTGGCGGAGGAGGAGGAGGGAGGCTGCCGGCTTCCTGTTGTGTCCCCATGGCTGCCCGGCGCCTGTCACACGTCATGGCTGGCTCCGCTCCAGCCCAAACCAGCCCCCGGGGACGCAAAACGCACCCCGAATCCAGCCCCGGGGGCACCTCGTGTTGTCCCACAGCCAGGCAGGGGGTGACGGAAAGAGGGACACAACGCCCCCACACGGTGTGGCTGGGGGTGTCACGGACACGGGGTGGTGGAAGGGGGGGACACACAACCCCCCCCCAGCGTGGCTGAGGGTGTCACGGGCACGGGGTGGTGGAAGGGGGGACACATAACCCCCCCACGGTGTGGCTGAGGGTGTCACAGACACAGGGTGGTGGAAGGGGGGACACACAACACCCCCCC
>VZTM01003963.1:37589-73403 GCA_013400555.1 Jacana jacana | reverse complement strand
TAAACTAAGTAAAAATCATCTTGGGACATAACTATTTCTAATGAGTTGAGTTATAGGTGAGTAACTTAAATAATAAACAGAATTTGGTTTAATTGGTCAAGAAGAAAGTTTAAATTTATGACACACAAGGACCCACTTCTGAAATGGCAGTATTTGCCAAGTAGGATTGAAACACATCTGAAAAACTTCAGCTTTATGCTATACCACATACAACATGAGCTAAATATTACCCTGACCTCAATTCCATTAAAGCAAATTCATTCTGTTACAGTGCTGCTGACTTCAGCTGACTTATTCTGAGGGTGAATTTAGGCTGATAACTTTAACAAAACACAATGGTATCTAGAGGGCTGCCAAAGACATTCATCTTTATTGCCAGAACTCAGGCTTAAAAATCCACTTACATTTAGTTTGTGAATTTCTGGTAGAACAACATGTAACTATTCAGTATTATATTAAAAAACAGCAACACGTCCTGTGACTTAAAAGGCTACAATTTACTATAGGATCTTTCTGATAGCAAAACCCACAGCTGAACTAAGGTGTTAAGGAACAAGCAGAACATATGCCACAGAAATTTGAAGGTAAAAAATTAAACTATGTTTTCTAAGTAATCTTTTGTTTATGTATATTTTTCCTTTTGGTCCTGTTTTCATTTCTGTGGGCAGCTCTTGTAGCTCCTTGGGCTTCTGCTTCCAAACTATAAAACCACAATTTGTTTCAGAGAGCTTATAATGTTACTCAAATACCCAAATCTACAGTTCTGCCCCAAATAAACCTCAACTGACACCTGTGGATATATACAATGTCCACGGAGTTCATCACACCACACTCCAATCTCTTTGGAACAATTTTCTATTGTTTAATGTTGGGAGAAAAGGAAGCATGAGAAAATAATTACTATAATTTTTGGGCTTTGATGTCTGTGAATGATGGCTTGTGAATATAACAAACACCTTTTGACAGTTGATAGGCCAAGATGTTTCCCATAAATGGTCGCTTTCTTTGTACACAGTATGCTTCCTCTATAATAATAATAGTCGATATTATTCAAGGTAGATTCTGCTGACAGTAGGTTATATACATTTATAAATGAAAATTAGCCCTGTTTAAGGACAATGGAGTAAAATTTGCTATGGGAGGATTTGACACATTTCTAGATAGGAGAGGAAGGGAGTGAAAATAGTACTTAGAGTAAATAATTCTTTCTTTGCACTAGCCAAACTGTGAGTGAAGTCTTTCATTTTGCATTGTGCTTTTCTACTTTTCTGAGCAAATCTGCAGAGTAGATATTTGGACCCCTTCACAAATGTGCTCCTGACAGCTGTGAGCAGATAGCAGTAGAACTAATGTTATTGTCATTTGTTCTGGCAGTGCATGTAGGTATCATCATAAAACAGGATGACAGTTTGTTTAGAGAAAAGCAAATGTATTTGCATTTGATAGACTGTATTAAGAAGGCTGAAAGCTATTTTAATCCATCTAACAATCTTGGAGATAATGTCCACTTTATACAAGACCAACAAATGTTTTGTTTCTGTAGACAAATAAACATTAAAAAACTGTTTTGAAGGATGTTTTTGATATATATTGTCATTAACATTGGTACTGAAGTCAGTCGATTAATTTTAGGTGCACTGATCTGTCATCACACAAGAAGCAGTAATATGCAGAGAAAGAGCTATCATGCTCAGCCTCAAGGGGACATTATGGATTTATGCCAATTATACCAGCTAAGAATCTCTCCCATGATGTATGGGTGTTTCAGAGATATGAAAATGGTGCCCCTGGGCATGAAAGGTAGCATAGCTGTAGAAGTAATTTCCCTTTACCTCCAGCTGCAAGATGACATTTTTTTTTCTGAAAGACTTTCAATAATGGAGAAAACCAAGAATGCATCTTCTGTACTAATTTCAGATTAGACCAGATCAGTTTTGTTGTTTTGTTGTTTTTTTTTTCCTTTACAAACCAAGCTGCTACCATTGTTACGCTCCTTACTACACCACTTCTTGTTCTTTCTAGAGTAAAAATACGCCCACATGCAGCTCCAAACAGGTGGTCCAGGTTTGATTTACCCATTGTTATCAGTTGTATTGCATCTTTAGTACATGGCTATCAGCTCTTATGGAGTAGTTTTTGACTGACACAGTTGACAGACAGTAAGGTGTGCTGTTGTCCAATTGAGAAAGGTTTTTAAATGGATGGGCCTGATGCTCATTTACACTGAAAATCTCTTGACCCTGCCCTGGCAACAGAAATTGGCCTTTCACCCCTATCCTACAGTACTAGGGTGTTCAGTATGACTCTAAATGACATACATGCAGGGTTTGTTTTCTCTTGGGTGAGCTTTGAGACAGCCATCAGCCTGAATTCACCTCTACAGCTTTGCCTGGCTCTGATTTGTACATGTAATCTCAATAAATTACTACAAATACACACTGCAGGTACACCGTTGCATTGCTGTTGAGCAGGAAACGGAACACAACTTACAGTAAATGCTGAAGATATTCAAGTCTCAAAACATAAGATTCATTCCTTTTATGATTTTTTATAAGTTGTAAAAATCTTTACATGCTTTATATCCAAGCATCATTTTTCCCCCACATGAAAACTACAGTGTCACAGAAGTCAATCAGTTTACCAAAGAGGAGGCATCCATGATCTTCATAGCACCATTCTCAAAATGATAATGATGCTTAACACTGCATTAAAAGTTCAGTCAATGTTTTCATTTTTTTATTATCAACGTTAATTTTCTCACTGAAGACCTATATTTTCAAATGCCTGATTAGAAATATTTCCTGAAATCATGAGGTCCCTTTACAATAATTTTAAAGCAATTCTGAAACAGAGAAATGAAAGGTTATAAACTATATCTAATATTTTTTATGGAAACTCTCTAAAACAGAAACCTTCATTAGTCTTCAATTTGCTGCATATTCCAGCTAAATCAATAGAAACCATAATCTTTAATATTTTTTTTTTAAATGGGCAAAGCTCTGCATTTATTTTATGTAAAATTGTGATAAACCATAAAAATTGAGTAGAAACATTTTGTATTTTGATTTGCATTCAGATAACTTTCTGCCTGTGTGCTATAAGAAAAGGGCAGCTTTCCATTTGTTTCAGTGGGTTGTGCATGTGGTTCAGATATTCCTGGCTCAGCCTGTATAATGTCATGGAGTTATTGTGGGGGACATGAAAAGGGAGGTCACAATGAAATCACCCTGCTATGAGATTTGAATCAAGCCCAGAAGGGAAATGCTTTCCATTATCTAGCATATTTTGCAGTTGATGGTCTTGTGCAATGTAAGCATAAAATGGTTGCCCTTTCTATCTTTCAGTTCTGTTACAAGGATGTGAAAAGGTGCTCTCCTCCAAGGCTCAGAAGACTCTCAGTACAAGTATTTAAATAAAATAATCAGGAAGAAAATACTTGTTTGCTTAGTTATGAACTTCCATTCTGGAAAAAAGTGACTTGAAATGAAATAGGAAAATACAGAGGATGGGTGTTATTTAAGCATATAGTTTTAGTGCATCTCATGCATAGTTTAACTTCTTCTTTAATGTTTCATCCAAAGGACACAAGCGGTAGTGCTGGGATAATTCTGCAGCCACACATCACCTGCTGACAAATTTATAACACTAATTTCTGAAGTCTGTACACCTCAAAAAGTCACACTGACAAAATATAACTTCCCCTGTCACCGCACTGTATCACACTATGTATATAGGCTTATACGTTAAAGGCTGGAGTCCATGCAGACCTATATAGACCTATATTTATATAGGTCATCTGTTGAAAATCTTGGGAGGGAGCTATAAGCTCTTTAAGATCTCAGGGAGGGAGTTGAGTGCCTAGTAGAGGGATCTGCAAGAGTTTTAAACCAGAACAAAGTAGGGTTATGTGGAATTTGGACTGGAGAGGGTGATCTGGGGAATAGCGGCCTGTGCTGTTTTCAAGGCCATTCTGATGGCTCAAAATGTCATACTAAGCAACGTTGAAGAAATGCTCCCTTAGAGGAGAGGCTCAGGCCACTGGGCTGGTGTAAAGTGACTGCTCCATACCTCTCCCTTGGGAAAATTGGATTTAAACATCCTGTGCCTAACACAGGCTTTCCAGAGGGGTATGGTCCTTCTCCCTAGTGTACCTCTGTCACAGCCACCAGCCCGGGCTTTGGAGCAGGTTACATTCAACAAGCCTCTGGGCCAAACTCCCTACCATCTCCTCCCAGGAAGAGACAGACCTGGCACAGTCAAGGCGCACCAGGAAAACTCTGCAGAAAGCAGACCTAAAATGTTTGTAAATAAACAAAGAAAAGGAAAAACAGGACATTCCTAACAGCACCTTCATCTATCTACAGTGATTCTTACAAATTCTAGATCTGGCCTATTGACTTCAGACTGGATGCCACAGCATATAAACATCCTAAAGTGACTGGAATGTAAAAAAGGAGTAAAAAACTGTTACTTTAATTGCTTTTGATCATACCTTTGGGTACAAGTATTTTCTCCAGGGTTGCATCTAAACCTTTTAAAATAGTGAACTATTCAACACACTTATTATTCTCTGCATGAAAAGTGATTTTAGTCTATTATGAATGTGCTGTTTTATAATTCACTATTTCATAATCTTTTACAGCAAGAGAAGGGAAAGGAAATTAACTTTAAAATTAAAGTCACATTGCTTTCTTCTGAGGTGCTTCTCACCTACACTGAGAGGGAAAACCGATGATCTGTTCTAGTATCTTGCATATTATTTTTGCATTTATTTTCCTTAATTTTTCTTCTTTTAAAAGTAGATTCCATTAATGTGAAGGACAAATGTGTTAAGCTGAGTGAGGCACAATTCATAAAGATGCTTAACATGGAGAATTAGATTTTCTGCTGAACCATGTCCATGGTTTGTTGTCATCATTCCTCTCCAGAGATCAGTATATTTTACCATGAGGTCTCAGTAAGTATAAACTGGGACTTTGCTTTTGCATGTGCAGGTTCACTGCTCTGATATCAGAGCATTTTCTGGATACAAAAATTCTACGTAGAAGAATCAATATAAATGCATGTTTTTGCCCAGAGCTGTGACCAAAAAGCTGATTTTGTAGAGAGAGATGTCTATCCCTTTATTTTCATGGCCTCACCTCCTTTTTTCGTGTTTGTCTTTTAGGATTCTCAGAAGGCTGGCTTATTCAATATGAAATAGATCCTGATAGGTTGCCCAGTGAAGTTGTAGATGCCATTCCTAGAAGTGTTCAAGACCAGGCTGGATGTAGCTTTTAACAGCCTGATCTAGCAGAAGGGCTGACAGTCATGGCAGGCGGGGCTGGAACTTGATGATCTTTCAGGCCCCTTCCAATCCAAACCGTTCTGATTCTATGATTCTATGGTGTTGAGGGGACACACAGCAAAGAAAGGTGGGTGCAGCTGATCAACATAATGGAGGCCAAAACTAATTGTGTATGACCTTATGGCTTTTACATGAGTTTGTAATCTTTTGCATAAGCACTATAAAAATTACTTGTGGCTCCCCAGTTTTTAAGTAACTCCCCCAGAGTTAGGGGAATTACTTAAAAATTCAGAGTCCAGAATTTAAATACTTGCTCTGCAGTAGGTTGCTGGCATCAGCTTTGGCCTAAACTGTTAACTGTAGACCTAAAAATTCTAAAACCTTAACAGAAAATTTTGCTTAGGTTCCATTTCACAAATGAAAAGAGAAATATCAGTTTTATGACTCCTGCATAGGGATCATGATGTATCAAAGACATAGTCCATCATTTCCATGAATAAAATGAAAATGAGAGCTGTGTAAAATTTGATCCTTACATCTGAGGAAACAGTAACATTTCCAGGATGCATAAACAAGCTTATAATTAAGTTAGTAACTTAATTAACCAGGTAAGAGCTAATGATAGCTTTGTAGTAATTAAGAGAATTCCATTACTTTCAAAAGAACGATAAAAGCTACAATATCTGTCCTTGTCTGGTCACTCTTTTATCAGCACAGTTCCCTACTGGCTGCATGACCTGTATGTTTTTGGTTTTTTCCTTTTACTCAAATTTCCATGCAAATCTTCTAGCCCATTTTCCACTGTATTTTGCTCTCTTGGTGTCCCCAGTTCTGTAATTCCCTCTTTGCTGCAGTAATTGCACTGACAGCGACTGACGTGCATGGGCACCAAAACCAGCCCTGAGCTGCCCTTCGCAGGCAGTGGCTGAGAACTAAACTGTCACTCTCCATCACTGTGATGTTTCAGGGATAGCCCATCATGTTTCCATTTTCCTTATTTATTCTCACTCTCCTCTCTTAACATCTGCTTAAATCTAAAAAACAGCAAGCTGTTAAAGCAGATGGGGAGGATGTAGTGGTGAAAGATGATGTCCCGTAATAATTATCACCTTTGTGGAATGCTGGGTCATTTTTGTTTCCCAAAAGCAATGAGGTTTAGTGAAATTTGTGTGGAAAACGAATTTTCAGAGAGAGGGTGTGATTGAAATGGATGTGGTAGGGACATTTATCCAATGCTATATCACATCTTTAAAAAAAAACAACAACTAGGCATGAAATAGAAGGCAGAGCATTGCAGTAGTCCAACAAATGAAGTTCATCTTACACACTCAAGAATTTATGTCTAAATATTTGTTTCTATTCATTCAATTTTTCTTAACTTTTAAGAGTAAGTTTGTCCAATTTGACTGTGCACTAAAAGGATTTGAAAATGTTGTGGAGAAGCTCTCAAGTGCTTTTGAACAATGTCATCTTTTGGCAAGAAAGCACAAGAAATAGGGAAATATATTAAAAGATGATAACAAATTGTTAACTCAAGCTGGAAGGCCACCAGCACATCTGAGAGTGAAAGGGACAGACCTAGGGGGTTGAATTACCATTCCCAACATCCAATTTACTGCTTTTCCAAAAGATGCCTTAGGAGTGTCACATCTTTCCCTCCTTTTAAAGCCACGCTGTTCAAAGATATCTAATCCAGAGCCTCAGAGGCGAAATCAGCATTGGCTTTTCCTAGGTTCCTCCTAGAACTGGCCTGCATCACAAGACATCTTCCAACAAAAAAACATACAGCTTCTTGAAGAATGTTACCTCCAAAACCATTTCTTAATGTTCTACAGCAGAAGCAGTCCACATACCATTTCTCAGCAAAATGAAGATACTAGAAGTCAGAGCAAGCAATTTTAGAGCTATGAGAGCCTCTTCATCCCTTCCCCAAGGGAATAGTGCAAATAGCCAAAAAATGAAGGCAATTGAGGTTTTCTGTATGTGCACGTGCTTTTATCTGATATGCTTCAAACTATAGAGAAATCTTCAGCCTTTGCTTGACAGTGCTCCAGTGAAACATCAAATGTATTTGCTTAATTTGGAGGAAGCTGGTAGCGTGATATTAATCTGTTTTTTTATTTAAAGGCTAGTTCAAACCTTCTGGGGTACTTTTCTCTCACAATTTATTTGTATATGAGTAGTGAATTTTAATAATTCAGTTTAAGTGTCTTCTGCAAAGGTATTCCTTCAGTTCAAATTCTCTCCTGTTAATTACCTTCTCATTCTGCACATCACAAAACTCTGGTTGATGAAAATTCTCTTGATCCATGTGAAAGTAATAAAAAAGCTCTACCAGAAAAGTTTTCAGATGTGGACACATTGCTGGCTCAGGAGAGTCTGCATTTTGCAGATAATATTTTAACTTACGATAGTTCCTGGTTCTGCGTTAAAGTGCTGGGGGAAAATGCACTTATTAAAATGCTAACTGAGTGTCTCCTCTGAAGTAATGATAACATCATCAAATTTCAGAACCATTGGGGCAGCTAAAGCTAGAGAATTGATTGACTCTCTTGCAAAGTGGCTCTAATTTAACTAATTAGATGTTGAATGGGTGTTAAAGTTCAGCCTGAGTGATTCATTGCTTTTTCAGCCTGTACCTTTCTCATTTAAAATCTCTGAAAGTTAAAATACACTATAGCCATAGGTAAAAACTTGAAATAACTTTGTGTTTGAATACGTATTTGTAAAATACTGCACCTGGCTTTGCACAGGGAACATAAAGCCTGACCGTGCTTGTTTCACACAGAAATCTCTTGAAATAGGCAAATTTACCCAAATGATTTCATGAAGCTTCCAAGATACTAGGTAAGAGCTACATTCTGGAAATAAGACCTTCAAACTGTGTGGTCCTAAGGATCTGTTAGCAAGCTTAACCACAACCACAAAAATCTTGGCACATATGCCCTAGTGGATGCCCCTAACTCTGCCTCCCTCCTCAGATTCAAAGCATGAATTAAAGCATGACAAAGTATTTAAGTCATGCATCATTAGAGCACCCCGTCAAGCCCTCTTTCCTGTAGGGAAGAGGCCCTAACATAAGGCACTGCAATGGTAGCTTGCTCGCTCTCACATTTTGCAGTGGTTCAGACCAGGCAGAACTCAGCCCTCAGGGTGTGGTCTTGCAGGGGTTTCTTTGGAGGAAAACCATTCTCAAGCAGGTCCCCTCCCATGCTTGCTTGTCCCCATGCTGTACCACTTTGCTAGCAGAGTTGTTGGAGGACTATGGAAAAAACAAAAAGGATCAGGGTACTGATCCAGTTGCAAATAAATCAATTTTCTCTTGCAAAGTTAGTTTTCAGCTGGGTCAGTTCCCCAGTTCAGGTAATTGGGTGGCTGCATGAACTGCTGTCTAGCACTGTGGAAGGGGTCATGTAGGGCTCCCTGAGCTCCTGCAGCTGGAATGAGCAGGACCGCCACTGCTCCAGGTACCTAATGAAGCAGAACACCATCAGCCCTCCTTTTCTAATGGTTACTGAATTACACCTGGTACCAAAAGTAAAATGAACTATGAAAATAGCTTGAGCAAAAAAAAAAAATAGACCTGCTAAAACACTGTTTTAGCAGAGCTTAAATTCCAGAAATGTGATTTAATCAGAGCTTCGTAGTGTACCTATGAGCAGGGGCTGCCAGTGGAGTGGAAAAACCTCAGAGGTGTCCTTAGTCCTTACGATGGTCAGCTCTAAGGACATAACGTTTTCCAATTAACTCTGGGAGAATGGGTGGACTATGAACCTCTATCACTGCAATCTGAAAAGCACAGCAGTGTCTGCAGAATGCATGTGTACTTAGAATATGTTATTAAGCAAAGTGCAAAATAAATGAAATCCTGGAAGAGTTTAATGCTGCTGTCACAAGAAAAACTGTGATCTCACTGTTATGGAGAGGAGCAGCAATGAATCCTCCAACAAAAGACAAGTGAGCTCCTAGCATCTGAGGGGCACAGGACTGGGAGCACAGGAATTTAGTCAGTAACATCTACTGACCAAAGTTCTCTCTCCGAATGGACACTGAGGAAAGGCAGACATTGCCCTAACCCCACAGGTGTGACAGGGAACCTAAAACACCACAGGGGGAGACCTGGGAGATGAAGGCTCACAGAGATCGGTGCTAGAGTCTATGGAAAACAGTGAGGGGAGCAGTACACGCCACTGGGAGCACTTGGAAAGAGACACAGGAGCAAAAGTGGAAGGCATCGCTTGGCACATGTGTATTAAGTATAGCAGCAAAGTTCTTAGCTCAGAGGAATTAATCCCCAGAGAAACAGTTGGCCTGATTTTTAACTTGAAAAGACTGGAACACCATTTTAAGCTGGACAAAGGTGCATTAGCCAAGCAGCTGCTGGGAACTGTGAAAGTCACACTAAGAAAAAACAGAGGCACTGGAAAGTAAAGGGGTAAGGCTAAAAGTGGCATCAGGGAGGTTCCTGCCTGTCAATTGGTGTTTGAACTATAACTGTGTAAGTAAAGAGTATTGAAAATTTTTTAATGAGATCAAGCTAAAACTATGTCAGGCCCTGCTCTACTATAAACCATCTGACTGGAAAAGCAGGGGACAAAACAGAGTATGAAGAGGTCTTCCAGGAAAAAGCAAATTCAACAGAGTTCAAAGGAGAGCCGAGACTGCACAAAAAGTCCAGTCACCCCTATTGGTTGAATGAAAACATTACTGAAGGGGTATCAGTTTCTACAAGCTAAGGATGTGGCCCCTATTATCGCCTGGTTATTTGGTGACGACTGGGGGAAAGCTTAATGAAAGAGGTTAAGGATGAAAATTTGGAGAAACATTAGATAATCCTTCGAGCAATTTTACTTTTTTTTTTTTTTTTTTTCAAAAGATTAAGAATCAGAGCATCACAGAAAGAGTGTTTTAAGGCATTAACATAATGCCACACAAAGTGCTCTAGATCACACACTGTATTAATTTGTACTTGTACTCTGATGAACCACAGCAGAGTATTTAATATTTATGCTTTGCCTGACAATTGTAAGGAACTCATTCTTGGCCAACAACCCTCATGGTGTCAGAAAGCTTTCTATGTTAATTATGTAAAAAACATGACTGTGCAAATATCCAGCCACATGTTTAGCTGGTTTAGCTGGCCTTGATTCTTCTTCTAATCTCAAATTAAGGCCAAAACCCAATTTTCCTTGATTCACCTGAGTCATAAATATAAATCATGGGCAGAAGAAATGACAGAAGCATCAATACAATATATCACTTTCAAAACCTGCCTGCTGAACTTTTGCTCTCTGCCTGTTACCTATGTGGATCATTGATTTGTGGGCCTCTCTTCATGAATGTGTTTAAAAATTTAAATAAAAAAAAAACTGAGTGGATAGGATTTGTATTGCTGAATTATATGAAAAAATAATATTGATTTTAATGGTACTCCAGTAAATACAAGCATGAAGTTCTTTCTATACTAATTTTTATATTGTTGATAATTGTACCCCATTCATTTAGTCATATGTGAAAACTTTTATTGAAGTATTTTCAATTTGTAAGATTAGTTGTGCTAGTAGGGCCAAATGGGACAGCCCCCTGGTAGAGTTGAGGCTGCTGCAGCTCAGTTCCCCAGAAGCAATGAGTAGCAAGACTGACCACGTAATGCCAATAGGCAGAGGCACTCGTATGCAGGTGAGCAAAATGTACATGTATACACACAGATTGATGCAGGAAAACACATGCAGCACTTGCAAGAATACAAACAGCACCAATGCCCTCATCTTATTCCACTCTTTGGCAGCTCAGGTTGAAGTTTCACTAGTGGGAATACATGCTTATATATGTGGGAATATATACCTCCATATACATTGTGGGTTGCTCTAACAGCTGCTCACCAGACCTTAAGCTATATTTCCCCTTGACAGTAATATCACTTTGGTGTCTTGTAAGCAGCATGAAGAGGCATAAACATCAATATTTGGGATAGGATCTGACACTATATTAAAGAGGACTGGACAACAGCAGGGTAAGCATGCAGATTATAATGAAATGAGAAAAAAACCCAACAAACTAGGGACATGTTGAAGGCTACATTTTTAAAAATGAGCAATGCTTTTCCATAAACTCAAAGCTGGCCATGTTTTTCCTCACATATTTGATGTAATCATTACTATTATTACAGAAAATTCTCAATGTCAGCAGAAATAATTACATGGTGGTTTCAGAAATAAATTAATTCCACCGTATTTTAAGATTTCTGCCTGTGCCACCATCAGTATTTCTAATTGGGGCCTCTGTCACACACCTATTCCAGTTTTGTGCCATGACAGATTGAGAAATCTGAAGGAAACAGTCAGACCCACAGCTGCAATTTAAAACAGGAGTGTGTGCATGGTAGCCCTGGTTCAGGGCTATTCTTCAGGTGTCAGGTCTCAGGCTCTCTGAAAAATGAATAGGACTTGAACATATGATTTGTTAAATTAACTCTTTAGGGTTCTCAGCCACTAAAACAGAGATAAACAAGGTTTTCTGTACAACCAAGAAGGCTGCATGAGCTCTGTTACATTCTTATGCCCTCTTTTCTCCTGCATATCTTAACTGTGTTTCTTACCTGTGTCCATGGATGAGGAATCTGAGCAGAATAGCAGTCGCTATTCAAGCAAGCCTGAACATGGCTAGTGTGAAATCTTTAGAACTGATAACATGTAAAACAACACTACTGAGAAGCAGGAAAACAAAAGGTAATTCCACAGTAAATAAGGTTTGTTTGTGTTGGAAGCTGTAGGTTTGTACATTTTCAAGTTGCCATTTTGCCTGACTGAAGTTCTCTGATCCTCACTTTGCCGCTGGAAAGGCACATTCATCAAGGGTCGTGCCTTCCTCAAAGGACCCCATGAAGGGGTGGAACAGGAGCCAAGCCAAACAGCCCTGGTAGGAAGCGACTGGTTCATACTACAACTGACATCTCTGATAAAGCCGCCCTACAGTGCTGTGCAAACATACAGAGGTCTGTAATTATTGCAGCATCACTTTTAAAATACACAAACTGTAGGAAGAGGGCTCATGTTTCTTGAAATGGGCCTCCTTTGCATTCCTCACCAGTGGCTGTGTGGATGCAGGCAGATGGCTTTCTCATCTGGAAGCGCAAGGCACAGTTAACTTCATCCTTCAAGTGTGGTATATCAGAGAAATTTTCCTGGTGAAAGTTTAGGACTTCCCCGAATAATTGATTTACCTAAAGTTTAATTTGTCTGTTATCCATTTCTTTTATAATTGCCCAGGAAATAATGCTTTGGATGCCTTCTCTGGAAAGACTTAATCTTGCTTTCCCTGCTGGCCTGGTACAGAGGTAACATCTGATGGTGACATTGCCCCAGGAATGACTGTGAGGAAGAAAGTGTAGAGGAGGCCACATAAAGGATAATAATTCCTTCGGCAGCAACTTGTTGCTCTTGCAGCGCCCAAAGCCAACCCTGCTCTCATGCCCCAGAAGAGCTGTGCTGCTGTGACTACCATGGCTGCCACACTTTGCTCCCTCCTCATCTCCCAGACAAATAAGCAAAGGTGCAGAACTGGGGCATTTTTTTGCCCTTTTCAGCTGAGACATACAGACCTCACAGTGCTGCATGGAGGAAATGAAAATAATACGCTCTCTCTCTTTATCACAGCTGTGTAAAAGCATACTTTTACAGAATGTATTAGAACTGAACACTTTTCTCAGTGTTTTTGCAGATATCTGTCCTTTTGTAGATTTTTTTTTTTGTAGATATTTCCCCCTTTTATTTTCACAAAACTCAAATGAAACCCAATAAAGAATGATTTTTTGGTCAAGGGTTCAAGTTCCATTCTAGTTTGAAAAGGCGAAGGTACATTTGTTACGACAATGCAAAATCTGAGATGCAGGATACCAAGAGACAAGAAAATAGGACTTTAAATCTATATTTTAACTATGGGAATAAAAAAGCCCCAGTATGGACCAGAAATTACTGATTTAACTATAAAATGAAACTGTATATCTAAAATTATTTATATGTTTTAATTATTTCAGGACAAAATTGTGGTGTTTTATAGATAGTAGGCTTTATTGGAAAATTGGATAATGCATAAAAGAACAAAGTAATGTATGCTGCTGCATACAGGAATGAGCAAAGCTGTAACACTCAGGTAGCAATAAGGAAGTTTATATTTATATTATAGATGTATATACTGCTCACTTGTGACACAGGCTGATTCTAATGTCATCACAGAAAAGAATGTCACTACCAAAAACCTTTCCATAAAAAACCCCTGATGATTATTTATTTTGACATAAAGGGACTATTTTATTTCTGATGCACCTCTATTGGAATTTTTTCTCATACCTAATCTCTTAATTTGCTGGTGACATTATTAAAGAATTTTGTCAAATGTCCTGTCTTGATGGAGTATGTATTCGTAAATTAACTTCTCTGATGGCCCCCCCACACAAAGACCTGCAAGCGCTGTTTAGTTGGGAATTCCTTTATCAAGATTAAAAGCAACATGTCCTTGATTTGAACTGTCAGATCACCTGGAAAAAGAAAGATACTTATGTCTTAAATTCAATCTATAAATGCAAACAAATTACATAAAGGCACTGATGAAACTGCAAAATTTGTAGTGCTTATGAACTGGTGATATTCTTGTGCCCATGTTAATGAGATGTAAACACTTTATAGAGCTCTGCTATTATTTGAATTTATATGTTGACATGGTTGCAAAATCACTTAAGATTTGTTTATCACTCTTGATATATGTATTTATATTCATTACAGTTTTCTTTTCATTGCAGCTGATTGCATAGAGCAAAAAAAAAGGAATGTAAAAATGTAGCAGGATGTCTAAGCAGGTGTTAACACAAAAGTGCTGAAAACACAGATGATTGTTTTTTGTATTTCAGGCATCAGCATGAATTCTGTGAATTTCTTTTTTTTTTCGTTATGTGCAATTTTTTTGTGTGTTTTGGCAGAAGGAAATAATCCTCACCAAGACTGATGCTGAGAAATCCTTTTTTTTAAGAAGGAAAAGCTGAAAACTGGTCTGTCAGGTGGAGAAATGACTTCACAAATCAAAACCCAGCTGAGGAGCAGAGATACTAATTAGCAGAAATTTGAGCAAAATTGAATACTGCTTGGTTCCGGTTTCCATGTGATAAGTCTGGCTTTTCTGCTCAACTGTATTTTCACTCTTCAGCAAGGGCAATGAGAGAGAGAGGATATCAGAGAGGAAATGAATTAAATACGAAAGAAAAAAAAAATCAGGTGGTTAGCGTAATCAAATGGGAACACACCAAATTACTTTCTGCCTGCTGAGGTTTTGCCCCACAGTATTTTTAATTTTTCTTGTAAACATTCAACAAGAACAACTGATTGTCTAATTTCAATTTTTACATCACATTACATTAACCCAAGCAAAGTAGAAAAGTGCTGTAATTAGGATATGTTTTTTTTCAGTCCGTAAATATCCAGAAGGCAAAATGTGGTAACATCTCCCAGGAAATTTGGTGGTGGTTTTGGTGATGATTCTGGTCCTATTCTAACCCTGTTATTAGAAGAGAGTAACACAGCTGTGAGTGGGACCAGTGTTGGATAATGTCATTGGCTTGCTAGGCAAAGCCAGTGAAACATATGGTGCAACTGCAAACTTGTGTAATAATTCAACAGAGCAATGCTGTAAGGAATGAACACTGCTGTGATTATAAATAGAAGAAGACAAAAAGAGAAGGCTTGAAGTAGAAAATTAGGGCAAATTCATTCATATATAATTTTTTTCTACAGACTTATATCAAACCCAATATCTTATTTCCTTGGCTTTGACCTTAGAATCTCCATGGGTTTTCACAACTTCTAATGGTACATAATGGGGTTCACAGGAGAATATTAGGTCTTGTAGCCTACATGCTAGAAGCCAGATTCTCATCTTCAGTAAGGATATTTCACATCACAACATATATAAAAAAGGAGAAGATTTTTGAGAAATTCACTACATTTCTAAATCTTTACACTGATAGTTTCAAGAACAGTGCCCTGGAATCTGATTATTCCTGTGGGATTTCAGAGTGGAAAACATCAGTATAGCATGGGAATTGGTCTTTGGGCTAACAGAATGAGTAGCATGAGAATAAATACAATACAATGCAACATATATTTACTTTTAATATTTTCTCTCTGCAAATTTGCAGACAAGTAGTCCTCTAGTCCTTCTTTTAGTTTTATAACAATGTTGTCACCTCAGAACACTGGAATAATTCGGGCAATCAAGGCGATGTGCAATCATTCCCAAAGTAAATTATATTTATGTAAAGGTCAGATTATAACTAATTAAACTTTAAAAGAATAATCGGCTTAGAAGATTTAATGATTTGAATGGCTTTGGAATTTATCCAAACAGAGCAAATAATTTTTATTTTGGTCATGTTAAGCAACTCTGCTGTGCTATGGTTAAAACTTATACCACAGCTCTATTCTGACATATGTCATTCCATCACTTTTTAGTGAGAAAATTAAGATGTTAAGGTTCTGAGTTGGATCAAGAAAATTGTCAGTGGGAACACAGGGAAAAAAGGCTCTGTCTTTCTAAATTCTGATATACTGTGCAGAGTTTGCACTTTAGGACACCAAAGGGTACAAATTTAAACCATCATCCTTGAAATCTGCCTGCAAATTTTTTTACAAGTATGTTGTTTCTAGAACTGCATTGGTTTTCAGCTTGGCAAGTCTTGAGTAATTATACATTGCTTAAACACTTTTATCTACTACTCAGGTTAAACAACAATGTAAAATTACAACAGAAGAGGTCCTAGAAAGATGTTGTCTCTTTTTTCCCATTTTACTTTGTGAAAAGTTGTTAAAGTTAGTTGACACAGAAATCTGGTCACAGAAATGTGCTCAAATTTTTATGTCACTTTTTTTTAATAAATGAAGAGAGTAACAGAACTTAACAATTTTGAGCACCTTCCTAACTCTCCTAACTGGTTTCCCTTTCATATGAAATTTTTTAATGGCCCTATTGTTTCAAGAGAGTCAATTAAAAAGCAAAGTCAGAAAGGGTGATATTAATGTTTGTGATGATCTTTCATAGAGGATATGGGGAGGAAGTACAGTAGGCTTCAGCAGAAACTCCACAGAACATCTGCCAAAAGCCAAGCACTTTCAGCTGTTTTGGTAAGAATTGTCTTTCTCTTTGGATTTGGGAACACCTTGTACTATTGATACCTACATTACGCAAGATGTCTGCACATGCTTCTCCTTCTCTTGCCTGTCGTCACACAGCCGTGTTGCTAAGTGGTGTCCAGGAAAGAGGTGCCAAAGTAGGCTTGCTTCAGGACAGTGACGGCTGGGTCCCTGTGCCAGAGAACAGCCCTGGGAGAAGAATAGATTACAGTGCAGTGGGGTCAGAAAGGATGGGTGTTGTTGACAAATTAGGATGCAGGCCAGAAGCAGAAATTAGTTTTCTACCTCCTCCAGATGTGAAAGCTCCTTTCAACATGGGGTTATATGGCTGGCAGCACTGGGACTGGAGGAACGCTGCCAGTTAACTGGACAGCAGCGATACAAGGAGCACTGAGGAAGAAAAACTGCCAAACCCAAAACTCGGACAAAATAAAATTTCTACAAACAGTTTTTTGAGGCATGCTGAGTGCCATGAAGGGGGGAATTAATCTAACAAACTGGTATGCTTAAATCCAGATTCTCCCATGACTGCTTGTTGTCAGAGCAGCTGGTGCCTGCATGCCAAAGGGGATGTTTTCTCAGCAGGAGCTGCTTAAATGTAAAAGAACCAATCTTTCTCTGCAGTTTTAAACTCATTAGTCAGTTATCAAGGATCTGGAATATTTGGGAGCTCAATCAATGAAGTGAAACAGAACATTTCCTACTGTTCAAAGAAGATATTAACCAGTACCTCTAAGCCAGATTCCAAATAGGTAGGACAGCTGTTGTGAGAAGGATTCTTGCCCTGCTGGTGTTTACTGACATACAGAGCAGTGGGGACGGTCCTACCATACTTTCTGCAAAAGCTTGCCCATGCTTGCCCTACTCTGACACACTGTATAAGATGTTCTAATTTCTGAGTTGGATCTAACTTGGATGTTGGCGCAGGTGACCTCTGTAGGTCTCTCCCAATCCAGATTACTGTGTGATCCCATGGTATGCAGAAGTCTAGACTTCATGAAACAGAGATACTTGATGAACCTCAAGTTCTGTCACTGATATTTTGGGGTTCATACATTGTAATGCTGGGGTTCCACTGCAGTCAATGGCAGTACTTTTAAAGTAACACCAGGTATGTAGACAGTCATGAAAATGTATATATTCCATCTAATTAGACAGAATTCTGTGGTACAAATTGCAGCAAATGCTCAAATATCCTCAAATATCAAATAGCAGTCACTCAGATACGAGTTGGAGAAATGCAGCAGTGCTTATAGACATAATTACCTTTTCAAGTCTATTGAAAAAATTTTTGAATGTTTAATCAAGAGGAGTCTAGTGATCTTACAAGCTCATGCAGTGACTTCACCAAATTAAGATCTTCTGTAATAAGTAAGACTTCTGAGGGCTACAAGAGAGATATACCTGTATAATTATATGTAAATAAATAAATTTCTAATACCTGTGTCTATCTATCTATGCAAACACATATATTTACACACACACACACACACACACACAGAAAGCAGATCTAAAGGGAGAGTGAAAATACATGTAAAATCCAATGTGTGTCAATAATTACTCCGCAATGTTTCAGGTACTTGCCTTTTAAGTAATTCTGTCAGGCTCTTGTTGTCAGATGTCACTTAACATCTAGTGGTTGTGAATATATCAGACTGGAAGATACTCAGTATAATCATAATGGAAATAATTTGCTGAATACTACAACCTGGGCAGCAGTGTTTATAATGAAGGTTAGGAATTTCAAAGAAGCCTTTATGTGATTTCCAAACACAAATAAGTGGACTGAATTATTTATATGGCTTTTAAAAATTCCACCTGAGTCGTTTCCTGGTTTATTGATTCTAAGCATGCTGATTTAGGTTTATCAATTTAACATAAGTCATTATGTTTACAAGAATAATGTAATCATGTTTGGGTTTCCCGGACAATTTTAGACTGATGTAGCTCTTCTAATCTATCTGGTTTTTGCTGAGGAGATAGTGTAATTAGTTTGTCCCTCTCAACTGCTTTCACAACATCCCACAGGATATATGGCCTAATTTCTTCCATGTTGCTATAGAAAAAGTATTATCTTACAATATCTCCAACTGAGATATTATGCCACAAATCCTTTTCAGAAGCTGAATTTCACAAGCATTCCCAGAGAGCTGCAGATACAGAGCCATATTTGTAGGCATTATCAAGAAGGAAATGAAACAGCAGATATACACTACAGTAGGCACTCATGTAGAATTAGTCATCAGTACATGTCCCCCTGGAAAAAGTCTGATTGAATGTGGGTTTCCAGAAAATGAGTGTAGGAAAAGAATTAACAGGTATAATAGAATGTGCTCTTCATGTACAGAGCACAAAATTCAATCTCTGCAGAGGATGAATCACTTAGCAGCAACTTTTGCTGTATTTTGTCTATTTAAGAGGAGGAAAAATAAGGGACAGGTTACATGCCACCTACTTTAAGATTTAAAAGCACTGAATAACAAAAAACCAAAACATGTGAAAGTTCCTTTTCTGAAATTTGTGTTAGTTTTGTGGAAGAGTTGCTTTGGAAAAACCCATGGAATCAGATAATTCTTCATAGAAATAGTGTTACAGATAAGAAACCCGGTTTGGGCAGGCAGCCTAAGTTAGCCACTTTGGAGAAAAGAAAATTACAATGCTGGAGGGCTAGAGTGAATGTGGGTTTCAGACAATGGAGAACAGTCTGAAAAAAAGGGTTCTCTAAATTCTGAGAATTGTTTTCTTAATGATACAAACGTTGAAACTAGGGTAACCCTGAAAGGAATTACCTCATTCAGATGTGAAATATAAAATACACTCTAGTGGTATTTCTGGCCGCTTTTAATTTATGCCTTGCACATGTTCCCGGAAAGAAACTTTTTTTCTTGAGAACTTCCTCTGAAGGGATAGCTATGTACACACTCTGGAAAAAAAAATATATTTTTTCCATGCAGATTCCCTCTGAGATTGTTCACACAACTATCTTCAAAGCCCACCCACACAGAGGAGAAAACAAGAGTATATGAGTGTGGCAATGGATACCACAACATAAAGAATGGAGCAGTTACAAAGGAGAAACACCGCAAGCAATAGGTGGAGTGAAGGGTTTGTAAGTGTCTCATAGTTTGAAACAGGTTTTCAGAGAGTCTTAATTCAATCACTCCAAATAGCAAACACATTTCTAAAAATCTGGCTATAAGAGTAGTGTCATGGGTATACATTTAGTAATGCTGCAAACATATTTTTTTCCCCTAATGATAACCATCCTTTGCTCGTGCAGGAATAGTATAGGGGTCCCTCCCCTTTGATGCAGTTACTCTGCACCAGTCTGAGTGTATATGCACACTTCAAAGTCCTCCAGCTGAACTTTTGAGAAAAACAATAGCACACACCCTCTTCAAACCATCAAAATAAAAGGCCTAAAATCAAGCTGGTGAGCAGAGGACATAAAAGTACCAGAGATGTACAACAATGTGCTTCTTAGGTGGCCCTCAGGAGTAGCCATTGCATGTGTTGGAGGTGGTGACAGGGGCTGAAATTGTGATACAAAGAATGGGAAGAGCATGGGTGAACACAGTCGGTGTGAGGGGATGCATTTGTTTGTGGCACAAAGCCCAAGGCTCCAGCCCTGTGTCACCATAACAATGGCAGACAGGAGAGAGGGAAGCTCCTCAGCTTCCTATTTACAGCCGCGGGTCAAGGCTTTCCCTCAGGAAAGTATGTAAACAAAATGTGACCTGGCAGATATCCCAGAAGGTGCCCAATGCCTGTAAAACAGCAGGACATTCCTTAGCAGATGGCTACGTATATGTGCATATATTTAGGTATATGTGCATATATTTATGTATACGTGTACATGTATTTATATACACACAAAAATACTTTACACACTTTGTAGTTAATTCACTTCCTAATAGGGAGAAAATACACTGAAATAAGAGAGTTTCTCCATTTTTTCTAAGCATAACCTTCCCTTTCCTTCATGGGCTGTCAAATCTCAAAGGCTAAACTTAGCTCCAGTGCATTTCCTATCCCAGACATCAGGCCTGCATAATTTTCCGCAAGCACCTACTGCACCCGAGAAAAAGTTCAAAATGTGTCCTTACAGGCTGTTCTCAATAATTTTTATAATTATTTTTAATATAATATACTATGATGCTGCAGCTGTGCAAAGCTGCCTGGGATCTGGGACATCATGACAATCCCAGAAGGGGTGGGCAGGAAGTGAAGATGTGGTCAAAGGTTCAGTCATGTTATTATACAGGTGCTCAATTTAGGGCACTGGTTATGTCCTGTATTGAATTTTAATGATGTCTTTCAATTTCTCAGGCAAGCATTGAGAACATTGAGAGCAACAAGCAGAAGAAAATTTTTTTCATAAAGAAATGGTGGTTCTTCTCCACAGTGGTGGGAGATGATTTTCCCAAGTGTTTTTTTGGAGGCTTTTGTCCAGAGACAATGCAAATTAAAGGATAGGAGCTGGGTCTGTTGCTAGTGACATATAGGGAGGATCTCAGTTCCTTCAGGAGATCTGATGCATTCCACCTGCCAATGTCAAGAGGATCAGTGCAGACTGTCATGAGGATGTGGCCTCACGTTTATCATAACCTGATAAGGGCAAGAAGATGAGAGGTGAAAACTAAAAGTTTTAGTTATGTTTCTGTGGCTTTTAGTCTTCTCAGGCAGGCTGAATATAAATTATCGCCCCAAAAAGAGATATCTACAATATCTAAGAAAATATTTACTAAATGACTAAAATCCTGTGAATTTAAGTTCTGAAGTGTATTTTAGTTTAGCTTTCTCCTGTGTGAACTGACAACACAAGTCTTTTGAAAATGGTATTTGTTGTGTACCAAGACTGAGGGTTAAATATTTTTATTTTTTTTTTACTGTAGAGTACTGCAAAATGACTGAAACCAGGAAAGAATTTAAAGGCATTCTCTCTCTGTTTGATCTGCCTCAATAGAATCCAGAATAATGTGACAAGCAATATTGCATTTCCTGCATTGCTACTAAGACCTAGGTCTGGATCGTGTCCTCTGCTGAACTCCTCTGTTGCACTGACAGTTTCAGAGACAGTCCTTTCCCACTGAACACCCTAATGAGGACTCTCTTGGAAAAGTACTCAGAGTAAACACACACACAGAAATCAAGAAATGTTGAGGGATTAGTGCCTGACTGAAAGCTCTGCCGGATCATGGTTACACCATTCAGAGGTCTTCAGAGGAACTTTTAATCTACATCAAGGAATGCAGGACACATTTTTATACCCAATTTGGAAATTATATCTGACATGCAGAACGTCCAGAGTTCTGCTTACTGAGGGTTAAACCACTAGCAATATACCCTATATCCAAACAAAGGTGTGTATGTGTGTGTGTGAAGGGGCTCAGCTACATCAGTGAAGCTTTGCCAAAATCTACGTAGATGTTGATTTGCTCCAGTAAAATCCTTTTCTCTACTTTGAAGACAAAATTTACATAAAAGTTTTCCAAAGATTACCTTCTATCTGTGGGGTCAATAGTTTGACCAAGATAGATACCGACAATATTACAAAACATACCTCATAGAATCACAGAATGATTTAAATGACCTTAAAGATCATGGAGTTCCAACCCTCCTGCAAGGGACAAGGTCACCTCCTGCTAGGAGGTAGGAGGTCCCATCCAACCTGTCCTTGAACACTACCAGGGATGGGAAATCCACAACTTCTTTGGGCAACCTGCTCTAATGTCTCACCAGCCTCACAGTAAAATTTTCTTCCTAATATCTAATATAAATGTCCCCTTTTTAATTTTAAATCCTGTCGCTCCACTATCTCATAAAGAGTTCCTCCACACTTTTCCTGTAGTGTAGGCCTCCTTTAGGTTCTGGAAGGCTGCTATAAGGTCTCCCTGGAGCCTTCTCTTATCCAGTCTGAACAACTCCAACTCCACCTCTCTTCACAGGAGAAGAGAGAGCCCTCTGATCATCTTCATGGCCCTCTGAACTCACTCCAAAAGGGTTATGTCCTTTTTATGCTGGGGCCCCAGAGATGGATGTTTGTCAACATTTAGTCTATCTATGTGCAAAGCCAGTCTTCACTGTCTGACTCACCACTGTACACCTAATGAGGATCCAGACTAGACTTCATATGCAGGAAGATGACAGATTAAGAGTGTCGGCATCAAGAACGAATTTTGTACCTAAGTTTATACTGTAAGAAAATCTAAATCTAAAAGTGCTTGATCACTAATTCAGCTGAAAATCTGCCAGTGCAGAAGGGAGGGATTTTTTTCCTCCTTTTATGTGGAAATCCTTAAGTGAAAAGATGCAAAAATTGTAATAGCCAAGGGACAAAGAATAGGATAAGAAAAACATTTTAATAGTAGAATAATCTCCTCTCTGAACCTGCTGACATAATTACAGGTCATGTCCACAATTCATAAAGAGTGGAAAAAATTCAGGTTTGGAAGTCTTGAAGCATCACAGCAATGCCAAAGTTTTGCAGAAAACTGAAATCAGCCAGCAGACAATTTTAAATGTTTCCAAGCTGAAGGAACCTTTTTAAAAATTGTGCTTATTTTGTTTGTTAACAGGTATAATCAAATGTAATTTCAGGCCTTTTTGACCTACCAGGCTGCATGCAGTCCATCTGCATAAAGAATTAAACCAATCTTGCTAGAGAAAAGGTAAACTAATGAGTTCTCAATAAATAGTTTCATGTAGTGTCAATGAATTATACGCTCATGGTAAAGCACATGACAGTGACTTACGCTGGATTCCTCTTTGGAAACCATATTTTAGCAAATTCTAAGGATTGCAAAGGGATGCACATAATACATAGTGGGAAGACAGAGATTGGGTAAGGGGTTCATCTGTACTCCATCTCACTTGAAATACTAAATCAGACCTTCTACAGAGTGTGTATATGATGTACAGGCGTAGCTGTGCAGATCCCTGTGTGGTGCACGGCTGAGGAAGCCATGAGAGTGCTGCCACTGTAGCTGGGCATGTCCCAGGGTCACAATAATGTTGTGCTGGTGGAGTCTGACCCCTGCCATCCTTTCAGACACTGACTGTGTGTTGGAAGCTTCATCAACTTGAGGCAGGTTTGGGCAGAGAAAAGAGGGGCAGATAAATGCAACTGTAAACATTGTTGCTCTTTCTCCAGATCCAGTGACATTTTCCTAGCTGTCACCTATGGTAAAAGAGCTCTGAGTATCTCCTGCATGTGATAATTAACAGGAACAGTCAGATTGGATCTACCTCTTTGCGGTGGTGCTCCCATGGGCAATGCTGCAAAAGGCAGTCAGTTTTGTTTAACATCTTTATAAATAATATGGAGCACTCATAGACAGCTCAGGCTAGTGTCACAGTTTTCATTACTGTTCAGTGTTTGATCCCTTGGCCAATTCATAATCAATTTGCTAGCACTCATAGTCAACACACACGATACTTTTCTGCACATTCTTGACAGAAAATGTAAGAAATTAAGTGAGGAAAGATGGTGATGCTTAATTCAAAGCAGGAAACTAAGCAGACATTATAAACAGCAACAAAACTGCCACCATCAGCTTAGGTCTAAAGTACCTTACAGACTGGGAAAAGGATTTATTTCAAATGCATTATCAAGGGTGAAGCAGGCACCAGTCTAGGTAGATAGTGTTTTTGGAAAAGTGTTGGCAAAACACAAGCAACAAATTTTCTAATAAAGTACAAAGCACACCCTGTGCATGCATAGGAAATTCCAGTTTTGGTTTGGTTTTTTTTTTCTTGTGCATTGGTATCAAAATCAATTTAAATAAATCTTTCATGGAATATTTCATGAGATACTGTGGCAAAAGCTTTGCCAAAATTAATCTGAACTGTGCATGTCTCTTTTTTTCTCCACGTTGCATTTCTACCCAGAAAAGCAATTAAATTAGTTTATTACACCTTCTTTTGAAAAATGAAGTTTACTGATTTACACCCAGTCAAATTACATCCTCTTTATTGAGGCTGCAGATGTTGCAACTTAACTAAGGACATGGCTGATGTCATTTGTATTCAGACTTTCATTAGATGTTCATAGGTTTCTTCCTCTTCATACTTTCACACATTATTTCATTACCAATTGTAACCAAATTAACCAGATGGCAACTGCCATATTCACATTTGTTTCTTACTTCAGATGACAAAACTCAAAGTATACCCACAGTCTCATATTTATCAAGATAATAATTTCTGCAGTAAATCTTATGCTAAAGGCAAGATTATTGCTTGTTATTGAAGTGTTTACTGAATAGAAATAGAGCAGGCCTTTGAAAATGCTGAAAGACTCAGGTTTTCACTAAATTTTATATTGATGTCTCGCTATGCTGTTCAGCACTAATAATGTATTTTATTGTTGAAGATCCAAGTGTGCTGAGTGAACCTTTGTGAGGCGCATGTTGGACCCCATGTAAGTCAATGGATGGCCGACCTTTTGGGAAATAGCTCTGGGATAGGAAAGGAACGTAGAATCATAGAACCTTATAACGGTTAGAGTTGGAAGGGACCTTAAATATCATCAAGTTCCAACCCCCCTGCCGTGGGCAGGGACACCTCCCACTAAAGCAGGTTGCTCAAAGCCCCATCCAGCCTGGACTTAAACACTTCCAGGGATGGGGCATCAACAGCTTTTCTGGGCAACCTGTTTCAGGGCCTCACCACCCTCACAGGAAAGAATTTCTTTCTGGTATCTACTCTAAATCTCCCGTCTTCCAATTTAAAACTATTACCACTTTTTCCTGTCATTACACTCCCTGATTAGAGGGTAAGACTCTTCTCACAAGAATTTCAAAATTTTAAATTTATTTTCGTCTTTCATCAGTTTGAAAAAGCAAGAAAAAAAAGCTTAGAAAAATCTGATGTAAACAACACTTGTCTGTAATTTTGCTCCTGGCAACTTTTCTGCCTCTACAATTCAGAGTCATGAGATATTTGAAAGGCTACATATATATTTGGATGCAGACATTTCCATTTTTTTGAGGGATAATTTTTTTTTTTCCAAAACTAAAATTTTACTTAGGAAAATTTTGTGTTTGTGAGACAAGCACTTTTCCATTGGAAAAACTTTCTCATGGCAAGTTGTCAGCTGACACTGCTTACTTGCTTTCTGCCAATAAGTTTGATTTAAAGTAGTACTTTTGCAAAGTTTCCTGCTATCCATATTAACTGTAACAGCTCCATATATTATATCTATATATATATTATTATTTTTATTCTCCTCAGCTTCAATTAAAAAAAAATAAGAAGACAACTAAAATAATAATAATTAAAACAGCACTTTGAGAGTCACAGCTTGATTTTTCCTTCTGACATTACACAAAATGGCCCACTCCTACATAGCACAAAAGATCTTCAGTCTTCTAATCCCACTGCAGCTCAACCACGTTGTATATATTTGCTTTTCACCAGCAATCTGCATTTGGCTTTCTTGTAACAATTTTCATTTTTGCATTAAAGAGCAAAAAATGGACTTTTAGATGGTCTTTATATCCAGAAAATCTCTGTGTCTAGCAGATCTGGATCCATACCATGGTCCTCAGCCCAGACTCTTGGTCCTTAAGTGCTGAAGAAGGGCTGAGAGCTTCATCTGCAGCAGTACTTGACTGCTATAATATCAGCAACATTTATTGGAAAGAGATACAATCAGCAAATAAATGAGAGGGCATTTTCATGCTGGGGGCAAGCTCCCTGGCTGTCATAAGCAAGTGTAGATCTGGTGAATCAAAATGGCAATCTACAAAGCTGGAATGAGATTTCTGAGCACAACAAAGGTCCTGATTTCCAATAGCCATGTCCCCTCCTAGTTTCTCTCAGCTGCTTCAGCTGTTGATGTGCAATTCTTCCCAAGGGCAGTGGCTGTCAATAGCTCTTTGCAATCCAGAGACCCCAGGGCACCCACCATGCTGCCAGCCTACAGGGAAGAACTGCTGTGGGGCCATGAGATGTTGGACTGCCATATAGAGATTTTTGTTTCCCAAATGCTGCAGAGGTGCCATATACAAAATTTTGTATGGTCAGTATTCTCACAAATAAACAAGATTTGGATCAAAATAAATATTTAGCAGGGATTTAGCTAACTGGGTAATCTGCTAGAAGCTAGAGCTATACAGTAAAAAAAACTGAATGGCACAGATATATTGGCAATAGCTATACATGCAAAAGTTAGACCATCGTGTTTTTTCCAGTCATTGATATTCATATATTCTAAACTGGATTTTCACAAAGCATCCTGTGTCTGAAACAAATGGCTAATTCATGTAAAGCTTAATGAAAGTCAGAGTAAAACAAACAGGAAATAAAGTCCCTGGCTTTTTTGTCACAGCCTACAAAATCGCCCTCTATTTCCATTGTTTATTAGTGAATATATCGAGCTTAAAGATTTCGAAGTCACGCAACATCTATAGTGTGGAAAGAGCTAACCATAAAAGCATAAAAACCTTTCTGAAACTATGCATACAAAGAATTTATTTGTTGAAAGATAATCATTGAGATTTATTTATCTGACTGGAATACACGCAAGCTAAAACCAAAATCTTTCAGATATAAATATTTTCATTTGTGTGGCAAGTGGTAATTTGTGTTAAATATAAACAAGCAACATTGTTTCGAGATTTTATAACATTATTTGAAAGTATGCATTCTTTCTCTGCTTTCGGAATAAAATTAAAACTACTAGTGCAGTCCTTTTGGGATGGCAATGTATTTTATTGATACATTTTATTGAGACCATACTTTGTATCTGAACTCATCCATTAAAATTTTCATTAAGGCATTTAATTCTTTTTCTATTAGATATTAATGTTTTTCTATGGCTTCATCTTTATTGAAATACCATATCAGGCAAATAGTAACTGAAAAAAAACACTGAATTTTATTTTTAACTACTGATTTTGGAGAAATGCTCTTGAAAGGTTTCTGTCAAAAAGAATATCATTATCTCAATGGGTAGGTTTTACAGCATGGCTTTACTCTCTGAAACGATGATTCAGTGAGACAATTTACTTTCATAAATGTAATTATGTGTCTTACAGACCTGAAGCCCAATCCAGTTCAAATTGCAGAGAAATCAGTTAATAATTCTGTTACATGAGCCATTTTATTATTTGTAATAAAATAATGCACATTTTTTCTTGAAGTTTATATCATATGCATGTGTTCAAAAATACTTTTATTCTTAGAAAACTGACTGTGCCTATGTGACAAAATGTGTGATGTAGTAAAATTTATTCAGAAAGCATAAAACCTTAATAGGTTCAGAAAAAAATGCTGTATGATATTTTTTTATCCTAATCAAAAAAGTGGAAACCCATTTTATAGAAAACAACTAGATAAAGAGCTCTAAATGGCATTAATCTGAATAATTAACCCTCCACTCAACAGATCAATCTAGATATTCCTCCTGTTGCAAACTAGCAGTGTCTCCTCAGCTTCAATTATAGTATGACTTTTCTGAGAAAATCAAAATATATTTAAAGTGTTTAGATTTTCTTCAATTGATATATAGCAATAACGTTGTGAATTTTGAATTCTATAAGGGCCACACATATTCTCTCCTTAGCTTGCACACAAACTTTGCCTTCCAGTATAATTTTATCTTATTCTAAAAGCTTAGTTTCAAGAATGTAGTGTAAGGCATGTAAAAAAGCAAAGAATCTGGAATGATGCTTTTGAAAATTCTGTGGCAGATTTTAAGTAGGATAATGAACTAGATAGTTTTCATGATTAATAATATACTACTCATATTTAGTATGCCCAACTGTACAGCAGCCTTGGACTTAATGACTTATGGTCTACTTAGACAGGTTAGGTATAGAAATGGGAGAAGCAGACCAAACAGTGCAATTGTAGAAAACACGTTAGCCCCATATTTTACAGTGGGAACTAACTGAGGGGGGATAAAAAAGATGGAATCAAGTCATTCTGCAAGCAGCAGACCAAATGAACAAGTTTCCTTTGGCTTTATGACAATTTACAATTGTCTCTTGTGTCTTCTCCCCTCCTTCTGAGTCTGCAGGACTAGCAAAAGCCAGATGGGCTGGTGAGCAAGGGAATACTGGAAGGATTTGGCAGCTTTCCAATCTCTGTAGCTAATGAAGCAGAGGTGGCTCCAAGTAGTAGATGAGCACTGCAGAGAGAGGCGGCCTTGGCATGGGATGCTTCCATTCAGAAATAAATCAGGCACCAGGGCATCTGAATTAATAATTACTTCAAGAAGAAAACAAGAATGCTGTCAACTTTAGCAGAAAAGACATGAAGCACTTCTCATGGAGGCATTTCTGTGAGTGGGATGGTTTTGAGACTATGCCTATGCACTTGTGCTATGGTTATTCTTCTTCTAAAGGCATTGCTAAATATCCTTCCTAAGAGAACAGGTCTGTGTGTTTCTTTCTCTCACAAGGGGTGTTTATTTTCTCCTTTTCTTTAGAGTTTTTTGTTTTGACTGCTCAAGGGAACCTTTCTCCATTAGATACCCAGCTCTTGAGCAGGATAGATGGATTCATGCATGCATGAATGATTGTCACTAGGCAGTAGGAAGAAAGACTTACCATACCAAGAAAAACATTTTCAGAAGTGTTCAAGTGATTGCAGCGCCTATAACTCTGTTGCAAAGCTCTTCACAGCAGAAATCCTACCAGTGGTCCTTTAATTTCCAAAGTCATTGAAAAAGATTTTATTTTAAATATAAATTTGCTTGTTCTACCTACCAGAAGAAGTTTACACACCTTGTCCAGAATGGATTCACACACTCCACCACCTGACAGCCTGGTAACGTGGAACAGAATGGTGAGCTGGGTCCTGCCCTGCAAATGCTGTAACGTTCATGCCACCCAAGCGAGGGAGGATGCCTTCCAAAGGCTGGTTGTATGGTGGGCCTGAAGAGGGACAGTGAATGGCAGCTTTTATCTAGGAGTCATAAATAGACCAAATACCTTGTAAACTTTCATTCCATATAGTTTTGCACTATGGAGGGCATAGTTTAATGACGACCTAGTTTGACCTCAAAAAAATAGAAAATACACTGTTGACCATGGGCAGCCACAATTTTTGTATTAACTGTGTTCAAATACTTATCTGCTAAAATGTGTTAATATGGCAATTTTAAATGCTTAAAAATAAAACCTACTCTAGATTTAGTTGCAATGGAGATCAATCTAGAAACTAAGATCTGCAGATAGATTTCCTGGTGTTAGATGCTTCTCTCCATGTACGATATTCACTGACTATGAAACCAGTCTAGGTTTTATATTCCAGGCTTATGAACTTAAGTCAATTAAATTTGTTTACTATCTTTGCTACCCTTAAAGAAGTAAGTTCAGTCTGGCATATCAGCAACCCTTGCTCCCCCCAGAATATTAGACTTTACAAAGAATAATTAATCCTGAAACTTGGAAGATTCATTAATGCCTGAACAGGCAAACTGTAAGCATGTACAAGAGAAGACAGTGCAAGTGACAAAGAAAGTGTCTTAATGATGGCACTTGGCACAAATATGATTGCTTCGCTGGGGGTCTGTGCCTTAACCACACTATCCTCAATCACCTAAAGATAAAAAAAAAAACCTGTTAATGCCATATTCTTTGTCAAACAGACTAACTTCAAACTGACCTACATGAAACTGAGGACAGCGAAATGCTGCTTTCTTTTCCCATCAGCCCCGCGGTGTCAAGTTAGAAGCACACAACATCCTCCCTGCTGCAGAAATCAAAAGTTGAATCAAACAGAAATTAGAAACTTTCTTCATTATACTGGTCATGTGAATTAATGTGTGATCCTATATATTAACCCTCTAGACATTTAGGGAAATAAGTTTTTTTGGATCTTTTTTAAAGAGTTGCCACTGACACTGTTCTAAACATACAAAAGCACAAAGAGTAGATACCCAAAATGGATCTAGACCAAAGGACTTCCTTAGAGCATTAACTTTGAAATCATCATCACCCACATTAAAAATTATCTGTTGTCAGGTGCAGGGGAGTACTGTATCCAGCTCTGGAATCCTCAGCACAGGAAGGACATAGACCTGTTGGAATGGGTCCAGAGGATGACCACAAAGATGATCAGAGGGCTGAAGCACCTCTCCTATGAAGACAGGCTGAGAGAGTTGGGGTTGTTCAGCCTGGAGAAGTCTCCAGGGAGATCTTATAACAGCCTTCCAGTACCTAAAGAAGGCCTACAAGAGAGCTGGGGAGGGACTCTTTATGGAAGAGTGCAACAATAGGATAAGGATTAACAGTTTTAAAACGAAAGAGGGGAGATTTAGATTAGATACCAGAAAGAAATTCTTTCCTGTGAGGGTGGTAAGACATTGGAGCAGGTTGCCCAGAGAAGTTGTGGATGCCCCATCCCTGGAAGTGTTCAAGACTGTGCTGGATGGGGCTTTGAGCAACCTGGTCTAGTGGGAGGTGTCCCTGTCCATGGCAGGGTGGTTGGAACTTGATGATCCTCAAGGTCCCTTCCAACTCTAACCGATCTATGATTCTATGATTCTGTGACTTGTCCCCATGCTAGTGCTATTTATTTCAGAACATAAATGAGTTACACTGCATAACTTTACCTAGCAGAGGCTGATGACAGCCTCTGCACAATTGTTGAGGCATCTTACAATAAATTTCAGGATTTCTTATTGAATTTTAAAATGTTGTACTGCATGGCAAAAGATCTATGTGCACATGGGCATTCCAAATTAATTTTAAGCACATCAAAATTTTAAGGAGACATAGTGTCTCCTAGTAGATAATTGATATGGTTTGAAGGAAAAAAAAATAACCACCAAGTGTCCACACAGTGATGATGACTCATAGAAGAGCTTATGGGCCTGATACTTTGTGTGTGTTTTCTACTGTATTTTATTGTCTGGCTGAGGCAGATTTAATTTTACCCATAGCAGCCCTTATAGTACTGTGCTTTGTTTTAGTAGCTAGGAAGGTATTGATAACACACTAGTGTTTTGATAACTGGTGAGCAATGTTCACACAGTGCCCAGGTTTTCTCTCTCCAACATCCCCCCTTCACCAGTAGGCTCGGGGTGGGAAAGTTCCTGGGAGGGAACATAACCGGTACAGCTGACTCAAACTGACCAAAGGGATATTCCATACCCCATGCTGTCTGCTCAGCAATAAAACCTAAGAGAAAGGAGGAGAGGTGAGGGGCATTTTTACATTATTTATGGCTTTTTTCTTCTGGAGCAACTGTCATACATACTAAAGCCTTTCTTCCCGGGAAGTGGCTGGACATCACCTGCTGATAGGAAGTGAGAATAAATCTTTTGTTTTCATTTTGCTTCTGTGTGTACTTTATTAAAATGCATTTATCTTGATGAACAAGTTGTTTTCCCATCTTATTTTCTCCTTGCTGTTACCATGAAGCCCAGCTATGAGAAAACCCTCTAAGACTCTTTGAAGTTTGAGAAGGAAGGCATTCTTTATTACAGCGCTGGAATATCACTGCCCTGTCCTGTTGAGGAGGGGAGTAGTACAGCAGCTGGGTGAGCCCCTTGCATCCAGCCAAGGTCAACCCACCACATCCACATATATAAGTTTTTCTTATAATAAAAATGTGAATTATTTTAACATCAAAACCTTCCATGCTTTAAATCATCACAGTCAGAACTACATCTTTAGTACTAACATGTGCAAAACTTAGTGAAAAATGTCCCCTTTTTCAGAAAAGATGCAAAGGAGTGTTGCTTTCACAAGGTTTGTTTTAAAAACATGGAGCATAATCAGAACTAGGAAAGAGACACAGAAGCTGATTACTCATGCACTGACCTTTGTCTTTATTTATCTATCTATAATAAACTTGAGATCTCTATCTCTACCCAGAACCTCAAAATCAGTGCTGTTTAGCATCATACATTGCACTGCCCCTGGGATTTTTCAGTGCTTCTGAGCCAAATTTTTGACAAGAAATAGAAACACCCTCAGGGTATGACCACCAGGGATACTTTTGTGTTCGTCCGTGCTAAGAGAAGTGATTGTTGGCTCTAGGATTTGGGAAAGGACTGAAGTACAATGTAATTACTCCATGGTCCAGTCACATAGCAAAATTTGTGGATTTGATGGTGTTACCTTTATTTCATGCTGAATAACACCTCTCGGTGTAAAAAGATTATATAGTTGTATAGTTAAACTGAGACTAGAGTAACTACTTAATTTCCACAGAAACTACAGAGAGTTAGGTGTGTGCCCAACTCTTCTATATGAAGTTGTTTCAAAATTGTAGATAATATGAATGTGGTAGATTCAGACTTCTTAATGTTAGGAAATCTTTGAAAGTAGGTAATATGCTATAGTTCCTTAGCATTTTACTCCTTCTTCTGCTCCTCTATCTTTCTGTGCAGCTGAACAATGTGCAAGACTGATTATTATAGCAGGGGCTGGCTGCTGCAATCCAGTTGTGGTCATGCTGCTAACAGAGACCCTACTGACTTGTGTCAAGCTCATTGCAGCAATGAGGATGGCTACAATGGCATGGCTTGTGTTACTTGAGCATCTACCTAGGGAAACTTTGTGCTGTTACCATGGTTTGTGGAAGTTACACAGTTTGGTTTTGGTTTTTTTTGTTGTTTGTGGTTTTTGTTTGTTTGTTTGTTTGTTTTGTTTGGGTGGGGTTTTTTTTTCTGTTTTTTCTTCACAACACATTTGCACTACAGAGAAAGCTGTAACCTCTTGGGGCTAGAGACTGGCTTTAGGGTCCATGGTTGAACATTATATCTGGTGAAATGGATTTAGCCTGTGTACAAACCATCTTATCAAGTATTATAATTTTAGACAGGGTGAAACAACAGTCTGAATAACTGGAGGTTAAACCTACAGGGAACAAGATTTTTAACTCAAAAGCTCAAGTTCTAGCACCAACTGCATGCAGACTGGATTTACTGTTTCTTAGTCTTGTCTTTAGAATTAATTGAGAACCAGAAATGTAAGGTAGCTAATGGGGTTGATTCTCAGTCCCTTCAAAATAACTATTACAAAAAAAATCTCTCACAGAATGGTTTACCAGACAGCATCTTAGTGCCAGAGGGATTAGGCTGCTCTCTTTTAACAAGAAACAAAACCTACAAAAGAAGATCTGACTACAAGGATCCATAAATAGATATTACCCAGCGGTGGTTCCAGAGCTGTAATTCAACATTTACAGATGACGTTTTGTAAATATTTGCAGACAGGCAGTCTGTGGGCAAGTAGCAGTCACTTTTTAAAGCAACACAAAGGGAAATCATAGAAAGTTTACATACAGTATTCATTGCTTATACGATATAAGTACCTGTGAACTAGTTACATGCTAATACAGCTATAGCTTGATTCCAAATGCTTCCCTTCCTAAAAACATTGTTCAGACATGATGCTTGCCATGTTTTATCAAATCATTCTGGATTATAGTAGCTCAAAGACACTACATCACCACTGACATAACATGATATGACCTGACAGGTGTGAGATGACCTCATGTGATTCCACACAAAGATCATTTTGTGTAGCTGAATACTGAGTTTTAAGTAATTTAAAGCTAGTATTTATTTTACATGCTTCTTTGAAGATTTTTGTTCTTCAAACTCAAGAGGAAGAAATTGGGAATCCAATTTGAAATGTCTTCATCTGCAAAGAGCAAAATTTGGGAGGATAGTTGAAAGAAATGACATCACTAGTGGTACCACAGTTACAAGAGCCGGAATAATCCTTTTGGAAAATGAAAAGAGAATGAAAACCAAGTTGTTCCAGTGTTGCTTACCACAGCTAGTTCTGATCATGTACCTACATGTATACCATTAGCTGTTCACTACTGAGAGCAGAGGGATCCCCAGCCCACCTGCTATGCAGGTGCTGTGATGGAGTTGCTCTGTAGGCAAGCACTCGCATAAGCAGCCCCAGGAATGTAGTGCCATGTCTCAGTTCCAGGTACAAAAAAGTGAAACAGCTGTAATTATTTCTGACACTTTTAGTACGCACTGCTGTCACGCATAGTGCTTACAATGTCTAACAGTGTAGTCTCTCTATGCTTGCCTTGTCCTCTGTAGCTTGGGAAATCCAGTAAGAATGTTAGCAATAGAAATATTTACTGTCCGAAAGGCTAAGTAGTTTATTTCTTTCCCTTTCTGGGGGGGAACTGCAGTGCTAAAGTCTGTCACCTGCTGTTGTAATAAATGTTTTCCATGGACATGAGAGGGGGAGATTTAAGTGACCAACTTATAATGCCTTTGTCTATGTCTGAAACTGGGGTCTAGGCTCTTTATGATGAGTGAAGAGAAAGAAGCATTTTATGTGTGATTGATATTATCTAATTCAAGTGTCTGCCTGAAGTTGAGGTGTTTTGTATCTCAATATTGCCTATTTTTTCTGCCAGACATCTGGAAAGGCTAGACAAGTAGCTCTGCTGTTGATCTCTGTATTTACAAGATTGAAGTTAATTTAAATGTGAACTTTGGGTTCTAAAAGACTTAAAAACACTGAATAATATATGTATAAAAAAAAAAAAAAAAAAAAAGATAGTAAGATTCCTATATCTGTCAGCTCTGCAGTACGTTTGTTTCCTCTCTTTTCTGCAGATGTATACATAATTAGAGTTTGCAACCAGGAGCTATTACAAGCCAGGGTAGTGCTTTCCCAATTCCTCCCCAACCAAATATCTCTTACAAATCAAATGGATCTTTTCTCTGAACTGCGACCATGGAACTGCACTCAGCACATATATTTTGCCACAGGGTTTCATCCTTTGCCTATAGTCAATGACAAACTCAAAGTGTTTTGCACCAGTTATTTTAAAGTTGTGCCATGCCAATAAACATAAAACAGACCCCAGAAATTCTACATTCTATTTTTCTTTCAAATATGAATGCTAAACTAAATTGGTATAGTTATGGATTCACATTTTCTTTGTTTTTAATTTTTCATATGATTTGTTGCATCTCCTTGGGCCTGTGAGTCAAAAAGTGCTGTCTATTACATGTTACTGCGTTTTCTTCCTATCCCAGAAATCTAATGGAAGTGAAATACAGCCTGACAATGGTAGATAAAACAAGACATTAAAATAAAAGATAATTTTTCAAGCACCATCAAACAGCAATTGTGATCACAGTTGCCAAGAACTGCTCATACACAGCCTTAATCAAGGAAAGAATGGATCTTCCTTTCCATCTACGACTATGATTGACAATAACAAGTGGACGTAAACAGGCAGATATTGCTCAGAATAAGTTGGCTAATTGGTATCATTTAGTCACTGTATAAAACAGATGGTTTCCTTCCCAATTTAAGTTTAATAAATATTGATAGAGTATTTAATGGCAAGTATTGTAACTGGTCTGAAAGAAGTAATGATCAAGAACAGTAACAGTGTAGA
>VZTM01003963.1:8552-37328 GCA_013400555.1 Jacana jacana | reverse complement strand
ACTGAAAAGGTTATCAAGCTTTGGAACAGGCTGCCCAGGAAAATGGGTTGAGTCATCACCACTTGAGGTATTACAAAATATGTAGATATGGAGCTTAGGGACACGGTTTAGTGGTGAACTTGATCTAAATTACCATTGGTCTTGATGATCTTGAAAGTAATTTCCGATCCAAATGATTCTNCCATGTCTCAGTTCCAGGTACAAAAAAGTGAAACAGCTGTAATTATTTCTGACACTTTTAGTACGCACTGCTGTCACGCATAGTGCTTACAATGTCTAACAGTGTAGTCTCTCTATGCTTGCCTTGTCCTCTGTAGCTTGGGAAATCCAGTAAGAATGTTAGCAATAGAAATATTTACTGTCCGAAAGGCTAAGTAGTTTATTTCTTTCCCTTTCTGGGGGGGAACTGCAGTGCTAAAGTCTGTCACCTGCTGTTGTAATAAATGTTTTCCATGGACATGAGAGGGGGAGATTTAAGTGACCAACTTATAATGCCTTTGTCTATGTCTGAAACTGGGGTCTAGGCTCTTTATGATGAGTGAAGAGAAAGAAGCATTTTATGTGTGATTGATATTATCTAATTCAAGTGTCTGCCTGAAGTTGAGGTGTTTTGTATCTCAATATTGCCTATTTTTTCTGCCAGACATCTGGAAAGGCTAGACAAGTAGCTCTGCTGTTGATCTCTGTATTTACAAGATTGAAGTTAATTTAAATGTGAACTTTGGGTTCTAAAAGACTTAAAAACACTGAATAATATATGTATAAAAGAAAAAAAAAAAAAGATAGTAAGATTCCTATATCTGTCAGCTCTGCAGTACGTTTGTTTCCTCTCTTTTCTGCAGATGTATACATAATTAGAGTTTGCAACCAGGAGCTATTACAAGCCAGGGTAGTGCTTTCCCAATTCCTCCCCAACCAAATATCTCTTACAAATCAAATGGATCTTTTCTCTGAACTGCGACCATGGAACTGCACTCAGCACATATATTTTGCCACAGGGTTTCATCCTTTGCCTATAGTCAATGACAAACTCAAAGTGTTTTGCACCAGTTATTTTAAAGTTGTGCCATGCCAATAAACATAAAACAGACCCCAGAAATTCTACATTCTATTTTTCTTTCAAATATGAATGCTAAACTAAATTGGTATAGTTATGGATTCACATTTTCTTTGTTTTTAATTTTTCATATGATTTGTTGCATCTCCTTGGGCCTGTGAGTCAAAAAGTGCTGTCTATTACATGTTACTGCGTTTTCTTCCTATCCCAGAAATCTAATGGAAGTGAAATACAGCCTGACAATGGTAGATAAAACAAGACATTAAAATAAGAGATAATTTTTCAAGCACCATCAAACAGCAATTGTGATCACAGTTGCCAAGAACTGCTCATACACAGCCTTAATCAAGGAAAGAATGGATCTTCCTTTCCATCTACGACTATGATTGACAATAACAAGTGGACGTAAACAGGCAGATATTGCTCAGAATAAGTTGGCTAATTGGTATCATTTAGTCACTGTATAAAACAGATGGTTTCCTTCCCAATTTAAGTTTAATAAATATTGATAGAGTATTTAATGGCAAGTATTGTAACTGGTCTGAAAGAAGTAATGATCAAGAACAGTAACAGTGTAGACATTAGCAGGTAATAATGAACAAGCTACTAAAATATAACCTCAACTCTGCTGAAGTTCATCAGCCACTGACTTCTGCAGCGGAGTGGGGGCTTGTGTCAAATTTTTACCTCAGACATTAAAAGAGTAACACTTATAAAAGAGAATCAAAGTGTTGCTGTACATAAGTTATAATTAATTGGTCCTTCAAAGGATTTTCAAATTTTTTCTTTTATAATCTTTTTTTAAAATAAGTAATTTGCTATGGACCTCATATTTGTAGTAGTTCTGGTACCAGAACTGGTTAGAGATGGAATATGAAGCTCGTTTCACTGTCCAGAAAAATGAGATCCCTTGCCTTCCCTCCATAATGCTCTGTGTATCAGGTCAGAGGTCAGCAGCATAATGGCTCTTCTACTTCATGCTGAAAACAAAACGCCTTGAGCTGACTTGATTCACTTCAGAGTTTATATAAAACAAATTCTTATATAAATGAAGGATCACAAGGCTTATGAGGATTGGTTGAGGGAACTAGGGTTTTTTTACTTTGGAGAAAAGGAAGCTCACAGGAGACCTTCCTGAATTCTACAACTATCCGAAAGGAGGTAGTAGAGAGGTTGGTGTTGGTCTCTTCTCCCAAGTAATGAGTGATAGGATGACAGGACATGGCTTCAAATTGGGGGAGGTTTAGCTTGGTTGAATATTAGGAAAAAAATTCTTTACTGAAAAGGTTATCAAGCTTTGGAACAGGCTGCCCAGGAAAATGGGTTGAGTCATCACCACTTGAGGTATTACAAAATATGTAGATATGGAGCTTAGGGACACGGTTTAGTGGTGAACTTGATCTAAATTACCATTGGTCTTGATGATCTTGAAAGTAATTTCCGATCCAAATGATTCTATGATTCTAAATGTAAATGGTATACATACCTGAACAGGTAAATCCAAATACATTACATGGGGATCCAACAAACCAAGAAAAGTGCTTCATACCTAAACTAACTTTTGAATTCTTTGTTACAAACCAATAAAAAAATTAAGCAGTTATGCATGTATGGGAGAGGCAAAAATACACATGCAGTTTTGAGCATTCTATTGAGAAGTTGTGTTCTCACTTTACATAAGGTTAGAGCGCACTTCAGGCTAATGTTCTGTATTGGTGAAATGAATAGTTTATGGGGATTTCATAGGGGGCTTTGATTATGAGAACAAAAGAAATACCCTAGAATTTTCATTTTCATGGGAGAAAGAATACTCAGTTCTATTTTAGGCAGGAAATACCTGCGTATCTCTTGAATAACTAAGATATTTAACATTACATTGCCTCTTATGTTTGCAATAACCTGTGAGATAAGGACTTTTTTTTCTTGTTGTTTTAAATAGAGATGTTTAGATGAAAAAAAGGAGCTAAATAAACATTAGGAAATTTGACATAATTTATTTAGAAAGTCTGTGGAAGAGACCTAAAACTAAAATCTTGCTTGTGAACAGCCTTGTGCTGACCTCAATAACTGTGGGTCTGAAAGAATGGATTCACATGATTTCGTCTAACTCATTGCATAATATAAGCAAGTTGTTATTCCAGATAGTAGGACCAATATTGCATAGCTCAATTTATCAATCTTTTCATATTAGTTTATTTAAAAAAACCCACAAAACAACACACTTTTATTCTTATACCCTTTTGTGGTGGATGAAGGAATTCAGGTTTTGCTTCTTATTTTTGGAATTTTACATAGACTTGAAATTGAGTGTTTCCATCTTCTGAAACCCTCTAAATTAATATTTGCCACTTCTAATTATAAGGTTACATAGACATCTTACAATCAATTACAGTGTGGTTCATACTGTGTGGATAACACCTGTCATGGTGAGAAGAGGATTTAGACATCTCTGGAAATCAAAATGTGCTGATACTTTCCTCATTAAACCATGGAAAGAGCTGCATAACTCAGACTTCCGTAAACCAGCAGGTAGGTAGTTATGCATTAAGCAAGCATAAAAAAAGACAAAACAAACAAACAAAAAAACCCACCAAAAACCTCCACCAATTCTAACATACTGATTTCCATAGCAACAGAACTGATATCTTGAGTACAAAGTATATAACCCAGCAAAGAAAGTAGAACTGAGTGGGAAAGCTGCTTAAACCAAAAGAGAAGTATAAAGAGTGGTATGGCATTAATTTTTTATAAATATAAATTTTTATATCAAGAAAGACATATAAACCTTTCCCTTAGTCCTATCATGACAAATTATATACTCTGGTGACTTAGACACTTGGGTAGTTTATGACAGTGGATAAGTACATTACATATGGTAAGTGCTCACATAAATGAAATTGAATCTCACAAATTCTCAGCAGAAGGATGAGGTTTCCAGCAGTCAGCTGACAAAGTGAAATTTTTTAAAGACTTCCTTTTGGAAGTAATCTGGGGACAGAAGGAAATTACTTCAGGGGCTAAAAATGACCTATAGCTATACTGACCTGAACATAAAAGTACAAATAAAGCTGTAATCCTGATTCACTGTGTTAGAACTGTCACAGTTTACATGGCAGATTAAATACTACTGAATTAACAAAAAAATTAATCTTTGTTCTTTCACTTCTTATCTGAAAGAAGAATCTGTGCTCTCTCTGAATGTGAAAAAAGTGATGCAGGTGCCCCCTCCATCACCCTTCCCCTTCCCACACCCCCAAAAAAAAAATTATTCTGCCACTTGTTCATTCTGAGCTGGTCAGATTTACTATCTGATAACAAGTGTCCTTGGCACCCAGTTCTGTTAATCCTAAATTGAGAATTATAGCAGTTTGTGTATGATGTCACTTCTAAATCAGTAGAGCTCCACTGTATATTGATTTGTCCTCATAATTAAGAAATGAAGTACAATTAATAGTAATTCTATAATGGACGTCTAACTTTTATGTAAATAACTTTTTAGATAAGGCTGCTTGAATACAGCGTTGGTGGTGCCCCCTCATAGCAAGTTTCCAGGGTTTCCCAGGAGTAATACTAAAGAAAATCAAAGGGTCAAAATGAGTAAATTTAATATTCATGCCAAAGATTATACAAATAACTCTTCTCTTATTGATTACTTACATGACCACAGAATTACGTATTATTAGGGTTCTGAAACTGAAGATGGACAAAAATTCAAATGACTGCAGAAACTGTCTCAGGATGGGAAAAAAGGTTACAAGTTAAAAAGAAACAAACAAACAAAAAAGGTCATTATTTGTTCTTGAGGGATTGATTAAGTGTGTCAAAGGAAGTCAGCCAGCAATCTCTCAGTCTCTTCACTTCAGTGGGAGGTCATGAAATTTAATTAGTGAGAAGAGACAGCTTTCACACTAAGGAGAGAAGTGGAGGGAAAACAGGAACATCAGTGTACACAGAGAATAATGCTACAGTGCATAACAATCTCTATTAAAACTGAATAAAAAGGCAAAGCTGTTGGCCTCTGCTCTTTGTTGCAGGGCTTTCTCTTTTTAAATAAAAAACTGAAAAATTAGCTAAAGCTATATTTTGGTTGTTAATGGTATGAGGCTTAGTTCTACTAGGGCTGAAGGCACAAGTACAGTTCTACCCCTTCAAAGTTAGATGAATCCTTCCAAATTCAGATTTACATGCTCACAGATTTTTTTTCCCCATTAGAAAAAACAGTTTGGATTGAGGTTGGTTTTGCCTTTTTTTTTTTCCCTTTATGGCTTACTTATTTAATGGATTTATGTGCCCTGAAGTTCAGATAAATTGAGCTTTAGATTAACCCAGGTTTTTTGTACTTGGATCTCATGGAGAATCCCCAGGCAAAGTTTGGCAAAATGTGCATTGCTAATGCATCTACAAATGTTCATAGGGCTGGACTGCAGCAGAAGCACTATAAGCCCATGCCTAGGGTCTCAAATTCCTTGCAATATTTGATTTAATAAATAGTGAAATTCTCATTAATAAGAAAAGCAATCCTGGAAATTGCTGTTTTCATGCAATAACTTGGAAATGTGACCAAAACATTCTTGAAGGGGTAATGCATGCCACTTCTCCAGCGAGGCCAAAGCATGTCCCTGAGTGACACCCAAAGGTACCCCAGAGAAGAGGGAGTCCCTCCAGTCCAGCTTGGCCAAGGACACTTACCCAGCTTGGCCAAGGAAGAGGCTGGCCAGAGATCATAAAGGTGTGGATAGGTATCATATGCTGGATGAACGTCAGTCAGATCGGACGGCGTCACAGTGCTCTCTCCAGGGTGCAGACCAGCCCCACTGCTGAGCACTGAGGGCAAGGTGAGTGAATGAAATCTGTGGTTCATAATAGCACGTGCCTTCTGAAAAAAAAACAAACCCAACACATTTTGAAGTATTGTCTGTGTACTGATATCTTTTCATTTCTCTGTTGTTCTTCAGGTAGTCCACCAAGATCAGTGATAGTTCTCTATCTTCTGGAGATACAGACATTTTATAGATCTGTGTGTATGGTGTTTTAGAAGCAATACCAATTTGTTTGAAATGTCAGTGTGTTAAGTAACCGTTAGGCTTTTTTTTTTCCAAATGCATAGAGTGGAAATAAACATCTTTTATTACCTTCCTCTTCTCCAGGGGGAAGGAGCCTCTATGGATTTAATTGTTCAATTCTCCTTGAAATTTCTCGCTGAGCCATCTTCCCCAGGACAGGACTTTGGGGCACTGTGGTGCAACCCCTGCTTCCCAATAACCTGTGCAGGGCAGAGGCAGCTGCAGCGTCAGGTGTCCAACAGGTGAAGAACTCTTGATCTCCTTGGACTCCTAAGGTGGAACCAGGAGCCTGATTTAGCAAGACAATAGCTCCTTGTTGTGGCTTAGGACCTTGGGAGATCTTCAAACCTTAAACTTGTTTTGTTCCTGGATTTTGCTGCCAAACATTAATTTCAGTCACAGAACACAGCTATTTCAGTAAACCAGATTTTTTTGCCTTGCATTTTTTAACAGACAGTAGGTGATGGGAACTATTTAAGAACAGAACAAAACAAGCAAACACCAAAGAGAAAATAATAGAATCCCCAAACACATTGATTATTAATTTCAAATGGTGACTATTTTACCTTCAAGACATTTAGAATTATGAGTTCTGTCATGTGTGTTTTCCTGGGGTACCAAGAGGAAGAACAAAATAGAATACCAAAACACCGAAGCTCACACTTACAGTACTCAAGACCCATCAGACTCTCTTATTCCTTTTCCTCTCATACTTGATAATATTTTATAACTTGCACTTGATACTTTAGTTTGTAAATAGGATTTTGAACAATGCTAGAGAAATGCATTATGGGAACATTACTATATAAAACTCAATGGAAAAAAGTTTAATTCAAGAAAACCACAGAGAGTATAAAGTCTTCTTACTATGTCCAAAAGAGCTTCTTGATAAAAACATCTTTCTGATCAGGTGTAAGCAAAAGAAATCTGGGGTACAAGGAAACACTATTTTACTTCTATGAATATATTTAAATAAAACAGGAAGTATTTCTGATCATGAGGCAGTGAGTATCTGACTACGTCACAAAAAGTCAAACAGCTTCCAGCTATCCATTGAAAAAACTTTTGGCTGTGAACAAATTACAGATAGAAATACTCCAGTTTGTCTCTAGTTAAAAGCAGGTTTCTTTTTGCATGTATTTGAGGATCAAACCTCAAAACTGTCAATCATTTCAGATGACTACGAATAAGATCCTATTAAGTTTTTTGCTGTTCTTTACTCCTGTGGATCCTGTCTTTCAAAAACACTAACTTTAGTTTTGTTGTTAGTGCAAAAAGACACACAGAAAATATCATTCTTCTCTGTCTAGAGAGTACTTAAATCTGCCAGGTTATCTCAGTATGCATCTAAAATTTCTTACTTTTTGTTAAATTGACTCATGTTAACCTAATAAGCATCCTACTGAAATCCCACATTTGATTACTTGCATGCAGAAGAATTATTCAAAGCAACCCAGCTGTTGATCATCACTATACTAATTTCTCTTGAGAAACCATATAAAAGAAAGCAAGTGAAAGGGAGTAAAGAATAAAAGAGTATAAAATTTAAGCCCATCAAAAATTCAGAGTAAAGACTAAGAGCTACCAGAGCTTCAAGGAATGTGTGAGATAAACTAAACAGATGAAAAGTGTGATTTGGTTTCCACTGGATTTTCACACATTCTAAGTACTACATTATATACTTCTGCTTTGCGTTTAGTGAACCTCCAAATGGGAGCAAGTCTTGCTCAGAAGCCATGAGTCTAAAAGAATCAAGCATAGTGTTAGAGAAAGGTATCTTATGCCCTCCTCGACTTAAAAGATAAACTTCAAAGTGCAGTACCAACAAAACCAATTTCAGAAATATCGGATAGTTCACAGGGTAGACAAGGATTCAAGGGTGAAAATGTAAGTTAATTGTTCATCATAGAAAGAAGCTTCAATATAAAGAAAAGCTTTAATTTAACGCTATACAGCTGATCTTTCATAATTCCCTGAAGATGTTCCAGGCTGCTTCAATTCTGATATCTCCAGAATGAATGAATGAAGTTGCAAACCGTGATTACAAGTGTAAGAAAGAATATAGCATCTGAGATTTTTTTCACTAACCTGAAAGATAGCTGTAGAGGGAAAGAGGAAGGAAATAAACCTTTTTAATACGTTTTAATAACTTTAAAATGTATTAAAAACTAAAATTTAAAAATTAATAGTTTTGATAACTAATGACATTTGTATGTCAGTATTGTACTTCAACCCATGGTCTAGTGGCTTGGATATGCCACCTTCAGGTTTTTACAGGTGCTTTCTACAGGGGGGCCAGTTTGGATCAAAAAGCCCTTAGATGTTTCACTGAGCAGCTTCCTATGCCGTAAGGTTGAATATGTTTTCTCACTACATAACACTCCATCAAATACATCATAAAGCATCAGCACTCAGGTACAAACGCAGATTAGGTGCTCCAATGCACACTGTTCTCCATCTGGACAGAGCACATGAGAACGGATAGCATAGTATTGATGCTAGTTATGTTGTTCTATATGCAGATGAGAAGCACCCAGATATTCAAGTGAGGAATATGACATAAGAATTTATATAAAAACAGGATATTATGGGAACTGTAGAAATCTCTGAAGTAGAATTGTATTCAAAAGTACCTGTAATTATTATAAACCTTCCTTCAGATTCCATAGTAGGAGATGTATCAGAATGGATCTAAATTACTTATTGGAAAAAGAAGTTTATGTGAAAGTTTGTAGGGTTTACAATACGACCCATGATTAAACATATCACCAACAGTGTTACTAGGAGAACTCATACACAATAATACAGCTAATTTAGCTGTAGGTCTATAAAATATTCATACTAAGTTAGGATAGTGGGAATTATTTTTTTTTTGTGGCAGAGATTTTATGCCATTATATGAAAAGTGTGAATAAAATGTAATATACCTTTAGATGCTGCCTTTCTAATGTACTTTTAAAACTTTAAGAATATGGCTAGACATGTAGAGTTGTTGCCTATCTATTTTTGCAGTGTTCATGCCAGTGTTGCTGACTTTGTTCCTATGCATCTTAATCTAAAGCTGAAGTATCAGAAACTTCCCATTTGCGTATTTACCCATCTAACCACAGTGCTTTCATCAAAACTGCAGAGCAGCATACTCAATAGCAGAGAGTGTCTGTGCACTTTAATACTCCAGGTTATATATGTCCTCAGCTGATGTATATGAGCAGAGCTCCACTGATTTCAATTCTTTTACGCTCACCCTGAGTGATAAGCCTCTTCAAGAAACTAGACTGTGGCAATAAGTCGAGGACGGCTGACACTCTGCAGGATGGAGTACAAAATATGCTCTAGAAAAAGTCAAATGATAATGTGGTGTGGGGTTTTATTTGTTTTCTTTCAGGACTAAGTCTACTTAGGATTTTGCAGACTTTTTCCTGTAAAGTTAAGGTGTTGGTTGTACTTGAACAGCAGATGTTAACTTAGCTGCCCACCCTCATAACACTGGAAAAAGCAGGTGAAGTTCAGTTTAACCTTCTTACTGAACTGTGATGAAGCTGATATTCACCAAAGGAAGGTTCTTTGCTGCAAGGTGCTTTCTTTCAGTGGAAAGTGGAAAAAGGTGAAAGTAGAAGGCAGGCAGAGGATGGAGAAGAAATACAATTCACAAATGTCTCGAACTTCTAGCCATTTTAAGAGACCAGACTTTATGTGAAAATGCAGGCCTTTGTTAGAAGCTCAGCAATGAGGCCAGTTTGTTCGGGAAACTAGTAACAGGGTAAGGTGTGGATGTGAAGGATTTGAGAGAGCTACACATTATAGAAGAGCTCTGGACAATGAGGTCCATCCTCCTTTCTGAATCTGTTTAGAGGTACATAAGGCTGTAGAGGAAGCAAAAAATGGCGAGATGACATTTTATTTTGTCAAGATTGACTGCTAAGAATTCACATGCTGTCCTCTCAAGTAGTGCCAGATTCAGAGACCTTTAAGGCCAGAAATTACTTTTAGGTCTTCTGATTTCACTCTGTAAATGACCCGGGCCATTGAGGTTCATTTCACTTGCCTATACCAGTATTGAATGTAGTGGCTAAATCAAATTTTCTTAGGAGTGTTCCTCCTAGATTGCCTTCTATAGAATTTTCACATATATTAGGATTTCCCTATAGGTCTCTCATACAATCATTTCCCATCTGCGTCTGTAATTTGGGGAAGTAAGATGTTCAATTAGATCAGTATTGGAAATGTGTGTCTTCTCTATAAAATTCCTTAGCAGTCTATTTTCCCAAACCCTGAAGGACTGAAATAAAAAACTGAATCTTTTGTTAATTGAGAAATATTAATTTACTGTGGGTCTGAAATATTACATTAGTAGAGAAATAAAATATGAATATGAACCCTACCAATAACATCAATTTCTAGATCTAATAACTGTTCTAAAAGGTGGAACGTGATGATCATCGTTGACCATATTGTGATATACTAACCACTACTGTCCTCTTGTGTCTCTGCCAGTTTGTTATTTCCCATAGGAGAAATTATTTTGGACAGAGAACTTTTGTCCATGATGAAGCTTTACAGTCTGAAACCCCAATCTTTAAATTCTACAGTAACACAAACAGTAACAGCAATGACGTAGGAACCATTATTCTCCTAGACAAAGGAAAAGGGACAATGTATCTCTTTGATTAGGAAATAATACAAGAATTTAAATTCCTTTTATAAATATCTACTGCTTTTAAATCCTCATTATGGTAATTTCTACCTTTTTTTTTTTTTTTTTTTTTAATTATGGGCATTTCTACAATATTTGTGTAGAGCATCACATTTACTAGAGGTTCATCAAGATGGGACCAGATGTTATTGTGTTTCATGTGGTGCTCTTAAAAATTAGCAAGCATACTCCCACTGAGTAACTGAAGTTTACGCATGTAATCACCTGAACAATGGAAATTCTGTTCACTGTTTGACATAGGTAGTGTGTGCCAAAGTAAATTTGATACCTCAGCAGTCACAGAATATTTAGGCTAGATTATATGCTCTTTAACTGACATTAAGACATGATCTCTTAAAATAAAAATCTCTTAAAATGATCTGTAACCCCACCTGAGCTATCCAAAGAATAAATCTGTGAATATAAATAGGTAGAGATAACAAATAACAGAACTATTAAAACCACATTGCCAGGAACAAGCTCATGAAAATCAATACAAACTGCAACTTATATTTAAGCTTTTAACATTTTGAGTACGTCCTTCAAAGTTGTCATTATATATGCAAGCTAGGAAAAAATTTGAGAACTGAAAATCTCAGAAATATTCAGTAACATTTTATCGAAGAGAGGAACTTTTGGTTACGTTCAGGCAACGCTGATAATTCTTTTTTTTTTTTTCTCAATGCAAAAAAATCAATAAAACTAATGCTTGTAAAGTGCTTTGGAGGTGAATGGAACCACTACATAATGCTATCATGCTAATGATGCAGTCAGTGAATCCTCTTTTGGAGAACTTTTTCAAGACAGGAAAAAATAGGTGAAAAAAAGAAAGCCACTCCATCTGAATGCAACGAAGTAAGGCAAGGATCCACAAGCAGGTCAACTATTAGGGGCTTTCATCCTGCCTGTGACAAGTTTCACAGAGGTCTGATTTTGCCAGCCCCTTGGGATGCCACATATGTTCATGGGGAACTGTAGAGGATTACAGCTGCAGAGACAAGGCCGTAAATACCACCCAAGAGCACTCCATACCCGCAGTGTGCAACTGCAGACCTCAATTCCGATTCACGGTATGTTTAGCCCAGGTCAAAGTCCATGTTTGGGAGCTAGCCATATTTAGAGTGTTAAACCCTTGAAGTTTCCCCTTGTAACATATTGGGATGAAGGCATGCCAGCCCACGTATTGAAGTTCCAGGGAGAAGGGGAGACACATCCAAAGACCAAAAGCCATAGGTGCTGCTTACCTTCCTCTTGCTACCTCCTGCACTGCTGTGGACACCAGCCTCTCAGTGCAGGGGAAGGTTCACTGGATCAAAGAACAGGGGAGAAACATGGATCTCATGAGCAACACAAAAATACCATTTTCCATTGCTCAATGCTATGTGATATAGGCATGCTTTCTATTTGGGAATTTTTGGGTTTGATGTTTTAATGTGACCTGCAAAAGATTAAATTTCTTCCCCTTTTAAAAATAATGACAAGTCAGTTTCTTACATGTGAATAAAGTTTGTTAAAGTTATGTATTATAAAAAGAAGTATTTTCTTGTATCTGGTTTCTGCTCCTAGACTAATAACCAATGTTATTTTTCACCCCAATCTTGGCTGAAAAAGCTAATCCAAAAAATACTAGCAAATCGTGCACATATATTTAATAATATATGAATTCCTAGAAGGTGCTTAAATCCTCCTCTAATCCTCAAATATAATCACGAACACTGGAAAGGGAATTGATATGCAATGGTTGACATGTCACTTGTAATGCAGGAAAAAAATTGCTGTTAGCTTACTTTTTCTAATAGACTATGGACACCTAAAACTCATATGTAAACAAAAGCATGTTGACAAGATTTTATGCCTTTTATTTCTGTAGAAAAGGTCAGTGTTCTATAAAGGAGGAGGAAGAACAGATCTGGAATGTGACAAATACAGGTTGAGTGGAGAACAGCTGGAGAGCAGCCCTGAGGAAAAGGACTTGGGAGCGATGGTGGATGAGAAGCTCAACATGAGCTAGCAGTGTGCACTGGCAGCCCAGAAAGCCAACCAAATCCTGGGCTGCATCAAGTGTGGCCAGCAGGTCGCGGGAGGAGATTCTACCCCTCTACTCTGCTCTCATGAGACCCCAAATGAGTACTGTGCTCAGCTCTGGAGTCCTCAACATAGAAAGGATATAGACCTGTTGGAACGGGTCCAGCGGGGAGCCATGAGGATGCTCAGAGGGGTGGAGCACCACTCCTATGAAGACCAGCTAGGGATCTGGGCTTGTTCAGCCTGGAGAAGAGAAGCACTGAAAAAACTTGTGAAAAGTATAAAGGTCCCTCTCATGCAGAATAGGTCACTTACAGTAGTGAACGCAGCTAGGATATCAATTTAATGACTGGGGATAGTGAGGTGTCTGTTTCTGACTTTCTTACTGTCAGCAGCTAGAGTATTGTCATTACCGTCATATTCTTACTTGAATTAGTAATCTTTAGAAGAACTGGGAAAAAAATTATATGAGCTTCACTGGTACTTCTCAGGGGATCCATTGGGCTTGTTGAGAAGCTGTCACCTTACTCATAAAACTGAACCATCTGTAAGCTGATATTACTGTGTACAAAGTCATGAGCAATGCCATCTATTTGTCTTGTTGCAAATACTATATAATTAGAACAAGATTTTCATCATCTTTTCATTGTTCTAACTGACTCTGCTACAATGATGTGTTTAATCAGTCTGCTTAAAATCACCACCACATCTTAAGTAATTTTTCTTGAACTACTACTGATATGGTTGTATATGCAAATAACTATAATTTCAACAAATAAAAATAACCAAAAATTCCCATTATGTTGAAATAATGACTCACTTGACATTCTGATTCTAATGGTTATTTGAAACACAGGTTTAATATGATATTGTTGTTTCTGGGATAGAGGCAGAAAGTGAAGATAATTTTTAAGCATGGTATTTTAAGGCTCTTACCTGCTCCTTAGGGAGCTAATTTCATGATAACTAAAGTTAAAATAGTTTATACATTTTCATATGTGTTAGGATAGTGAAATAAAATGGAATGCGTAGGAGTTAATCTTTCCAAATACTGCAGAGAGAAATGTCTGTTACAGAAGGTTTTCTTTGATATATTTTTACTGGAATTTGTTTTTGGAAATATTTTTAGTTAAAATTAAGATTTTTTTCTTTCTGAATACTTCTGTTATAATGTATTCCAGGCAATGTATATCCATCATTTCATATATAGAAATTGCTTAACTAACACACAATATAAGCGGAAAAGTTTTTTCTATTTAAATAGTTTCTTTATAAAATAAATTTCCTACCTAGAGAGGACTTTATTAATAAAATAGGATAACTGAGAAGTACTGTTTTTATTTATTGGAAACATACGGTGTCCATTAAATTCCAGAACGCACACAGTTTTTTTATATTTATTCAAATTATGCCAAGCCATATGGCTAAATCTTCCCAGATGTACTTTATTATTAGTTTCTACTATAAGATTCTCTATTAGGAAGACATGTGGGAATGTGTTGGTTCATTCTGCACAGGACAGAAGGGAATTTATGAATAAAATGAACATGTATTTAAGTTTGGGTCAGTTTATTGTGAAGAAGCTGCTGCTCCTAGTCAGGAGTTTAAACTGGCAATGTGTGGCATAGCAAGAGAATGCTATGATCCAAGGCATAAGACAACCAAAATATGTAATCTATGTTCTTCAGTACAGAGTTTTATTTTTGGTCTGCTTTGAAAGAACAGTAAGTTCACTGATGCGTAATAAGATTGAAAGCACCCATCCTCAGGATGTGAAGTCCCTTTAGATCCTGTTCCAGGTCTTGTGAGCTGCCCAGCTATGGAACTGCAAGGTAAAAGAATGCTTTCCTTCCATGTTGTGGTTGGGCCAAAAAATTAAAACATCACCAAAACAAAAAGAGAGAAATGAAGATCAGCCATAGAGGACACACAAAAACAGGTGGAAATATTTGATTCCACCCCCTGTGCCCAGGAAAATTTTTATTTTAGCTATAATTTTTAGCATAAATGCATAATTATTTACTAATACATCATTTTAAATTGAACAATTGATACACTTTTAATTAAGATTATCAAAAGGACCTCCTCAGTACTGCTTTGGTGTAATCCCTTTCTAAAGCATCTCTAAGCCAGGAAAAACTCTCCACTGGTATCCTGGGAGTAAATGTATACTGTGTGTTTGCAACTCTGTCAGCATTATTTTTATATAATTGTTCATTTTTACTAGTTTCTATTCCCTTGACAGGACACTATAGGAAAAGGAAAACAATATTCACTACTCAGAAAATTAGCAAAGATTGATGCTAATATAATAAAGGAGGCCATATCCCTGTTAGTTTACTCTTGCACAAGGTGTATCAGTCACCTGTTCAAAAACTGACCTAGGGTGAGAAAAAATGCATTTCATGGATGTGCTGCGTTTGCTCTTAGTCTGCAGCACTCCACCTCTTGAGACCATTAGTACTGTTGAGGTAGTTGTATTCCTTCCATCCATCCACATGCATGCACACGCAAATCCTTTCCCTGCTGTGCCCCGGTTCGTTCTCTTTGGATTCCCTGTTCACCATTTGAACCTTAGCAAAGCTACTGACAGCATTCTCCTTTTTCCCATCATTGGGATGGTTCAGGGCAAGTTTTCTTTCTCCAAAATCTCTTTGTTGGTTAGCCACGTGACTGTGCTTCTGAAAGAGCTGACAAGGTTGGCTCCAGGAGGAATGCTCTAAGGGAATAACTTGACCTGTAAGAAGAGGGATGACCAAGACTTCAGGAGGAGATAGAAACTTTTCGGATTAATAATAATTAAAAAAAAAAAAAGAAAAGAAAAGAAATGTTTGGAAGCCTTTGAAAGGACTGAAATTCCCTAAAAAATTCTGCATGAGAATCTAGTAAATCTGCAACACCCCCGGCCAGTGAAGGTCGCATTTTACTATACTCAATATCAGTATCGTGCCTTACATATCCTCTCTGGATTCATAAGAGTATTTGTACAGCTAACGTGGCTAGTCCTGACTGCTTGAACATATGTAGAAGGTATATAGCAAAGACAAAGTTTACTCCAGAGGGAAAATATATCAGTGACTGTGCCTTCACATAATATAAATAAATAAACAATTCTACCAGAGACTATATAATCACATCTTTCTAGATTTTTTGTTTTGTTTTGGTTTGGTTTGGTTTGGTGCTTTTTATTTGGGGTGGTGGAGGTGGGAGTGGGCCTTTGTTGTGTTTTTTTGTTGATTTTTCTTTCCTGCGAAAAATGATTCACAGTGTGTTTTCATGTCTAACAGAGGGAAACACGCTGTTACAGTACTGGTAAGGACTGTGGATGCACCATGACAAGGAAAAGGATTCCAATTTAAGCTACCACAGGTATTGAGATTAACCCATCCATACTGCATTCCTTCTGCACAAAGTGGCAGTAGCTTTATCTGATCGGATGATTCTTGTTACCAGTAAAGTGAATTTACTCAGAAGCCCAATAAAAAATGCCAGAGTTGTGCTTGTTCAATGATAATTGGAGTGCAGCAAAAGAGCACATTAATTGTTCTGGCGATGCTCATTTTCAATCTAATTGCCGTGAACCTTTCTGCGAGGGTTACCTTTCCACTTCTCTAATGATATTAGTTGTCCTATACGGGGTCCCCTCAACCTGATTGTGACTTTATTACTAAGGCAACCAATTGTGTACTGCAAGCAGCAGATATTTTTACTCATCTTTCCACAGTCAGACTGACAAAGCAATGCTTTTAAATAGTATCTTTCTTCCATCTTTAAAAACTAAGTCCCTAGGGAGCAGTACAAATTTACACCAGCTGAAGATTTGGATGAAAGAACCTGAACACGCGACAGAGAGCACAATGAAAAGAAGCAGCAACCCGGACAACTCAGCAATGACTGATCCATGTGATGAAGGAATCCCCAAAGTCTGAAAATACAGCTCAGGTCCAGTTCTTTAATTAGCAATGTGAAGTCAAAGTGCCCTATGGTTCATGGCTGAGGAGAAGGGAACTGAAACTAGATCTCTTCTTTGTTTTCTGGGGAATCAGTGGCTTGAACGTCTTCCCTCTCTATCACTTACCGCACATCTAAGGCATGATGAGCAGGATTTTTCACTGTCAGTCGAATTCACTGCAAAATGATAAATTGTGTTCTCCGTGTTCAAGTGAAGAACTTGCTGTACTTCAGCATTATCCTTTTCTAAGACATCCTGGGGCCCTAGGAGCTGAATGGACTTTGCCACGTTGTTGTGGCTGGATGTGATATTGCATACATCAAAGAACTGGCATGTGTAAAAGATCTGTATTAAGGATGTACAGACTGCCTTTGTTAAGACCACTTCTAATGTTTTTCAGAATTTTCCTTTGCAATCCCAAATTTTTATCCCTTTAGTTTGTATTTATGCAAGATATTGCCCACTCAGACCTACCATCTACTATTCTATTGTTACTCTTCGACTTTCAGGAAGACTCTGGTCCTCTGAGAATGCCCTCCCCAGGAGACCCTGCCTGCATGCTGCAAGGCTTATCTGGGCCATATGGAGCTGAATGCTCTGCAGCCCAAGACAGACACACTCGGGTCCCAGTGAGGTCTGGGCAGAAATGTGCTGCTGCTCCTACTGTTCTGCCCAAGCAGTGATGTGGGGGCCCCCAGTTGGGAACAGCAAACATCTGTTCAGGAGAGGTGATTACTGCTGACGCCACATCCCTGGTTTACCCTCCCTCCCTCCTTCCCTGCCTCCCCCTGCTTGGATACTGTGTGTGTCCCTGTGCATATGCCCACTGGTGCATGCATGTACGCACACACACGTATGCACACGCTGCTTCTTCAGTAAGCTTCTTCTTAACCACATAATCCTTAAACCCAACAAGAGCCTTGAAGAACTGCCCTAACTCTCTTTCAGACACCACTATGGCAGGAACCACTGGACCCACTACTCCATCCTCTGTCAGTGACCCCATAGGCATATAACTGGATAATCCAGCCTAGCCACTTTGCCTATAAAGCAGCCCCCTGCCATGCCAGGTAGAATCAGGCCCAAACACCCAAACACCCTTCCTCTGTGCTCCGTTTGGGGTTTCCCCCATTTGTTGTTTCTCTGGCTGTACTGATGGACCCCAAGATACCCCTAACTCACTTTACTGACAGAGTATGTGTAAGAGTTAAAACCTTTTGGCTTAAGCACAATGAAAAGTTTTCATTCAAAAGCAAGAATTGATTTTTGTGCATTGTGGATCTACCCACAAAACAAAGAAAGAAAAGCATGCCTGACACTTCTGCAAAATACAGTGACAAAATTAAATTCAGCAAAATAGTTACAAGCACAGTTTGTTTTCACATGAGCGTGGTGTTTTGTCTGCTTTTTTGCTTGTTTCTCCAGTGTGAACAACTACAACCAGCAAAATAGTTACAAGGGTTTGTTTTGGGCTTTTTGTTGCTTTTGTTGTTGGAATTTTTGTTTGTTTTGTTGCTGGTTTGTTCTTTTGTTGTTGTTTTTGTTGTTGTTTTTCTTTCATTGTGGCCAGAACAATGTATTTTTTCCTTAAATGTATTTTTCAAAATAGCCACTTTATTTTGGCTGAAACACTTAACAATGAAAACAAAACCAAAACACAGCCTGAGGCAGGTACCAGGCATGGTATCTGTCATACCAGGCATGGTTCAGCCCAAACCTTTGATTTCTATGAAGTTATGAGCAATAGGAAACAGAGTCGTAGGATGGGAATTGTCAGGCAGCTCCCATAATAGGTGCCATTGTCTCTGCCTATCAATTTTCTAACCAGGGTGTGCAGGACTGAAGGCACTGCTGCAAAATGCACCTCAAACAAAGGTGATGAAGACGTGCTGAAAAAAGGAACTTAAAACAAATGGTATAAAGAGTCTGTTCTTACTTGCTGCTAAAAAACTCAATTAAATCAGTCTATCCACACACCACACACACACACACACCAGTTATTAGACACTGGCCAAACTTTTGAAGATGGAACAAAAGAGGGAAGTTGAGAATGTAACTGGACTTAATGCTTCCTCAGCTGCTAGAGAAGCCTTGCTCTGATCTGTGCTCTCACAAGGAGAAGGCCTGAAATATAATGCTTATTTCTCATCTGTAAAAGCAAACAAGCATAAATGCTGTGCTTCCCTCTGTTCCTGAGCTCACTTCCAAAACAAAGGCACCAAACCTGGCAGAAAGCCAGCAGCAGTTATAAAGAAGGGAGTGAAGGTGAGAGCAGCAGCACAAGATGTCAAAAACGGAGGCTTCACCCCGTGCTCCCCGTGCCATCAGGATTTTGAGAGAGCCTTAGAGCTGCTTCTGCTGCTACTTATGCTGTTTTAGGCACAGAATAGTAGTGAGAGATATAAAATACTTTGAGGCTTGGCTCTGAAAATTAGCTTTGAATCTTATCTCTTTCAAATTAGCTTTACATATAAGCTTTAGCACTTTAGCTTGTCAAACTACTGAAGAAGATTCAAGCTCATTTTATCTTTTACTTTCAATGTTCAAAACCTGTTGCCTATCTATAAAGACTGCTTCAATCTGATGTTTTGAAGAATTTTGAAAATAGGTTTATATAAATATATAGGTTTATATAAAAAAGATATACTAAAATATTAACAAGAAAAAAATCTAATTATTTTCAGAGACCTCTATGATCTCATTTACATTGTCCTATTAACAAACTGGCAGCATGGAATGAAAGTTTGATCTACTTTTTCTTAGAATAACATCATCCTTTTATTTTTTTCTATCTTCAGCTTGGACAAAATAATGTTAAAAGGATACAGTAAACCTATTCTTTAAATTTCGAGGATGTAAAACCAAGCAGTCTCATAAAAATGTGAAGTGGAAGAAATTCTATGCAATAAGTTACCGTTTTCAAAGTGGCAAAATTTAGAATTCAATAAAAAAATACTTTTGCATGTTTTTCAGTTCTGAAAATGTTACTGGTCAATTTTATTGAAATAAGAAATCTTTAATCAAAGGTGTCTCGTGAGAAAATCCTCACAAAAATACTTTTTTTTTTTTCCTCCAGTGACTACGAGTTTTACAGAGTTGGAGTAGTTTTAAATGATGCCATTAGTGAAAGTCCAGTTACAAACATTGCTACAGGGAGATTATGAATGTGCCACAACCACTACAACGTTTTAACAACTGATACCGAAAAAATAACTATTTTTAAGGAAAAAAAAGTAAAGGTTTGTCTCCAAAATAATTCTGAGCATATTCAAATATTAAAGGTTATCTGAAATAAAGAAGTTGGTGAAAGCCTTAACCAAGGAGGCAAAATTATATGTCCACATCATGATAGACTTAATCTTATATATTCAAATATATATTTTGTCCCTTTTTTGCTTTCCTTTTAGGGTTATATTATCTATCCTGTTCTTTTGCTTCCTGCACTTAGTTCTGATATTTAGCAAAGTACAAACTAATTATTTATTTTAATGTTTAGCAATCGTGAATCTATTTATTTGCCTTTTTGCTGGAATTGTATAGCTGTCTTTTCCAGGTAGTTGCTTTGACATAACTTGCCTGCAACCTCTCCTTCCTATGAAGACTTGCCATGGTTTTGCTTTACCTGGGACAGTCATTGTAAGCAGTGCCCCATCAGCTCATGTCAAAAAACACTTCCCTGGAGATTTTCTATAATGAAATTGTCTAGAGAAAGACTGAAGTATTTCATGTGTCAATCTAATTGAATTTGTGCTCACGCTACTCACACTTCACACACACACACAAATATGAAACTATATACTAGGAAGATGTGCTAATTTACTGTACCACCTTTTGCTGTCCCCGAGACCACTACTCCAAAAAGTCTGGATCATGAGTTAAAGAGTCCATTAGCATGCTCCTAAGAGAGCTTCCTCAAGGTACTCATGTCTGCTGGTCCAGATAGCGGGCTCCAGTTCATTGTCTTTTGATTAGAAAGTTACCTTGATACGTAATTGGTAAGGTGGAGAACATCTGTGCAGATGTTAAAGGCAGGATGATGAAACTTCAGAATCCTTTTAAACTGCACGCAGTAAGAGACATCAATTAATATATCACAGGGTCACAAGAAGCAGGATCACAAAAGCTGCGGAAAGGAAAACCTTTCATAGAATCATAGCTGGAAGGGACCTTAGAGATCATTGAGTTCCAAGCCCCCTGCCATGGGCAGGAACACCTCCCTTTAGACCAGATTGCTCAAAACCCCGTCCAGCCTGGCCTTGAATACTTCCAGGGATGGGGCATCCACAACTTCTCTGGGCAAGGCACTTTGCTATCACAATGGTAAGGTAGGATGGGTCTCCACAGTAAGTTCTCCAATGCTTTGTCAGAGTTCCTCTTGCTTCTGCTAGGGTGTTATTTTTCAGTCTAATCAATCTGCATTATTAAATAATTTCTACAAAATTTATTTTTATATAATATTCTTCTGGGTTCATTTTGCAGCTTTTTATAGTATCTTGAACAATTCTTATCTTTCTTTGCTTTCACAACAGTTTTGCATGTCAGCTATTACCAAGTCATTTAAGCAAGCTCTGCCTATTTTATGCTTTAGTTTTCCCTCATAAATCACCTTTATTTACGATAGGGTTAAACTTTATTTTCATATTAATTTTTTTCTGGTAGTCATTAAAATACTTATGCATTAACAAAAATATGAAGAATAAAATATAGAGAAAAAAATCTATCCAGCACATCCACAGTGATGACAGTTTTCCACTTGTCCTTATTGTTAGTGTTACTAATGCTTAAAGAAGACCTATCTGCCTGAGTTCACTCAGTTGCAAGGAGTTAGGTCATCAAGACATGCCTTCAGGAACCCATCTTTTTGAGCTTTTCCAGGTGCCTTATCCTTCAAGAACCCAGTGAAGCAAATTAGAAAAGATTGGGGGAAAAAAATCACATGGGAAACTTTTATTTTGAAGGGCTAGCTTGTCAAAACTATGCCAAACTGCATCCTTTTTGATGAAACTTTTGATCAAGTAATATTTCAGGTCTTACTTTTCCACCTAGCCTTCTCCCTTAGGCAGCCAGCTTTTGTCTACAGTTCTGGGACTGTGACAACCATGGAGCTGTGAGGTAGCCCCTTTTTGTTGCTATCATGGGTTTAGGGTCCACAGGGCTGCCAGGACCACCCTGTCGAAACGTACTGCTGCGAGCTGGCAGAGCAGAGAAGAAGGAAAAAGGATGAAGGGAGGAAGGGGGCTTCAGAATTTCCAGATGCTTTTCCATGGAGGTGCGACCTGAAAACTCTGGGCATTTCATCCATCTCGTGAGGGATTCACAGCATCACAAAAGAGGCTGACTCCAGTGAAATATTAAAGTCAGCTTTGCAAAAGCTGGATTGAATTTATATCATCCAGATACCAATATTTCCAGTCTCTGAAGTCAGCTCCACATGCTTCCCGGAGCTATGGGGCTGGGAATGAAAGCCAGAAAGGCATGTATCCTACTCTCTTGGGAGCTCATCTTCAGACTAAATTTGGGACTATTGTTGCCAGAAACAAAGAAATAAATTGCCTATGCAATTATTTTTATGTTATTATTATTTCTAAGTGAACAAAAAGGCATTTGTGGAGTTTCCCACTTTGACTGCTTTTTTGTATGTGAATTCTTTACTCTGTGGACCAAAACATGAGATACCCAGGCTGTCAGGACACAGAGCACAGGGAGCAAAGGCAGAATGGTCACAGAGTGAGACTAGTCATCATGGCATTAGGATGACAGAGGATGCACACTTTGATGTACAGTACATTTGATGACTGGATACCAAATACCTGCTATGATCCTTCTCAGTTCTCACAGTCTTTCAAGGATAAGAAAACATAGTCAAAGTTGCCCATTTAAGGCTTCTTTCTTACTACCCTACCACCTTCCTTCAAATATGTTCATGTGAATCAGTTACTATCCCTAACAAAAGCAGACTACAAAGAAATGCAAATGCAACTGAAATCTTTATAAAACAGAATTGCACCGGATTGAAATTCTAGTGCACATTCATGCTTTCCTCTTTTTATATTCTCTTCTTCTCAAGTAGGAGCAGAAACCTCCCTTGCTTATATTTAATTTTGGTCTGTGGTCTGGAAAAAAATTATGTACATATATGTATTTGATGTAAATATATGTCAAATACATTATTTTAAATTTAGGGTAAATAATTAAATTATGACATTAAAATTCTATTCAGTGCAAAACTAGGGTTTCATCTGTAGGTTGTTTCAAGACTTCTGAGCACAAATATTTCATTAAAAAAAAATTAGTGTGTGAAAAAGTAGTGTTCAGTACCAATATTATGCCATACACTTATGAGTTTTACAGTAGAGAAATTTGTAACCATATACTTTATAAGATTAAAGGCTATTTCATTAACAGGTATCTAGAAGGGTATTCATGGGGAAAAAGAGTTTTAAAACAACTCTCTTAGGCTCTCACTATTTCACAAAGAAAAATAATTCAACACTAAGTTTTTAAATTTCGTGAGTTTGTTTAGTCTGAACAATTCATCCTGCTCTTATTAACACTGCGATATAGGGAGGCTTGATGACTCTCAGTGGAAAGAGCCTGAACTACTTATTTCAACATAGGGGCCCAAGACTTGCAATTTCAAATCTTGCAGTTTTATGCTAAAACTGGAATCAGTCTTATTAAACTGTGCAGCTGGGTATCTGTATGGCAACTTGCATCTTCCTGTGTCAGAAGAAGAAAATATGGATGTATTGTTGATGAAACTTTTATTTCTTCATTGAAGATAAAGAACTACCTGGAAAGCGCTGTCTTTGTAGTGCTTTAAATCCTTGAAGACTGTACAAGACACATAGGTAATATCACTTTTACATGCTCTGTTTATTGCTGATGATAAAGCACCTACAGTTGCAGGAAAGAGGCGGCATAAGAGAATAGTGTTTGAAAGATAAATTGCTAATTGAGACCACATACCTTGTAACCAACTTAATATGAGGTACATGTTACGTTTCTTCAAGCAGAAGTTTATAGATGGCAACTGTGGACTTTTTCAGTAGGTAATCTCATTAATTCCTGTTTTCACTCCAAAGAAGACTGTGGCTATTTTCCTGAAAGTATATAAAGACTGGAAAGATGAGCATTGTGCAGAAAAAAGCTAGATTGCTATACTGAAAGTAAATTTAAATATTTTTTAACGTATATCAAGATTTTTTTCTTAACATATATTAAGAATCTCACTGTTTTGGTGGAAAATGTAAAATTAATTGGAAAATATAAACTCCATTTTCATCCTACACCCACACAGACTGCTTAGATGGCAGGCAAAAAAATGTGAAGACACTGACTTTGTAACAAAGGATGTGCTATTTGCATTGAAGTGAGTGATAGCGTAAACTATATTAAGGCAATTCTTGTTCTGCAGCAAGCAGGAAGGTGTGTAAGGTGAAGGAAGACTGAAGCACTTGGATGAACAGAAGAAGTTAGTTCTGCAAAGTCCAGAGGAGCCTGTGGAGTGAAGTAGGGGACAGGATGGAGGAGAGAAGGGAGCAGAGACATCCCATCAAGGAACGGCACCAGGACCTGGGAAATGCTGCAGGTACCCAGTCTGTCCTGTGGTAATATCATACCTTGCCTCACCGTCCCATAAAGCATTTCACCATCACTGCTCATTTACAGTCAATGCACAGTTAATTTAATATACCCTGAAGCTGGTTTGGCAATAAAATCATATCTTTGATGGCCAGCAACGGAGCCTGTGACTTTTGATTTCTCATAGTTGTCAGGATAGCTATGTGTCCTGCTGTAACTATTCCTGTGTCTGCGTCCTTTAAAACAGTTTGTGGTGGGACCAGAAGACCCCCAGGAGATGTGTAAAATGAGGAGAACCTGCAGCTTTCAAGACATGGGAGAAATGCATCAGGAAGAAAACACTGCAAAGGAACAATGCTCCAAGTATCTATGTAAGTGAAAAAAAATGTGATAAAAAAAACAGCCAATGTCTTGGTAGAGCATTTCAGACCCTATCAAGCAGGCTGAGGCTCCCCAACTCTCCAAAAGGGTCAGCAAGCTAGAAAGTCTTTCAGGCACATATAGGTATATGTTACTTTGAAAAAGGCAAGTGGTATCCAGGAAATTAATCCCTGTGTTAGTTATTCGGCTATGAAAGATTGCTACTCTGCTGAAACAAGCAGGGTCTCTGACTTTGTTGATCAGATCTAGTCATGGACAGCCCAATACCACTGCAGACACGGAATGTTTTTGTCAGTGTCGCAATGACTTGCCAGAGGAAACTAGCATAAGGCTAAAGCTAACAGCTTTAAGCTAAGGACCTGTCGTGTTTTCAACACATCTTACTCTTGAGAGATGTTTCCCCCCCCAAATAGTAAGAAACCTCATTAAACTTCAGGACTTTAATCCCAGTAGCTGTTATTCAGCTCTTAGGAGAAGAGTCCTGCAAGACAGATGAGAATGAAATTGTGCTCAGGTTGGGAAAGCCCATGAGAGCACACTGTCAAGCCTATTAAACTGTGTGAGAATTTTCTAATATTGGGCAGTGGATGAAGTGTGTGACAAAAACGTAGAGTGACTAAAGGTCCCACACAAAGGCTCTGTGAATGGAAGGAAGGATGTTCACTACCCTAGACAGGGAAAAAAAGCGGTTCTGTGTTGAGGAAGGAGTGGGAGCAGATAGATGGGACACAAAAAAAGGTTGAATTTCAACTGGGAAGTTAGCCTGAAATTAACTTCTGTGACCTCACAGCTTCTTCTGTAATTGCATGTAAGAGTCAATGCTGATGCAAAATGCAATGAATTTGCCAAATTATTATCAGATTAAACAGTTTAATGTAAGAAGATAGTTGACATTGAAAATGTAGCAATGTAGTACCTTGCACTGTGGTTTACCTGCTTTACATGCGGAATGTAAACAATGAATAACAGTTTGGATTTGACATGTTCTTATGAACTGTCACTTTGATTTCTACTGCTCTACATAAACACATAAACCAATAGAATTTACAGAAAACTGATAGTGGTTGCAATACTTTGTTATTGGTAATCCCCCTTGGGGCTATGGGACTACCTTGTTGGTAATATCTCTGTTTGAAACGTCTGAAAATATTTATATATATATATACTTTTTTTTTTTCCCATATGCAAATAAATATTATATTGAGGTAATATTCTTAATTCCTTATGCCATTTTCTTGCATTAGGTCTATTAAGTGCACAATTTCATTGGAAAACTGCACCTGTAAAATAAATGTTCCCTTCTCAAAGGTTCAGAATCTGTTCACAAAAGTTATAGTGTTTGTTACTATTGACAGGAGAGTTCATAAATGCCTTTCAGTCATTGCTATGAAATAATATCCTGCTTTTAAGTACTGTTCACTCAGAGAGGGATTTCTGTTCAAGGAAGGACTTATCTTTTTGGTAGAACAGTTTGACCCCATGCTGCGTGCTGGTCTGCATGTGTGGGCACATGCTGTGCTATTGAGGGATGACTGTGTCACTAGATCACTTAGTGCCCCAAAGAAAGCAGAAGCTGGCGGGGCTGGTTAACCCAGGCTGCTTGGCTTCAGGGATCTTGGCTCCTGGACCTTCTAGGGTTCCCAGGTGCCTGAGCCCCTCTCTGCTTTCCTTTCCAACCTCTTTTGTGAAACAGATGCTGGAAGACAAAAAGCTGAAAGGTTATCACCAGAAGGGTTTTGATAAAGCTGTTTTCACCACCGTAAGCCACGTTTGTCCCTAAGCAAAGTCTTCTGTAGGACTGAGGCAAGAGGACATGAACAAGTTTGATAACTTCTGTGCTGGTTCTCTGGGCTCCGCAGCCATGGGAGCAACAGCTAATCTTAGGCAAGCCCTAAAATTAACTTCTCTGAAATACTACTTGAAGAGTTCCTTGTGTCTTCTCTCACTCTTCTTTCTCAGTAGATTCCTGCTGTGGTGTTTAATTTTTCTCACACAGTTTTGAGACTGTGATACCTTAACTCAAATGCTTTTTCTTTCTTACAATGAATTTCAGCTTTTCAGTGGTCAGCTCATAATTGGAAAAAACAGCCCCCTATTTCTGTTAACCCATTCATCCATAATATTAAATTATTTTCTGTTATTTATTTAGTTAGTTAGTTTTAAATTTAGTAACAGTTTCTTGTAAAGTAGAGTATATTAACCAACTTACTTTTTATTGCACTCAGGAAATCTGTAAAATCTTCTTCAATTAATGTTATACCATTCTTGACTTCAGTTAATCTTTCTTTTGGGGAAGACTCCATTACTGGATGGAACATTCCAAGTTAACTCACCTGTTCTAAATGTCAGGCAAAATATAGGGTGACTTTCCTTCAGAAGAAAAAATGAAATATTTTAGCTGTGAATCTCTTCACAGGGAAATTCTAGCAAATGCTCTATTTTTCACAGTTCAGGTAAGATGGGAGAGAAACAACAACAACAACAATGAATATGCAAGAAACACCCAGGAAGTGGAATTAAACCACCTAATAAGCAACCAATCAGTTCTAGAGATTGGATGTCAAATTCTGCCAGTAGAACAACAATGCTGAGATATGTGATTAATTTCTATGAAGATGTGCTATTGTTGGAAGTAAGGTTCTACCAACATGTTTCCCAGTCCTGATAATGCATCACAGTGGTAATTCTTTGCAAAATTATTGATGAAATCCAATTATTTTGTTATTCAGGTTCCAAAGTTCACTCTTTCTAGGAAAATCATGTGTTCGTTTTCTGTGGTTTCTTGTCGCAGAACCTATGTTTAGCAGAGGTAAACAGGTAAAAGCAGGGATGATGTAGAACCTGTTTGTTGAAACTCCGTGTTGAGAACCAGGAGACTAGGTAATAGTCCATAGTGGTATGCTGGTCCTTTGGCTGACCTTTGGGAAATTTCTCACCTTTCCATGTCTTAGCCTGATCATCTCTTCCATGGGGATGATACTATACTCCACTGTACGGCATCTAGGAAGCCATGAAGAAAAATGGTTCTAAACACTGTTTTCTTCTCACTCTTTCTTGCCTGCTTATTGTCTTAATACCAAAAATACTCCAAGTGAGTATTTCATATAAAGTTCAAGGACCTGATGGTAGTTACGGTGATTCTGCATGTTGTCCCTTAGAAATAGTTTAATTTTTTTTAACTCTTCCTTGTAAGAAAAGAATTCCCAATTACCTCTGTTCATTAATTAAATTACCTTCTGTACCTTCTTCCTTCCTCCTGCCCTGGCTCAGCACCTTGCCTGAGCTACCCTGTATTTCTGACTGCCTCTGTGACTGAGTAACTTATTAGAAACATCCTGACACTTCCCAACACTGTGTGAGAAAAACTGAGAAAAAATAATTTTCTAATATTTTTTGTTACAAATTCAATGCTAAACCTGGAGTTTATGACCTTCACAGGTCAGGGACTAAATGCATCGTAATTCTTGTTATACTAACACTGAATCCTATGATCCATTTTAGGGTGGAACTCATCTATTAAGTATCCTTTTATCTAATTTAGATTTTTTTTTAACATATTTAACTATATATAGACACAATAGTACACAAGCATATCTCCTCTATGGCAAATTCTCTGAACTTAAAATCAAAATAAGAGGAAAATCACAGACTCCATAATTAGATTAAGAAAACTGACAGGGTGGAAAATGAAAACATCACTGGAGCAACAATGGATGAAGTAGGATCTAATTTATCAAGACAAGACTATTTTTTTTTTTTTTCTCTTGTTACAAATGATAGGGAAGCAAGATTCTTAGAAGGTTTAGAGCAAAGTGGTCCTCCTAGAGCAAAGTGGTCCTGCCCAAATGATGATTTTCTTATCTTCTGCACGTTTACTCTGTGCCTGAAGTCTGATTATCAGCTATTGCCTTTCCTCATAGTTTCATATTATGTATGCTATTCAAAGTCATAAAAAGTGATCCAATCGCTCCCGTGTCAGTGACCTAAGCATTTCATTCTGAATTTACAATCCCATCTCAAA
>VZTM01003961.1:39860-59411 GCA_013400555.1 Jacana jacana | reverse complement strand
CCAGCTCCATGAAACACTAGAAATAGATCTTGATAATTGATTCCCTCACTTGAGGGAATCAATTAAATTCTGTGACTTCTAGAGTATTCTACAGAGATAAAAATGTAGAACCAGCAATGCAGGTGTGATATTTTGCAGTTTAACAGGACGGCTGATGTCTCACTATGCAGTAGAAGTACACTTGACCCTCACTTTACTTTGCTAACAAATCACTGACTCAAATTACAGGATAATACCTACCAAAGTTACTCTGTTGTGGACAGGATCTCTCAGAGCATGAATGAAAGTCCCAAGCTGCTGAAAAGTACAGTCTTCAACATAAGTTGAGTCATGAAGTTTGGAAGAATCCCTTAGCTCTGGAACTGGTGACAAAAGCACACCCTGAAAAGTGGTAAAAAAAGATCACTAAGAATTGTTGAAATAAGAGGATCTGAGCAAAGGACAGATAAAATTATCGCTCTTAAATGTACTAGTAAGTATTTTGAAAACAACCATAAGTATCTTTTCCCCATCTCTGCCTTGGGTATTTTACAGAAATCATAAATAAACTATTAGGGCAGCACTAAATAGATCTTATTTAAATACTGTTTATTCAGGAGCTTTACAGAAGAAAAATTAGAAAAAAATTAGCTCCAAGATACCTTTGAAGTTAAAAATCAACCAGTCATTTCAAGCTGTTACAATTAAACCATTTCCAAGGCAGGACTTCCTTTCTTCTTACCTCTTCCAGGGGCTCCAGGTGCTTATTCAAAGGCTTGGATGGAGTGCTGACACTATCCAAGGGAGTACTTGGTCGAGGCATTTGGTTGGACATTGTCAGGGATGGAACAGGCAGCCCAGGAATAAAAACCTTCCCCACCTTTTTGTGAACAATATGAAGGGAAAAAACCAAACTGATTTTCATGCCTGTGCTTCCAGGAGCTTGACAGACATCATCAGATTGTAACATCTTAAAAGAAAAGTTTTTTTAAAAGTGGGTATGTATTTAAACTAAAGTCTCTGAAGAGATTAAAGGTTACTTAACACGATTACTTTCTTCAGGTGATGACACACTGAAAAGCCTACCATATATGGCTGGTATTGTACAGCACTGTTACAGGTCTGCTTCCACTAAAAGTTCTAACAGGGCTTCACCAAGAAAGCTCTACTTGCAGAAAGTATACTTTTTTTTTTTTAAAGATATACACACACGTACATGTAAACACACAGACACAAACGCGGACACACACATACAAACTGCAGTGCCCAAGGCTTCTGCATACACAGAGAGAACATAGTGCATCTCCACAGGATTTAAGAAGAAATTTTAATTATTTTGGAGATGAATTATGTCTATCCTAATAATAGGCTACTGTAAAGCAAAATGATTTGACATTTAAAACTACCTGGCATGCTACAGAGAAGTTAGAAAGTGTTTTTGTTCTGGAAAAATTCTTATTTTCCATATTCCTGAAGTCTTATTTCTTGGAAAGCATCTTATCAGTAATAGTAAAATACTGAAGTAATAATAAACTCAAGAGATTGTTTAAGTGTACAACAAGGTGCCACTGATTCTTCAGAACTACCTTTCCAGCTCTGCACATTAGTGAGTACAGCCACCTTTCCAAGCAGGTTCCAAGCAAGCAGCAGTCTACAGTAGCTTACAATGATACCTTGTAAGCTATGGTGCACACAGGATCCCTCTGTATAGCCCAGATTGTAAACAGATACTCAAACAGTTATTTTTTACTGTTATTTTGGGATAGAAAAACTGTTACTCACCCGAACCACCCCAGAATAAAGCACTAGATTTCCACTGCCTTCCAGAATCAGCAGCGTATAAATGCCCTGTAAGAAGCAAGCAGCATCTTCAGCTCCTTGTATTTAAGTAAAAAGACAACAGTTGGTTAAGTGACAAAGCAAGATTCTCCACAGTTAATAGTCCTTACATACCTGCACTGGAGCTGCATCCTTTGCTGGAATATTGGTAACAGAACCAAAAATCAGTTGTGACTTATCGTTGCTCTCCTGAAATTTTACACACCTAAAGATATGAGAAAACAGGAATCACAAAAGGACTGTTCTACCTGTTGCTGCAGAAAGAAGACAGAAACTTAAAACTATGTTGAATGGTGCAGTTACTTTTATTGTGGTACATGTGGTTCCTTCCTCCTTCCTTTGCTTGTTTTGCCCTGCTAGTCAACTTATTTTCACTCTGCTAGTCTTGACTAAAATACCCAGTGTACTTCTAAAGGGTAAAAGTGAGGATAAATAAAAATACCATTCAAATTACAGTCAATGTTTTCTTGCAACTTCGGTATTATTTAAACATCTCAAATCATCTATGCCACCCATTCAAAATATGCCATATGACACCACAGATTCCACTAGCTGGAGCAGTAAGTATGTTAAAACCCTTATCTAGCTGGTAATTCCTGGAGCAATCCTCTTGTTCACCTGTCCCCAGTATAGGGTTGCTCACCGCAGCTGGAGCTGGGATTCCACTAAAAAGCACAAGAACTTCTGCCCACAAAGGTCAGTGGTAATAAACACTTTTGACGCTTGGGAATTCTTCTCTCTGTAAAAGAGACACGGTAATGAGTACACATTTTCATCTACTATAAAAATTTGAAGAACAACAGAGTTCACAAGCTGTAGACATCACAAGCACACTAGACTTCAATTAGCAATGCATCAACTCGCTAAGTATGCACCAGGCTCCCTTGCAGTTGTTACTCTTAAGATTGATTTTCTAGCACTCCAATCTCCACATTTCCCCACTTTTTTTGCACACAAACTGCATGCTATTTGGCTTTGTTCTCCTGGTCAATCTTAGGTTTTATGCTGTTTTTTGCTCCTTGTGATGGTTAACACAGAAAGAGATACTCCCCCTATAAGGGAAAATAAAAAAGTCCCTTGAGTAATGACCATGTTAGAACATGCTTTACAGATCTCATTAAATGATTCCCCAGCTCAGAAGGTGGCAGGTAACAAAGGCAGAACTGTTCCAAGTGCCTAACTCCCTTTTCAAGACAGCTGCACACTCAGTGGGCTTCAGTTTTCCAAACGGTTAGGAAGTGTAGGTTCACACATCTATTTTAAGGTGGCACCATTTGCAGAAAGCACACACTGAAGTAAGCTGTTATTTTACTATATTTCCCCCCCACAACAGACATCCAGAACTACTCACATCCCAATACAAGCACCTAACCTCATGTTTGTGACCGTTTCCGTCCACAGATGATCTATACACAGCTCAGGAACAATTGGTTCAGTTTCTGGTATAAGGAAGGAATCACTGGAAGTGCTGTTTGGTGAATGGGTAATACTGTGCCTCTTCGGTGACTGAGCAGTACTGGAAAAGTTGAACCTCTGCACCCCTGAGAAAGAATGCACTCCCAGGGCAGGTGAATGAGAGCGGCTGCAAAGACATGAGACACTACTGACAAATGGATTTTCAGAAGGAGATACAGAATTCCAGGGAGCTCATACACTGGTAGAGACTTAAAACCAAAACCATCCTAACTGAGTAGCTAGTTCAGTACTAGCTTCCTTTAGCAATGCAACCCAGTATAAGAAAACAACTCTCTAATTAGTTTCCAATCATCTCTGTAAGAACCCAAGAGATCAGATTTCAAAAGAAAAAATCAGCATTTTAAGTTGCATTGTCCATTCCATCAGAAATTTCTCCCAACCCATTCCCTCTAAATATGGCTTTCTTTAGAAGAGCTAACTGAAAACACCGCTGGGACTGGAAAGATCCGCACAGTTCCTGGCTCCATTATAGACTATGTGATGACAAACAGCCTCCTTGGCTCTTGCATGCCAACTATCCTCTTGTGCTGTAAGGATAATGGCACACTAAGTATCACAAAGGCATTCCAAGACAGCTTTCAGATGCCCCTGCAGCTCAGGAGGCAACCGCACCTTAGACAGACTTTCAACAGCAGAGACAGACAGAACAGGATGCCCATCTGGAATTGCTGCCTATAGCTCATACTTTGGTATCACCTGTCTACGCATCATGTTCAGCACCTACCTCAAAGCAGCCATGTTGGAGATGGATGGCGAGCGGGACTGCATGCTGGGTGATGACACTGATCTGCTCTGGCTGTGGATAGATGAGTAGTTCTGGAAAGGGGAGCCCACAGGAGAGTCACCTTTTGAGAAGCTTCTGAGATGAGCGGTCAAAGAGCTGCTAGTGGCCACATGCTGCGGTGTGCCTATCTGCTCCGAGAACTTCAGCACTGTGTTCTGCTCCTGGAAGAGAAAACAAAGCTGTTGATGCACAAACAACACATGGGCAGTAACAGCCAGGAAGACACTCAAATAGCTTGTTTCATCAGTTAGGTGTTAAAAATTTACGCCTAGGTAAGGTGCTAGGTGCATAGCTGCTTAGCATAGAAAGTTATTTCTACCGACCATACTTTGTGTCCCAGTCACAAGCACACTCCTATGGTTTTCAGGGCACAAAGTTGTTTGTCACTTTTCTTACAGAAGACAATAGTTGAAGCAGACTCAAAACCTCTTGTACAATGTAAGGAATATCATGATAAACACAGTATGATGACCGTCATCATTTGTGATCTCCCCTGACCAGTACATGCAAATACATGAAAGAAATGACTTTGAAAAAAAACAACAAAACATACCAACAAACATCTTTCTCTTTCATAAATGAAATAAATCACAAATACCAAGCACTTGTAACACACATAGCCATAAGGTCACGTAAACACATAAAAAATATTTGGTAATGGTATCTAATTGACAATGAATTTGTACCTCTGGCTTCACTCTCCGAAGAGCCCAAACAGTATGTAAACTTTGCACAGTATCATACGTCATCAGAATGGAAGGTTCAGCATTGAGAAACACAATCCTCAAGGCGTAATCAGCGACATACTGCACTCTAGCAGAACCAAACACACCTGCTAAAGAAGCAGTTAATTTCAGTCAAGGCACAAGGATCATTTCTACAGCTATTGTTCTCCATTACAGGGTTTGCATTTTTCATACTCTTTCTTCTGCCATTCCCAGATTCCCTGCAGCCAAAATCCCCCACTTCTGAATGACTGAAAGTGTTTATTCGCAGATTTCAGCATTTTTTAAATTCACAAAATGCTGAAATGATACATTAAGCTTTTGATGCCATAATGATAGATTCCAAGGAATACATCTAAAGATGTAAACCTACCTCCAGACTTACAGACGAGAGGCGTTATTTCATCTAATGGGTGTAGCATGCTGAACATAGTAGGCAAAGGTTCTCTAGAAAAGAGCCAAAACAAAGCATACTCAATAGCCAAATGCTAACAACCATAATTTTCTCCCTTATAGCTGGTACATGTGCTATGATCCCAAAACAGCTCCTCAGATCTCAACAGATCAGATCCTGTAATCTAACAAGAGACATATATTCTGTTTACACAAGTTTGTGGATTAACTGAGTAGAGTAAGAAAAAGGCTGGTGTATCAAAAAGGAAGATTAGGTCTTGGTTTTACATGTTTCCAGACTCTTGAGAATGACCCCACCTGGTGGCCACATGACAGACTTGGCTGGCCCAAGCGAACAGAGCTGGCACCAGCTGAGTTAGGAGGAAGAACAGGAAGAGGAGAAAAGCCCTTAACCCAGTCTCATTTTAGGAGTTCAGAATCCACAGGTCCCAGATAAGCAGACAGCTATCTGGTCATTTGTATCCATCATAGAGCACTGCCATATGTGGTGGCAGTAGCAAAGGGAAGAATTCTTAAGGTAAGCCAGCTCAAGTCGGGTCAATCATGACTTTTGCAACATACCCTCTTGAACATTTTCAGGACCTCTATTTCTAATCCCAACTCTTCTGAGGACTAGAGAATCACAAGTGCCTGGAATGGACACATAAAGCCTAAGAGAGAGCAAGTGGCTGTATTAAAGCTGCTCATCAGTACGTCATCCAAATCCTTGCTCTGCTTCTCAGCAGAGCACTCAGCCCGGGCACAGAGTACAGCATCTAGGATCCTCACCAGATATAATGCTCCAGACAGTTAAAGCACTCTACTAAAGATTAGAGTAAATGTCTTGGTGACCATCCCTCAGTGAATCTCCTAGTCATCCGTCACTTCCTGAAACCAATTCCCAGGACAAACCTTAAGGAAATCAGGCTATTAACACCCATATCATGCCTTCCATATCCTATTCCCAGAATCAACACTCCCATCAATTTCTTAACACAATATCAGAAGAATATAATAGATAGGCTAACAGTATCCAGCCCCTTCTTGATATTTCCTGATGTCTTACCTGACTTCACCCATCCCTGTCACAAAAACACAAATCCTTTCATTAGAATCACAGAATCATTTTGGTTGGAAGAGACCCTTGGGATCATCGAGTCCAACCATCAGCCCTACTCTACAAGTTCTCCCCTACACCATATCCCACAACACCACATCTAATCTACTCTTAAACACAGTCAGGGATGGTGACTCCAGCACTTCCCTAGGCAGCTGATTCCAGTGACTGACCACTCTTTCTGTGAAGAATTTTTTCCTAATGTCCAGCCTAACCCTACCCTGCTGCAGCTTGCAGCCATTCCCTCTTGTTCTTGCTAATTACCCATGAGAAGAGACCAGCACCAACCTCTCCACAATGTCCTTTCAAGCAGTTGTAGAGAGTGATGAGGTCTCCCCTCAGCCTCCTCTTCCACAAACTATAAGAAGTCCCAGTGCTGTTGCACTCCTGTATTGGATTAGCAAACAGTCTATAATGAAACAATCAAAGCCGCTCATTACGTACCTGGGTGGACTTGGCGGTACTTCATGTGAAGAACTGCTGCGCTCAAATAACAAACCATATTTTGTTGGCCAGACATTTGCAACCTATAAAAATTACAAATAGATATAGGACAAAAAAAAAAATTAATCAAAAATTTATTACACTGATTATGCTTCATGTTTGAGTATTTCATTGTAGCAAATTAAGATATTTAGGCCTTGAGAGAAGGGTAATGTAAATTGGAGCAGGTTCTCAGACTACAAAGCAGTCACACCCATACTTTCCACATCATACATCTGGCTGCCGCTACTTCCAGAAGTATTCAATGACCTGACCACACCGGTGCACTTTCATCAGCTTTGATGTTTTCACCCAGAGAGCAAAGAATTCAGGCAGACATCACCACCAGTGTTTTACACACACCTCCCCACCCCAACACAGCACGAAAACAGATAGCATGTCTGTTTGTGAGACAAAAAACCCCCAACCAACCAACCATTCAAAAAACCAGCACCTACCTGAAAAGGTAAAGCAGCAATATAATCCTTTCCCTCTATGCTATGCACATTTATGCAGGAATTCTGCAATATACAGATGCATTTCTCTACTATTTCATCACCGTCTGAAACTAGGGAACGGAAAAAACAAGCACAGAGTCAACCTTCTCTCTTGCCTTATACATCCCTACATACAAAATATAAACTTGAGGGACAACAGCTGTCTTAACATAGCAAGTCTCGATGTCTAAACATCTCATGCCAAGAGAAATGCTTTGAGTTCAGCTGTTTGTCATTATAGTAAGCAGGAAACTTACCATCAGCTTTTTCAGATTTTTCCTGGGGTATAGTGAAGTCACACCATAAGGCCTAAAACCAAACACATTATATTTCTGAAAGCCAAGCTGATACTACTACACAGTCTCATCTTTCTGTATTTCCCAAAATCACCTCACCTCAGAACACCGTTTGAAAACGGCAAGTATTTTTTAGCTAACGTGCATTCATTCAGTCACCCCCTTTCTGTGTTCTCCTACCTGCAGGACGGGGCTGTCAACAGTGAAAGCCTTATAAACAGTAGACGCTTGGTTTTTACTGCCTCTGCTCCAGACGACCATATTGCTGGCCACATACAGCTCTTCATCGTAGTCCACTTCTTCCCCGACATCACTGACACCTTTCCTCAACTGCCAACTTTCCTGAAAGCCAAGATTATTTTTTTTTTTGTTTTAAGGGGAAGTTACAAAACCTGCTGCTGCATTCACAGCAGCCGCTCAGCGGTCGTGGTGTGGCCAGTTTACTTAGGGAGCCAGGACAAGCTCCCCCCTCGCCCTCGCCACTATAAATCGTACCCGCTGCCGCTCGTGGATGGTCACCTCCCGGAGGGACCCCACCAGGCCGGCCGCCCCATCGGAGGAGCAGAGCTCGGAGGCGGGCTGCAGCCGACGCAGCTGGATGCTGAGGGCGCTAGGGTGGCGCCGGCAGTGCTCGCGGCCCCGGGGGACGAACTCCTGCAGGTCGCCGGCCGCAATCATCGTCGCCCTCTCGTCAGAGTGGTCCGACATGGGGGCCCGATATCCTCATTATTTCTGGGACGGACACACACCCGCCACGACCGGGCCGCGGCTCCCGCGCCGCCCGGGGACCACGCGAGAAGCTGCAGCGCGGCTGAGAGGAGCACGAACACCAGCAGCAGCTCCTCACATGGGCGCAGCCATCTTGTCGCTCCCACCCTGCCCCACGGCGCAGCGTGGGGAACGCTGGGAGGGAAATGGAGGCGGTGGGTGGCGGGAAGGCAGTCAGTAGCTTCATACCCTCAGGGGTTTCGCAGGGCCGATCCAAGGCGGGTGTTTAGCGGTATCTCCTGAGCCGACTCTGCTTAAAACGGTGTATTGGGTGGTGCGGTCACACTGATCTTTGAAACAGAAGCGCTGGTGTAGTTCAGGCCGTCCGCAGCCCAGTGTACATCTGGCATCAGTGTATTTTGTGCGCTGTTGTCTCCTCAATGTATTGCACACCTCTCATTTTCCCATCTCCGCAGGCACCCTCTTCATGAGCTTGAATTTACCTCACCCCACACTGACCGAATTATCACTCTGTACTTTCTCTTGTGACTGTAGCCAGCAAACAGCCAGAGGACTGTCCTCTAAACATGGTGCCAGGAGCAAGATCCCCCTTCACAGCCACGCCTGTATATTCCTGCAGTTAAATACTTTTAACAGACACTGATGCTTCAATGTTTCACTGATACTTCAATTGCTTTAAGGTGTGAAAGTTTAGACAGAGTGGAATTAATTTACCTGTGCAGTTTATGCATTATGTATGATCAGTTATTTTCCAAAGGCAGGCACGCTGCTTGGGAAACGGGAAACATGCTAGACCATTTCATAGAGCTGGCAGTGCCCCCCAGGCACCTCTCAGTCTGCAGTCCTGGACAGGTTGAATGAGATTTGGGGTCCCGCTGACTACACCAATTTGTCATGAAAGAAAGATTACGGATCCTACAACAGCTTTGAGATAGCAGCAATTTAAGATTTATTAACACGGGATTAGGTTGTGTGCTTTAATAAAATTTGCTATAATCAACACAGCAACTTAGTTAAAGATTTAAGAAGAGCAAGCTGCAACGCAAGGCTTCACAATGGTTTTATAAATCAAATCACACACACAAAACCACACAGGTATAGAGGTTAACCTGTGTAATCCAGATGGTTGTCTTTCTGCAAATAGTAGTAAATTATTGGTACCAAATGATCTTTGAACCTCAAGAAATCTAAGTGTAGGAACTTATGCTTCTCCTTTGTTGGTGTTCATCAACAGACGATCTTTGAAGCCTACTGTCAGGATGATCTTTCAAACCACACGAAATCTACCCTGAGAGGTGTCCTGACTCAGGGAGAGATAGAATCATAGAATCATAGAGTTGCTTGGGTTATAAGGGACCTTAGAGATCATCTAGTGCCAACCCCCATGGCATGGGCGGAAACACCTCCCACAAGACCAGGTTGCTCAAAACCCCATCCAGTCTGGTCTTGAGTACCTCCAGGAATGGGGCAACCACAGCTTCTCTGGGGAATCTGTTCCAGTGCCTCACCACCCTCACAGTAAATAATTTCTTCCTGATATCTAATTTAAATCTCCCATCTTTTCAGTTTAAAACCATTCCTCCTTGTCCTGCTGCTCCACTCTCTGATAAAGAGTCCCTCTCCTTCTCTTCTGTAGGTCCCTTTCAGGTACTGGAAGACCATTATAAGGTCTCCCTGGAACTTTGTCTTCTCCAGGCTGGACAACCCCAACTCTCTCAGGCTGTCCTCATAGAAGGGCTTCAGCCCTCTGATCATTTTTGTGGCCCTTCACTGGGCCTGTTCCAACAGGTCCATGTTTTACCTGTGCTGAGGGCTCCAGAGCTGGACACAGGTGGGATCTCACCAGAGTGGAGTAGAGAAGTAGAATCACCTCCTTGGACCTGCTGGCTATACTTCTTTTGATGCAGCCCAGAATGTGGTTGGCCCTCTGGACTGCAAGCACACATTGATGACTCATATTGAGCTTCCCAACCACCAGCACCTCCAAGTCATTCTCCTCAAGACAGCTCTCAAGCCATTGTCCACCCAGCCTCTGTTTGTGCTTGGAATTGCTGTGACCCAGGTGCAGGACCTTGCACTTGACCTGGCTGAACTTCATGAGATTTTCATGGACCCACCTCTCAAGCCTGTCCAGGTCCCTCTGGATGGCATCTCCTCACTCTGGTATGTCAACTGCACCATACAGCTTGGTGTCATTGGCAAACTTGCTTAGTATATGCTTAATCCCACCGTCTGTGTCTCCAACAAAGATGTTAAACAGCACTGGTCCCAGGGTCCCAGTACTGACTCCTGAGGAACACCACTCGTCACTGGTTTCCATTTGGACGTCGGGCTGTTGACCACAACCCTTTGAGTGTGGCTATCTAGCCATTTTATCCACCAAGCGGTCCATCCATCAAATCCATGCCTTTCTGTGTGAGCTGATGCAGATGGGATGCAGGAACAACCACAAACCCACAGATTGAAGGCAAAGAACAAATTTAATCTTGATACCTCAGCAGCACCTCGGCAGAGGCAGGCAAGCAGGGGACACAGGTACAATGGGGCGATAGAGAGTCCTTGTTAGCAAGAGAGTCCTTGTTAGCAAGGGAGTGAGAGTGCTCACTCTTGCTGTTCTGGCCTGTATTTCAAGAATTATGGCAGGCAAATTTTGTGCTGTGCTTTGATCTCTTCAGCAGCAGGACAAGAATCTTGGGCATAATGGTCCCTGAGTCCATCCCAGGCCTACATTATCTACGTGCAGATGTTCCACTTGTTGAGCACACAAAACTAAACAACAATTAGTGTGATATATGTGTTTTCCAGCACCCACACATGCGAGTTGCTTGAACATGTTTACAGTCCTCCTTGCCAAACTTCCATTACTTTCCCACACTTTCCAATTTAGAGACCAGGATGTCATATGGGACAGTGTCATATGCTTTGCATAAGTCCTGGTAGATGATGTTGGTTGCTCTCCCCTTATCTACAAATGCTGTAGCAACATTGCAGAAGGCCACAAAATTTGTCAGGCATGACTTGCCCTTGGTGAAGCCCTGCTGGCTGTCACAAATCACCTCCTTTTTTTCAATGTGCCTAAGCAGAGATTCCAGGAGGAACTGCTCCATGATCTTACCAGGCACAGAGGTGAGACTGACTGGCCTGTAGTTCCCTGGGTCTTCCTTTTCCCCCCTTTTGAAGGTGGGAGATACGTTTCCCCTTTTTGAAGATGTTGGTTTTCCTTTTCCAGTCAGCGGGAACTTCACCAGACTGCCACAACTTTTCAACTACAATGGAAGTTGGCTTAGCAATTTCACCCACTAGCTTCCTCAGTACCCATGGATGGATTTCTTCAGGTCCCATGGACTTACGTATCTTTACATTCCTTAGGTGGTCTCAAACCTGATCTTCTCCTACAGTGGGCAGTTCTTCATTCTCATAGCCCCTGTCTTTGCCTTCTGCAACTTGGGTGGTGTGGTTAGAGTCCTTGCTAGAGAAGACCGAGATGAAAAAGTTATTCAGTGCCTCAGCCTTCTCCATATCCTGGGTGACCAGGTCTCCTGTTTCCTTCCTGAGAGGGCCCGTATCTTCCCTAGCCTTGCCTTTATCTCTGACATACTTATAGAAGGTTTTCTTGTTATCCTTTTGTCCTTATCCAGATTTAATTCTGTCTGGGTTTTAGCTTGCCTAATCTGGCTCCTGGCTACTTAGACAGTTTCTCTGTATTCCAGAGAACCTTTCCAGTCCTGGCTTCCACCCTCTGTAAGCCTCCTTTTTGCTTTTGAGCTCCAGGAACTCCTTGTTCATCCATGCAGGCATTGTTGCCTGACTTCTTTCTTGGGATGCACCATTCCTGAGCTTGGAGGAGGTGATCCTTGAATACTAATCAGTTTTCCTGGGCCCCCCCTCTGCTCCAATGCTTTTTCCAATGATACCTTGCCAAACAAGTCCCTCAAGAAGCCAAAGTCTGCTCTCCTAATGCCCAGGATTGCTGTGTACCCTCCTTGCTGCCCTAAGGATCTTGAATTCTACCATTTTGTGATCACTGCAGCCAAGGCTATCCTTAAGAATGACATTCCCACCAGCCCCTCCGTGTTGGTAAGAATAAGGTCCAGCATAGTTCCTCTCCTGGTTGGCTTCTCTACCATTTGAAGAAAAAAGTTATCATCAACACATTTCAAGAGCTTCCTGGATTTTATGTGCCCTGCTGTGTTGTCCTTCCAACAGGTATTGGGTTGGTTGAAGTCCTCCATAAGGACCAGGGTCTGTGAGCCCAATGCTGCTCCTATCTGTCTATAGAGGGCCTCATCCATTCTGTCATCCTGGTCAGGTGGCCTGTAGCAGATCCCTACTGCAAGGTCACTTGCAGCTATGTTCCCTTTAATCTTGACCCATAAGCCCTCCGTTGGATCTTCATCCGTCCCCAGATGGAGTTCCATGCACTCCAGCTGTTCATCGACATAGAGATACTGAGTCACAGCCTGCTCAAAGGGTCTCACTTAGGATCACTATAGATTCATGAGGTGGTTGACTTTGGTCAGTCTTTATCCATTTTGGTCACAATTCATGTCAGGTAATTCTGGTACCTTCCAGATAAGGCTATGATCCAGGCAGCAGGAGTTTCAGGTATGGTTAGGGAATGTCAACTCACTGTACTTCTAATGAGGACAAGAAAGTACCAGAGTGTCCCAACTTACTGCACTTGTAACTAAGACAGGACATTGCAGCATAGCCCAGGGGGGCTGTACCACCGTGCCCCTTCACAAAATTTCAGACGCTTGTGTGATATGGATTAGCATAATTTGTTGGAAGTCTGTGCTCCACTGACTTACATCAGCTAAAAACCCAGCTCCTGGTGCACTGACAGTCAGTGCCTGAGGTGTCTCTTCTCCTGTCTTGAGTGAAAAGAAGTTGCATCATCCACTGTCCCTCCTGAATGGGTGCAGGGACAGGCTGCCACACTAGTAAAGGCAATGACTGAGGGTGCTGAAACCTTCACATCTGTATCCCTAAGAATCAGCACTAGGTATCAGGCAGTTAGCCTGGCTTTTCTGTTGAGAGCTGCCAGATTTTTCCAAAAGAATGACGCCTTGACATGCATTTTTGTCTAATCAAATGTTGCCCGTGTGTAATTGGACCATTTGTGTTCCAGCATCTACTGTTCTGCCTTAATCGTGGTAGTGTCACAGCAAAACATGCAGATTGTTTTGTTGGGTTTTTTTAATTAGCACCTGTGATATGAAGCTCAAAATGAGCCTTTGTTTGTCTGACAAGCAATAATAACAGAACAAAACCTGTATGAAGTATCCTAGTGGGAACCAGAAGGGTAGTGCATTCTGATGAAGATGACTTTTTCCAAGATCTAGTTTCACACGAGAAATCAAAGGTGGAGAGAGAAGCTGGTGAAGAACTGAAAACATAGTTGAAACCATTCTTCCAATGTGTGGTTTGTGAAATCCTTGGTTCCCCAATGACAATAAACACTATTGTTTTCTCAGAAATGAGAAGCAGCCTGCTGGGGAAAACCAGATTTAGGAGAAGCAAGAATTCACCAAGCTGCAGAGTGTTTTCAAACTATCACAGCTTCTGGTAGAAAGTCAGTTGGAAGAAATGGTAACTTGCATCTAAAGATCCAGCCAGGGACCAGATTTCCATATGGAGACAAATGGGGGTATTTACACAAATAAGACTATGAAATACAAACAGCAGTTTTGTGGGCAAGTAAGAATGCTCAGGGCTTTTGAGCCTCATTTTGATGAGGAAAGTTCAAGCGAGCATCCAACCTTTGGAGACTTTCTGCGTTTGCAAAATAATTTGCAGGCCAGGAGAAATTGTCCTAAGAAGAAACAGCTGAGCCAAGAGACAGAATGTGCCTGGTAAGAGACATACCAAATGCCCAAAGAAAGCAGTGCAAAAAAAGGCATTTTAGTAGCACCACAGAATTTTCAAGTTTTCCCTGGATTTTTTTTTTGTGAGCTGCATCCAGTGGCCAGGGTATAACATTTAACACAAATGGGCCATCTGCCTTGAGCTAAAAACATGTTGCCAAAAAAGCTTGGTATTTTAAATAACAGGAGCCCTTGCAAATAGAAATGAAAATAGACACAAAGAGGAAGCAGAAATATAGGAAAGAATAGATTTAGCAAAATGAAAATAAAAATACAGAAATAGCAAAGGGGAAAAAAAATCTCAGGAGATAATGGCCCAAGACCCGATTGCCAAGTACCATTTCTGCTAAATGGTCCAATTTCACAAGTATTACATTGCCTCCAAACTCTCTGAACAGTCTTGTGAAGGAATGGTGTCAATGCTCTGAAATGAAACTGCAGAAAACCTAAAGGGTCAGGTTGAGGCTCTAGCCCAGCACCACGATGCTCCGTGATGCCTTTGACAGCAGCTACAACACCCATTGGAATTGCTAAGGGAAGGCTGAGAATACCTGTGGAGTTGCTGATATTATCAGAATGGGATTATAACTTCTCATACAGGCAGAAGCCTATGATGATGAAGATGGGTATCTTTGCAATCATGAGCAGGACTCTGCATGCATATGTATACAAACATAGCAGGAAGGCATGGACTCAAAGGGCAGTGGTCCCTCTTCAGAGGGATGGCTTGGGCAATGCATCTGATAGCCTTTGCACTGGAAAGCCACTGGCTGAAACCATGGCTCAGAAATGGCTGGTACCTGTGCAGTGTTACCTGCACTGTGCTCTGCCCTTCTCTTTTGGAAGGGGAAAGGTCGGCACTCCCTCCAATGTGGTCTGTGCAGTGCTAGAGCACCTTGAGAGCTGCAAGCATGACTGGTTTAGCTGGTTCAGGGTCAGATCCTGACACTCAGTGAAGAGCAGGCAGCCTTTGTTTCCAATTAAAGGTTCTCCCTTTGTTTCGATCCTCCTTTGACATCAGTTGCCTGTTTTCCTCTCCCACTGCCCTGGGAGGGCTGTGAGGTATTTCCAGGGACAAATGCCAACTGATGCCCAGCCCCAGGCAGTGAGAACAGATGATGAGTGAGTCCAGCCACACATACAGCATCGTCAGCCTTACCTCTATCCCTGGAAAGATGATGGAACGGCTTGTTCTGGGCATCATCTGAAAGCATCTGGAGGAAAAGAAATCCATCAGAAGTAGTAAACACAGATTCACCAAGGGGAAATCATGTCTGACTAACCTGATAGCCTTCTACGATGGCATGACTGGATGGATAGAAGTGGGGAGGGCTGTGGATGTTGTCTACTTTGACTTCAGCAGGGCTTTTGACACCATCTCCCACAGCATCCTCATAGGTAAGGTTAAGAAGTGTGGATTAGATGAATGTACAGTGAGGTGGATTGAGAACTGCCTGGAAGACAGAGCTGAGGGGTGTCATGATCAGCAGCACAGAATCTAGTTGGAGGTCGGTAACAAGTGGGGTCCCCCAAGGGTCAGTACTGGGTCCAGTCCTCCTCAGTATTTCCATCAATGATCTGGATGAAGGGATGGAATGTACCCTCAGCAAGTTTGCCAATGACACAAAACTGAGAGGGGTGGCTGACACATACAGCAGGACCTGGACAGGCTGGAATGTTGGGCAGAGAGGGGCCTGATGAAATTCAACAAGGACTAGTGCAGGGACCTGCACCTGAGGAGAAACAACCCCCTGCACCCCTGACCTGCTGGAGAGTAGCTCTGAGGGAAAAGACCTGGGAGTCCTGGTGGACAACAGGATGACTGTGAGGCAGCAATGTGCCCTTGTGGCCATGAAGGCCAACAGCATCCTGGGGTGCATCAAGAAGAGTGTGACCAGCAGGTCAAGGGAGGTCATCCTCCCTCTCTACTCTGCCCTGGTGAGGCTGTATCTGGAGTACTGTGTCCAGTTCTTGGGCTCCCCAGTTCAAGAAGGACAGGGAACTGCTGGAGAGGGTAAGGCAGAGGAGCACAAAGATGATATGGGGCCTGGAGCATCTCTCTTATGAGGAGAGACTGGGGGAGTTGGGTCTTTTTAGTCTGGAGAAGAGAAGACTGAGGGGGGATCTGATCAACAGCTATAAATACATGAAGGGTAGGTGTCAAGAGGAAGGGGACAGTCATTTTTCAGGGGTGCCCAGTGAGAGGACAAGAGGAAATGAGCACAAACTTGTACCTAAGAAGTTCCATCTTAACATGAGGAGGACCTTCTTCACTTTGAGGGTGGCAGAACACTGGAACAGGCTGCCTGGAGTGGTGGTGGAGTCTCTGTCTCTGGAGACATTCAAAACCCTCCTGGACAAGTTCTTGTGGAACCTGCTCTAGGAGGATCTGCTGTGGCAGGGGAGGGTTGGACTAAATGATCTCCAGAGATCCCTTCCAACCCCATATCATTTTGTGATTCTGTACTTTGGGACCAAAAAAGCCAAGCCATTTTTTTGCATGTCGCAGCAACTATTGAGTTTGGGCTCTGAGGTCTGGAAATACATAATCTGCCTGGAGGAAGGCTATTGAGGCTGCTCCTGAGCCTATAATTTGTATGCTTTCAGAAAGGGACTGAGGATGGCAGTATGCTGAGCAAGGTGGAAGCTGAACATCACCAATCCAAGAGCAGCCAAAGCGGTCAGTCTGCCTCCTGCCTTCTGGACCTTTCCTATCACAAACCAGGCCCATGAGTTTCTCCTCTCCCTGTTTCTTCCTTCTCCTCCATGCAACAGTCTCTTTCTTATGTCAAGCTCTGCCCAAATGAACTTCAACAAACCCTATTGAGTTGGAGACTAGCTTACACCAGCACTGAGCAGAAACCAGCCTACTCTAAAGAAATGACCCAAATTAGGGGATTTCAGAGAGCTGCTTAAATCCTCTTTACCTCCCCTTTTCTTCTCATTGTTTATTTTTTTTTCCTCCTCTTGTGTAGAAATTGCTCCTATGTCCTCCACTTCCTTGCCCTGTGTTAGTGGGGCAATTATATGACATATGTGAGGGTTTGTTTTCACTCTGCTGCCCACAGCATCCAAAGGCCTTTCCATTGCTGCCCAGAAACTACAAAGCCAGCAGCAAGGGGAATGCAGCCAGATGAAAGTGCACCCAAATGAAAGTGCGGCAAAGGCTGACCGCAAATGGACAGCCTCATCAAGAGTAGCTTGGAAAGAGAGGGACAAAAGTCTGTCCCCTGGTCTCCTCCTACTCCCTGAGTAACACTGGATACATGGGGATTGCACTCAAAATCTGGAGAAAAAATGATGTTACTGTAGCTGCAGAGAAGGCACTGGCTCTTGGGCACCACTGAAGATGCTCTGTCTTATTGCAGCAGTTTTTTCTTCTCCCCTAAAGGGCCTCTAGCTATACGTGCCCTTCCTGAGCTGCTGATCATTTCAAGATGTGAGAAGCTGGTCTGGAGTGAAAGACTCAATGAGGGGGGAAATTCAATCTCCGTCACCAGGGCCTGAGAATATGGAGTGAATAAGTAGCTTTGCAAGTCACAGAAGTCTGGGCGGGATTTGTTCTTTTTTTCACTGAACTTAAGAGGTTTTTTCTTACCAATTAGAAAATATTTCAGACTGGATTTTGTATGGTTCTTTTATTTCTAACAGCCTGAGAAGACCTTCCTACATCTTATTATACATTATACCCGGAAATCAGCAGCTTCAACACAGAGCTCTCTTCGTGCCTCACCGCTGTTTTCATGGTGTGCTGATGCTTACCTAGTGCTAATTGAACAAAACTTACCTCTCACTTTCCTAACTGCATTCTTCCGCAAGACTTTGGGAAGACTATAGCAGGCTGCCACAGAAAATGTTATTCTCGTGTCATAGCTTCAAAGAATTTTCTGTGCAGGGAGCAGAATGGTTTCAGCAGAGACATACACTGAGTGACATCAAGTCAGACTGGCTGCCGGTTCCCCACATCCTTCCCCTTTCCCATTTGGGGTGATGGCCTCAATATGGCTTGATCTCAAAGGTCTTCAAGCATGTCCAGCATTTGGGTCATGTTCTGAACACCCAGAAACGCGCTCATTTCCTTCCTGTGCTATCAGAACACTTGTTCTGTTTCACTCTTTACATTAAATGGCTTGTGTTGTACACTGGTTTCACTTGGGTCTTCCTCCTTTTCTTGTTGTGGCTTGGTTCTGTCTCTGTCCCCTTTTGTCCTGCTGTTCTGGTCCAGGCAAATGAGGAGGAATGATGCTTTCAGCTCACCATGCCCTTCCTAGCATGCCTGGAACAGAATGTGCCTGGTAAGAGACCAAGTGCAGGGTCCTGCACCAAGGTTGGGGCAATCTCCAGTATCAATACAAGCTGGGGGATGAAGGGGTTGAGAGCAGCCTTGCCAAAAAGGAGATGGGGGCACTGGTGGATGAAAAGCTGGACATGAGCTGTCAATGGGTGCATGCAGCCCGGAAGTCCAGCTATACCAGCGGTGTGGCCTGCAGGTAGAGGGAGGTGATTCTGCCTCTCTGCTTCACTCTGATGAGACCCCACCTGGAGTCCTGCACTCTGATGAGACCCCACCTGTTGGAGTTTGTCTAGAGGGGGGCTGCAAAGATGATCAGAGGGCTGGAGCACTTCTCTTATGAGGACAGGTGGAGAGAGTTGGGGTTGTCCAGCCTGGAGAAAAGAAGGCTCCAGGGAGACCTTACAGTGGCCTTTCAGTACTTAAAGGGTGCTTATAAGAAAGATGGGGACCAACTTTTTAGCAGGACCTGTGATAGGAGAAGGGGCAACGGCTTTAAACTAAAGGAGGGAATATTTAGACTAGAAAGAAATATTTTTTTACAATGGGGATGGTGGAACACTGGAACAGATTGCAGAGAGGGGTGGTAGATGCCCCATCCCAGGAAACATTAATTCAAGGTCAGGTCAGACAGTGCTCTGAGCAACCTGATCAACTCAAAGATGTCCCTGCTCAGTGCAGGAGGGGTTGGTCTAGATTGCCTTCAAAGGTCTCTTCCGACCCAAATAATTCTCTGATTCTATAAACACTGGGTCCTGTACCTTGTCCCCCAGGCAGCAGCAGCGATGTCCCCACTTTTTCTGTGTGGGGCTCAGCAGGAAGGGGAGGCTGGGAGGAAAGGACCTGTTCCTCAGAATATGCAAGCACAGCCCTGAAACAGCTTCTGGAGATAAATCCAGCCCTGCACAAAGTTGTCCATCCGTGGGGAACCGAAAGGCAAACTCTTCTAATCAGCAGTGATTGCTCTCAGCATCTTACCGGGGCGTAACCTTTCTGACCTGCCGGCCCAGCCTGGTGGGCTTTGCGGGGCGGGACTGAAACCCTGAAGCTCAGGGCAGCATCCCCCGGTGCTGCG
>VZTM01003961.1:4793-39546 GCA_013400555.1 Jacana jacana | reverse complement strand
GGCGCTGCTCTGGGCGCTGCTGGCGGCCCTACGCCCGTTCCGCGGCGGGGCCGGTGAGTCCGGGGGAAGCCGGGGTGTCCCAGGGCAGGGCTGCTGGGTGCCGGTGGGGGAGGCGGGGGTTCGGTGAGGGGTGTTTCGCTAGGGCACTTGGAGCAGATGCCGCTTCTTTTCATCCTGCCAGCTGCTGGGGTGTCTCATGGACGCCCCCGTACCCCTGCTCTCCTCTGCTGCTGATTTCAGGGCCCGCAGATTTCAGGAAAGCTTCAGTCCCGAGGGGAAGCTCAGCAGTGATTTTGCTGCGGGTTTCTGTTGGCAGCACGTCTCTGCCAGCCCCAGTGAGAGTAGGTTTTGCTGTCCCGGGACACGGCTCTGCCTCTGCAGCCTGGTTGTGTTGGAGCACTTTGCTGTGTGATGGGCCTCTGCTTGCACTGTGACAGGCAGGGACCAAAAGTTGCAAGAGATCAGCAGGTCTCGGATTTATCCCAGCCATGAGCCAGCTGTGTACTCTGCTGGGAAAAATCACCGGGAAACACTGCTGTTTGTGGCACAGGGATGCGTTTTGCTGTGCTGTCAGTCTGCCAGCTTTTCATCTCTGTGTGATAGTTACCTGGAAAAAGAAATGCAAAGAGGCAAAAAAAGAGAGGTTTTTGATTTAAAGTGTGCCGTCATCAAGGCTGTCCAATGCTCGGTCATAGGCTGTGAGCTGCTGGGGGTTTGCAGTCCATGCTTGGGGATGATGAGTTTGGAGTCAGTGTGCAAGTGACTCCCTTCGGAGCAGGGAAGGCAGGAATGTGAGTGTTTGCTTTGGGCAGGGTGGAGTTAAAAGCTTGATTCTGTAACAGCAGGAATTTACAGTGAAGTGAACTCTCTGTGGATTTAAGCAGGATTTCTGGACAGGTTTGTGCAAAAGGTGTTTGAACCCCAAGTCTCTTAAGAAGTCAGGTGTGGCTCCAGGGGAAATTCACTTATGACAGCTCCCAGGGGATGGGGAGGTAGGAAAGCCTGCAGTCAGAGACACAGGGGCTCTTCATTCCTCCTCACGTCATGCTCCTGCCCTGTCTGAGTGTGAAAATACGCCCAACGTGTGCTTGAGCAGAAAGCTGTTGTCAGCAGGTGAATTACTTTGGGCTAGGGATATAGGGAACTTTTTGGCAAACCTGGGTGTTTTCTATTACCTTCCGTACTGGGATTTCAGCAGAATGACTTGCTGTTACAGTTGTGGGGTGTGCAATTCCCCACTTTTTGTTTTTATCCATCATAAAGTATTTTGCCGCTAAGAGCAGGCAGATTTTCTTGTTAAAACTATCTTTTCCAGGCTAGTAATGGAGAAAGGCATGTGGGACCTGCTGGACTGCACAGAAAGGTCTGTCTTTGCTAGCACTTTAGTTTTGTTGTGATCCTAGGTGTTTAAAGAGAGCAGCACTGTGCTTGCAAGTGGATTTATTTCCACGCCAGCTTTTCCTTCAGACCAAGCTGCAGTTAGCAAGGGGAGCTGCTCCAGTGTGGCAGCTACCCACTCAGGGTCCTCTAGCTTGGGCTTTTAGCGCCAGCCCAAGCAAATCGCTCTGGACACACGTAAAGGGTGTCCTGCCACACAGGGCAAATCCCTTCAAAGACACTGCAAAGATATTCACATCCCAAACAGCTGCAGATAGCAGCAGATAGGGCAGCTGAAGGCAGCACTAGATAGGAGAAGTTGCTGTTGTTTCATGTGTCAGAGAGAAAAGCTTTTAATTCCTCAGTCAGCAAATACCTCTTTCCGTGTAATCAGTACAGAAAACGAGGCTAAGATCACCTTTGCTCTTTACCTTTAAACTTGAAGTTGCCTGGGGGAGCAGAAATCATCCCCGAGCAGGCAGAGTGCTGACACTTGTCTGTGTCCTCCCTGGCCAGGGAGGCTGTTCCAGCCAGAGCAGGAAAGCTTCACAATGGTGCATGAAAACAGCTGTTTGAGTTTGGATTGTGCCAGGCAGCGAGTGGCTCCAGCCCGGGTAACCCCCAGGAAGAGCAGGGGAGGGGAGAGGATTTGATGTTGCTCACTAGTTTACTTTTAGCAAATTTTTTTGGAGCTGCCGGGCTGTTTGAGCACTGGTGACCCGGCCCACAAGTAAACAGCAGTTGGCTGGATTTTGCAGTGGTCACATGGCTTTTGTTTGTGTTGGGATGGGAAAGCTTAGGAAGCAGGTTGGAAAAGGGTCTTTATTTTTTTCTAAAAGGGAAACCCATTGTTTTGTGAGAGAGCCAGGGAGAGCCTTGTGCTTTCCTCTGCACCACCCGACCAGGCAAAACTTAAAAACCCTACTCAGATTTCTGTCTGGAAGTAGCATTTCTTGAGGGTGAGTGAGGGGTAAGAGGTGGACAACTTAGCAAAGGAATGTATCTAGCCTCAAAATGAAGCTGTGTATCTTGGCTCTCGGGCAAGCACACTAGGCTCACGCTCCATTACTCACAATAGTAATGACGTAGCTTTAAAATCTTGCCATTTGATGCTTAAGGGCTAAGACCTGCCTCCAAACAAACTCAGCTGAACTCTGGTTAAATACAAACTTAGTACTTTCTACCTTGGTATTAACTTTTAAGTTGTCTGGCACAATGCCTTTGCTTGCTGCTGCAGCAAGGGAGATTTACCATTCCACTTGGGATTTCTGTATGCCTTAGGAAGCTTAGAAATGGTCTAGGAAAAGCATCTAGTTCTGATTTATTTTCTAGATCTTATTTCTCCAAAGTGTACATTTTTGTTTGGGAGGAATTTCTTCACATGGAGTCGCTCTTCATCTTGTTCATGGCTGGGGTGGGAAGTGCTGGGAGGGCGGCGGGGAATGCTGTTACAGGACTGGTATGTTAAGTTATTCGTAGGTGGGGGCACGAAGCCTGCAGGAAGAGCTGGTAAATAGCCAGCCTTGGGAAAAATGTCTGGGAAAAGACCCTGGGAGAACAACACTAAACAGTAGCTGGCTCCTACACACTGTCTGAAGGCATTTCTTCATCTGTTTGCAGCTGTTTTCCTGAGAAAAGCAGCTCAGTGGAGGCACTTATCTTAGCAAGAGAGTCTGATTGACTCAGTGAGCATCTCCCTCTTTCAGAGCAGCTCACTCTGTCCTGAAAAGGGAGCAGCGTCACCAACAAAGAGCTGAAAATCAGAGAAATCCCTGCCAAGGACTCTTTCTCTGCTGCAGCTGAAAATGCTTGAGATGAGGCCCCTGAGAGGGGTTTATTGGAGTAAAGTCCCAAATTCCTCCTGCCCAGGGATCCTTACGTATTCCAGTCCCTGGAGTGCAATGCAGCAGAAATAACTCCTCCCTCTTCCCTGACAAAACAGAAGCACTTTCTTTAGCCTGGGCTGCTCCAGTTTGTTTTTAAAAAGCTTGGGGTTTTTTTTTGAGGTGCTGGTTTTACATAATCAGTTTTGGGGTAGCCTCACTCTCCATGTTTCTTCCTTGGGGGTCTTATGAGAGATCTCAGAGATTTTTAATTTCTGGATTATCTATAAATGAACTGCCTTTAATTCTTAATGGAAGCTGTCAGGCTTTGCAGGGTGCTGGAAGGGGGCACTTTCTGGCTGGTGGTAGCAAAACCAAGGTCTTCTCTTGCAGATGATGCTGACCGAAATCAAGATCCAAAGCTGTTGGCAGAGTCCTACCACCCTGAGCAAAGCTTGGCCACCGTTGGTCACTGGCCTCACCAGAGCACAAAGCAAGCCAGGGAGGAGTCCTCAGCCAGTTCTCTGGGAAAGATTAAGTTTAACCCCACGGTGCAACACATTGTGATTAACGAGCACAAGGATGTCACATTTAATTGCTCCATCAAAGTACCTCAGCTGCTGCTCAGGCCGGACACCCATGGCATTTCCTTGTGGAAGGATGGGAGGGCGCTGGACATGCTGGACCGCATTGCCACCAGCCACTTTGAGATCTCTGATGGGGAGGAGGTGGCAATGACCTCTACCTTCAGGTAACTGGTGGTATCCTTCCTGGAGGGATGCTCTGAACATTGGGTCCCAGGGAGAAACGGGAGGTCAGATGGCTAGCAGGAGTTTGGGACAGGGACTATGACAGGCAGATGCTCCCTAGTCCCCAAAGCCTGGCTTTGCAAGCCCAGCTTCTTTTTGGTATGTGCTGTGGGGTGGATGGTACTGACTGAAACCCACTGCCAGACTGGCAGTTTTGCCGTGTCCTCCTGTTGGAACAGTGTGTGGGACAAGGCTCCCTGCCAAAGGCCTGATGTAGTCTCCATTATCTCTGGCAGCATCCTTGGGGCTCAGCGCTCGGATAATGGCTCCTACGTCTGCAAACTCAACATTTCTGGCATGGAGGTGGTGTCGGATCCAATCTTGGTACAGCTGGAAGGTGAGATAGAGGAGTAGGGTATGTGTGCTAGAGGTGTGGAGCATTGTGCCCTGGTTGAGTGAGAGACCTGGGGACCACAACCTGGGAGCTGGGAGCTGTCTTCCAGAAACTGGGAGTCCTGGATGGGAAGGGGCTTGTTGCCAGAGCTGGGCATAGCCCCTGGCAGGAGTTTGGGGTTGTAAGTAGAGATGTGTTGCCAAGCTTTCTGAACCTCTTGCTTCCTTGCTTGTGTCTGTGCAGGACTCCCACACTTTATTCGTCAGCCTGAGAAGCTAAATGTCACCAAGAACAGTCCCTTCAACCTCACATGCCAAGCCGTGGGCCCGCCAGAGCCTGTGGAGATCTACTGGTTTCGCAACAACGTCCAAGTCAATGAGAAGCCCCACATCTCACCATCAGTCTTGACTGTGCCAGGTGAGCACAGCAGCATCCTTGCCACAGCCAGCTGGGACACCTCTGTGTGGCTACTGGGAAGGGCAGGGTGGGAAGGTGTCTTGTGCCATATCGCAGCCTATCCCCTTGGCTTTGCACCTCCTTGTTAGGCAGAAGCGGTGGTCCTGTGCACCATCACAAGGTCATTGCAGCCTGCTTAATTTATATGTGGTGCTGTGTATTGCTGACTCTTGGCTGAAAGCTCAGCACAGATAAATTTCCCAGGAGGTCTGGTATAAAATAAGGCCATCAAATTGTATAGAGTAAGACATGGGAGTCCAGCTTTGCAAAAGAGGTACCACAGTGGTACCAGTCTGCACAAATGAGTCCCAGCCTGTTATGCTCTATCCTCAGCAGTAGGAGCATGGCTTTGCCCAGCACTGTCTGTGCCACTTGTTTGGGAGCCCTGGGAATGGGTCTGCCAGGGATGATCTTGAGGAACTCCCACCTAACCCTTGCAGGCTGCTGCTGGAAATTTCTTCCTTGGACGAGGCAGGACACTCAAACTGCTCTTTTCTAAGCAAGAAGCAGATTTTTCCTCTAGCTTGTGGCCATGCCAACAAGTATACTGCTGCTTTTATGGGCTATTATGCTGATGGTCCCCTCTTAATATCCCTGGAAGACCTTGGATTGGCCCCTGCAGTGAATCTCCACACCATCCTTGTGGAGCACAGGGAGAAAAATCCTTCACATAACATAAAACCCATCATGATTTTGCTGCAGAGGCAAAAGAGAGGAAGGATTTCTTGATTTGCTCATGAGAAGGCCACCAGCTAATTAGTAGCCAAACTATAACTGACACGTCTTGGCATCCAAAGGTAAGCTTTAAAAGGCAGTGAAAGCCGGAAGAGTTGACTCATTCCTCTTGGATGTTCTTGCATCTAGCTGGCACATCCTAGTTCGTGTCAACTGAGCAGTCCCCCTCCTGGTCCCTGGAGCTCCATCAAACTGAGAGGCACTGTTGCTGGTGTAAGCAAACACTCGACATGTCCAGTGGACTGTGGTGAGCCCTTTGCTTTGCAGCAGCAGCAGCAAGCAACGTGCTCAGGAGGTGCCCTGCACATCCAGTAAAGTCCTGAACACTGTTGCTGCCCAGGATCATCTCTCACTGGCCATGCCAACACCCCAGGGAAAGCAAACCAGCTGTCCATACTCAAGTATTTCCAGCGGCCCCCAAAAGCAATCATTCTCCATTATCATATGGGAGATTTGAGCAATCTTCGAAAAACGATAAGTCATCTGATTTCAAACCGTGGTGGTGGACTCTTCTGCTTTCTGCCTTTCCTTTTTTGAACACAAAAGAAGTGCTTACTCAGTAGGTTGTGCAATGGCACCATAGAAACATACAGTCCTGCCTGCTGTGTAGGACTTGGACTTGCCTCTTGCACTGACATCATGCTTATGGTGGGTGACCTGGATGGCAGGGGTTACTCTGGGGCAGTGAGCGAAGAAATGCCATGAAGAGAAGTATGAGTGCAAAATACAAGGTCTTCTGTGTTGCTGGGGGAAAAAAAAAACAACCAAAACTGCAAGAATGGAAGCTGCAAGGGTTTTCTGTGAGCAGCAGGTGGAGGATTGTTGTGATTTGGACATTTTGTGCAGGTCCAGTGAACAGGTTTTCCCCATGCAGGTCTTAGTGAAATGGCGCTATTTAGCTGCGAGGCTCACAACAGCAAAGGGCTGACTGCGTCCAACCCGGGGCAAGTCAATGTGAAAGGTAAGAGGGAATATGATACTCACTTTACCTGTTGACTACCTGTGTCCAAGCAGGATATTTCCTGGTCTCCACACTTCCAAGCACTCACTTTACATGAGCTGAAGGAGAAGTTTTTAGGACTCACATATTTACTTTTCTTCATTTTAAAGCTATATTTAAAATCAAGCAGGATGCATGTAGTAGCAGTTCTATCATCCCAATATCACTGCCATGAGAGGAAGCACGAAAAAACCACATTTGAAAGCAGAACTGTCAGCCCTAGAGCAGGTTTCGGAAGAGCTATATCACTCTTTTCCTTCCTTCACAACCACGGTGGTGCTTGTGATTTTCCATAGGAAATGATGAAAATTCTTGACATTCCTGACGGGAGCCGCTCTGTCAGCGTGAGGAAGGTGCTACCCAAAATATGTCATTGCCTCTAAGCAATGCAGTGTGCTGTTTCAGCTCACAAATACAGAAAATAGTCTTGCAAATGACTTTTTTCTGTTTCCCTGTCCAGTGGTCTGAAACATCCTCAGTACACAGCTAGAGGATGCTGCTGTGACTGTAGCCAGGGCAGTACCTAGGGTTCACACACAGTCACATTGAGCCCCAGGAGCTACTGGGGGAATCCAGATGTATCATGTTTATGCTTAGGCCTCCAGCTGACTGCCCTTGGCTTTTCTCTGCAGGAATACCATCTGCACCTGCCAGTGTGCATGTCCTCAACAGAACAGGTCACAGTATTGTGATATCCTGGGTGCCAGGCTTTGATGCATTCTCTGCCTTGAACAGCTGCAGTGTCCAGGTAACCATCCATAACCCCCACTTTGCCCCTGCCACCTCCCTACACAGATGCACCGAGGCAGGTGGAAATCAGTGTTGCTTGGCATGAAGTGCATGGATTTGACCAGGCTGTTGGTTTGGGCAAACTGAGTTGGACTTTCCTAATGGCATTGAAAGGGGAAGGTGTCATGTTGTCCCACCCACAGCCTATGACCTGGGTGGCTGGGGAAATTGTGAGGCATAATGTTGAGGAGTCCAAATTGAGCAGTGCGGTGAGCAGAGCCCCCACATGCTGGGACCTGAGGCAGCTGGAGCACCACCAAGGTGGTCAGGAAGCTTGGAAGGAGCTGCTGGAAACCAGTGTGGCAGCTTTGCTCTGCCTGCTGCAAGAGGGGATGGTTGGTGGAAGGGGTCTTACAGATAGGTTGACATAGGGAGCATTAAGCAGGCTTTTGTCCTGAGAGTGGCGTGGTTAAGTGGGGGCAGAAACAAGGGGCTATGGGAACAGGCAAGCCATCTGCCTGGAAGATGCCATCTGGGCTGAGTGTGAAGTGTGCAGGAACAAGCTGCAAAAATCTCCCCTGGGGCAAGACAGTGAGGCTGTCAAACACTGATCAGACACTTCCCAACCAAACATACTTCCTGCTGGGTTTTGGAGGTGGAGGTTTCTCTCGGATCTTCACTCCTTGGAAGCACTGGGAAGGAGCTGAGGGATTGCCTTGTCTCCTGGACAAGTCAGGGAATGCCAAACTCCTGCAAGTAGTTTTCAACTGCTCTTTCTGTTTGATGTTGCTGTGTTCCACAGTTCAAGCCCATTGCTTGCTTACTTGTGGATATGTTTTTTTTACGGGCTAATCTATATTCCAGCTGAGATAACCCGTGGAGAGAGGCTATCCAGAGAGGTGATGTTTGCATCAGGTAAAAGTGAAAGGAGTTGCAGGAAGGAAAGGTACCAAAGCTAATATTAGCACTGCATCCACTGCTGCCTTCCAGTTGGAGCTCAGGAAGTGGGGTGGAGAGCCAAGGAATTTCCTATGACTTAACATTCACAGTCTGTCATTAGGAAATAGTCTTTTGAATTGGAAAACAAAACATGATTTCTGGCAAAAACACAGCTGTGACTAAGCCTTTTTTCTACTGCCCCCTTTGATAGCTCCCTTGCTTGGGTAGTGTGGCCCACCAACCAAGTGACTCATTTCTGACCATGCTGGTGCTTGAAAGGGAAGCTGTTTCTGTCACACTGGCAAGTTCAAGCTGCTTAAATTTGCAAAAACTTAATTTTTAAAAAATACATTAGCCTGATGGATTCATTCCAGAAGATGAGTTGAGGATTGAGATAGCTGAGCTGAGCTCAAGGCTCAGGAAAACAGCCAGTCCCAGTAGCGCTTTCAGAAGTGGATTGTATGTTCATCAGATTGCTGTTCACCTCCTTCAAAGCATCTAGCAATGGCTTGGGGATCTTCTGAGCTTTATAAGTTTGAAGGCTGTTCTTTCATTTTTTGCTGGTGTTGATGCTGAGACGATGCTGTGCACCCTGAGCTACCCAGAGGGTACCGTTGCTCCTCAAGCAGAAGTGCAGCTGTCTCGCCACCCCCAAATCGTGCATGGAGGCTTTTGAGAGGACTGTATGACTTTCTGATTGTGGTTTGTGCTGAAACATGTCCTGTGCATTGTCTTCCAAGCTAACTGTCTCGCTTGCATTGGTGTCCCTCATTCTTGCTCTTCCCTCTTTCCTCCCACCATTCTGGCCCTGGCCACTCTCATGGTGCTTCCAAGGAAATGGGAGGCTTTCTGGAGAGCTGCAAGGACTGTGTGGGCAGCTGCATGGGCACTCAACAGCCACCCCTTTCAGGAGAGAGCAAGTTCTTTTTGTGTAAAATATGTGACTTGTTTTTAGTATGTTTAATTCATCCATCCTGCCAAATGTAATGATGGAGTCTGACAAAGTCTGTGATTAGTCCTGTGACATCTGATTGTGATAGTTCCTACAGTCTAATGCTGTGTTACATGAAAAAGGATTTCCCTTTGTTTATTTGGGACTTGCTGCCTGGAAATGCTATTGGGTGCTTCTATTACTCCATGCCACAAGAAACAGCAATTCATCCCTCCCTCCTTTCTACAGTGATGGCGATTTTGCACATCTCTGCCATGTATTGGAGCCCTCACCTGGGGCCCCACAGAGGGCCTACCGTCAGCTTTCTGCTCAGCAGAGATGAGCCAGTGTGCAGGAACAAGGTCCTGACAGTGTTTGGATGGGAGGCAAGGCTCTGGATCCTGTTTACAGATGTAAAATTCCTGCCGTGCATGTCACCCTGCAGGTTGTTGCTGACTAATCCCTGTTTGTGGACTGATTTTTCAATTAAGGTCAAGGAAGCTGTTCCCCAAGGCAACGCCTCACTTCTGCTCTACAACACCTCAGTGCCTCCCCACGTGTATCACATCCAGCAGCTGGAGCCCATGGTGGACTATAACATCCGTGTTTCCTGCAGGAATGAAGTCGGCTGGTCAGTGTTTAGCCCCTGGATAACTGCCAGCACCACCGAGGGAGGTAGGAAATGAGTATCAGAGACGGAGAAGGGTTTCACTGCTTCAGTCATGCAGCTGTGCTTCATACAGGACTCTCTGAATGAGATGCTCATCCAGAGCCATTGTTGCTTACAGGGTGGGACATCTCAACTCTGTTGATTGGGGAAAGGAAATTTACCCACAGGTGGTCGCCTGCTGGAAATGTTAAAGGCTGTGAAAAATACTGTGTGCTCTCTGGTTGAGCTATAGCTCATTTTCCATCAGCCTGCCATGTCCCTGCACCCATTCAGCTGGCTCCCTTCGTTTTATTTCTCTTTGGTTCCTGCAGCTCCAACTACCCCACCACTGAATGTCACAGTATCATTCAATGAGTCCAGCTCCTCCCTGGAGATCCGATGGATGAAGCCACCCCTGGGGAGGATCCACGGGGAACTACAGGGCTATCATATCTGGTACAGGTGGCAGAACTCCAAGGGGTTGGTAAGTCACCAGTGGATGGGGAAGAATGGCTAGAGCCTAGAAAAAGTCCCATCAGGCATAAAGCAGGGATGTCCAGTTTGGTGTTGGTGCTTCCATACATTCTTTGTGAGCTTATTTGTCTGCTGTCTTGTGCTTTCATCTGAGCTTTTGTAATACACGTGGTCTCCCCCAGGTGTGTTGATGTAACCCATGGTAATGCCCTAGGTCATTAATATGGGGAAGAAGCAGTTCTGACTGAAGGAGACAACAAGTTTGCTACCACAGCTCCTATTCTCAAAAACAAAAGTAAGATGCTGTTCTTGAGCAAAGTTGACAATCTTTGCTGTGGCCTTTGGAGTAGCAGTCAAGGTTTGGCAGTATCTCTCGGTACTTTCAGCAATCAAGTCAATCATAAGATGTTTGGGAGAATTTGTTTCCTGGGTTTTGATTCATTCCTTACGTAGATGGGATTTATTCCATGCATTAACTCACCTGCAAACTTATGGCACAGAGTTTCATAGCTTGGGGAACATTTGGGGGTGGGGAGCCTGTTCATGAGTGTATAAAGTCATTTGGCACAACCTCACCTGCCTTTCCCAGGATTTGGGAAATAGCCTTCAGAAATTTGCTAGGGCAAGGTTGTTCTGACCTCTCAGGCAGTTCTGGCTCATCTCAGCTACTGGGCAAAAGAGTACCCTGTCCAGATTCTGCCAGTGGTTGCGGAGCCTCTGGATAATTGCACAGATGTATTTAGCTGTCGCCTCTGTACTGTGGTTTGGTCTTCCTCTGTCCCAGGCTAAAAGCACAGAGAGGCACTGATGGCCTGAACCCAGGGTGGAAAAAGTGACTCACACCCTATTTTTTGTAGGATGCTGCATTTTCTGTTCTCCTTTTGTGCCTCTGAAAAAGAGTATGCATAGATCCAGACTGAATGAATTCAAAGAAACAATATTATGGTCTTGTGACTAGCATATAAAAAAAAAAATGCTGACATATTTGTTGTCTCAAGCAGAAAGCAAAAAACAGGACTTGCCCTTCAAGCCTCTCTTTTGTTGTTGTTGGGGTTTTTTTATAAATTTCCCCAATCTAATGCTTATGGGGTGAAATTTCTGCTTGGATTCCTGGTCAATAACTGTTGTCATTAACACTGGCTTTCATAAGGCTCAAAAAGCCCATCTAGTGGGGAGCAAGTTCAGGAGGGAGGTAGCTGTGCAAGGGATCTTGGCTCTTTGCAGACCAAAGCAAGAAATTGTGTTGTTGGGTTTGTTACTGATTTGCTTCATCAGCCTCCAGGTTTAAGGAAGGCAAAAATGTGTGTCAGAGCCAGTCAAGAGCAGGGGCAAGCATGTCTTTTTTTAAGGGCTGTCACAGAATTATGTAGCATGGGAATGGCTGGAACCTGACCCGTACTTCAACAGAACACCAGGGGCTGATGTGGTGTCTGGTTCTCCCATGCGGCCCCGAGGATCTCCTGATCTGATGGACAAACAGTCAAGTGGAGCTCTGGTTTCTCAGAAACAGTCTCTGAGTTTTGACCCTCCACAGGCTAAATGTGAAATGCCCCAAAATAACCATTGGTTTAACAACCCAATAAAGGTCTTATATTTCTGTCTCAGCAGGGCCACCTGCAGGCCTCTTCTTTCTCCACAACCAGCTTAAAAGCTATTTTAAGAACTTCAAATAAATTATTTTATTCTTAAACCAGTAGTTCTCGTTTGAGCCAAGGCTGCCAGAGCTGTGACGTGAAGAAATTCCTCAACTACCACAAGACTCGTAAAAAAATATTAACTTTGTCAGTTCCGTCCTGTTAGAACAGCTGTCTGCTTTGCTGATGTGCTCATGCTCTACATGGTCTGTTTGATAGCAGTTGGACTCTGTCCTCAGGTGACACAGCCGATCCACGTGTGATATGAAAGGATCCTAGGGCATTTTCAGGCTGGCAGTAGGGAAAGAATCTCACATGCATTTCTCCTGAAGGATGCTCTGAATGTGAGGTAGAGGAAAGCAGGAGTTCAGGAGCAGGGGCGGCAGCAGGCATCAGCTGACACTGCTGTCCAAAGGCACAGACACGCTTCTGGAGCTAGGGCATGTTTCACATCCATATCTGTGGCTTTTTTATGACTGTGAACAGAAACTGGTTCCCCCTGAGCAGCTCCGATTTCCTCCTCCTTGCTCATCAATCGCCCTCAGTTGCTGCTCTTGCTTGACCATGTGACATTCAGCCAGGTTAAGGAGCTGGGCTTTGCTGGCCACAGCAACCCACCAGATGTTTTGGATGCCACTGGGCAGCTGTTTTGCAGCTGGGGAATGGTGGAGAGCAGCAGCAGCACTTTCTCAGCTGAAGAAGACCAAGAAACGACAGGGAATTTGCACAGAAAGACTCGTGTGTTTTTACCATGGAAAAGGGTTTACGCCACGGGGCATGCTGACTCCTGCCTTGTTACCAGGCAAGGAAGCACACCCTTAAAACTGGAAATATTATTAGCTTGACACAAAACCACACTTCGTAATATCTGCCCTAAAATCTACTTTCTGTGGGAGGGCACTTGAATGATCGAATCAGGAGCACTGTGACTGAGAGCAGTCAGAGATGCTCTGCAGAGGAGCAGGGGTGGCAAGTGCTGAGGCTTGCCGGGCTGCCTAATGCAAGCCACAAGCATCCCTGGCTGGCAGCAAAGAGGGACAAGCGCCTCTGCTGGCTCAGCTGACTGCAATGAAGGCTGGGAGTCAAAATGCATGTTACCACCAGTGCATGAAGTGCCTTTCCCCCTTCCTTGTGAGATTGCTCTCTTGCCTCTTTTTCTGGCTCTGGCTGCTGGTCCTGCTGCTGTTTCCAAGCAAAGAGCATCAGCAGCACAAGGTTTGAATGAGAAGCACTGCTCAGCCCCTTTCCAGATCCCATCCAACTCTTGCAGTCAGGGCTATTATTCTGCAACTTGATGCTAAATTTCCTCTGGACTTGTGAAAGCAAAGCAATGCAGAAGCTTGACAAGGGGACAATTCTCAATAAATCTCCAAGTTACCATCCTGCTGTAGGGATGAGCTGCTGTCTCCCCGAGCCCAGGCTTCTTTTCCCTTCCTCTCTCCAGCAGAATGTCTCCGCTGAAGCCCGGCAGAACACCAGCATGGCCATCCTACCTGTGGTGGCCACCAACGCCACCTGCTCTGTCCGTGTGGCTGCTGTCACCAAGGGGGGAGTGGGACCCTTCAGCAGCCCAGTGGAGGTCTTCATCCCTGGCAGTGGTAAGGAGATGCCCATCCCTGCCCATGCTGCTTGTGTGCAGGGGAGGATGATGAGGAAGTGTACAGGATGTGCCTTCCTTGCCCAGCCAAGGCCATTTGGCATCCCTCTATCCTCTTTCAGATGTTTTCCCTCTTGGCCAGGCTATTGGCCAAGAATCTGGGACCTTCAGCATGCTTTGGTAGCCAGGAAACACTTGCTCTGATCTTCATACCTTCTTCTCCCATGTAACCCTTGGGGCTTTACTGGGTTTGGTTTCAGCCCCTGGGAAATCCTTCCCCAATTACTGCGTGCTAAAGGCTGACTCTTTCACTGGCTCCATTAATGGGATATTTTCTTAGGTTTAATAACCTCAGCCCCATCTTCGACTCCAGCTTCTGAGAAAACAGACTCCTTTATTGTAGCCTTGGGCTTTATCTGTGGGACAACTGCTGTTGGGCTGATCCTCTGCTTGACTGTGGTCATCCAGAAAAGATGCGTGGAAACAAAATACGGGTAAGCCAAAAGGAAAACAGCTTGCAGAGGTGCCCTGATCTGGGCAGGTGACAAGCGTGTGGGACACAGGCAGTGTGAGTGGCCAACAGCCCATGCTGGATGTGGGTGGAAGACTTCTTCCTCCAGTACTGACATCATTGCCACAAATGACATTTTTTCTGTCCATGGTGAGAGACTGAGTATATTTTTACTTGTGCAATGGTACTTTCCCTCTCCTTTAGCCCAGCAGTTCACCTTTCACTTGCTTTTCCTATTTTAACGGGAAGTAAACTTGTGCATCTTGGTTTAGGAGTATGGCTTTGGCATTTTAACACAGAGGTGAGAGAGCAGATACATACAATATCCTGTTTCATGTGGCCTAGAGAAACACCTCCCATCTCATCCCATGCCAAATCTGTCTCGGTCCAATGCCTAAGTGTGGCACCAGCCCTGCCAGGCAGAGAGACTGCCCCTGGGCTGCATTAACATACCACTGGGTATTTTAATGATGAGGACAAAGGACTGTTTTCTGCTACTAGCAGTAGCTAGTAGCATGTAGTAGAATGTAGTAGCCAATGCTACTCACTCATCCTTGTGACTTTCTAAGTGGCATTTAACTGCCCTGTGCTACTTTTTTTTATTAAACAGTTGTGGTGCTAGCTGCTTTTCTTTTGAGGGCTACCACTTGGGTATCTCCTGCCAAACTGGAAATGTGATACAATTAACTCCTTTGGAAGAGCATCATTTCAGTAAGGGAGTTTATTAAGCTTGTGAAGGAATCCCACCTACTCTGATCTCCCATGGCATCACCTTCATCTCAGTTTGGAAACTGCTAGTATGTAAGGAACCTTTTCCTAACTGGTGTAGCGTTGTTGCTCTTCCCTTGCAATGCTAGCTCCTTGGGAACTCTTGAGCATCTGCTGTGCTTTTCTGTCCCAGAGCTGGGCCTCTGCACAGTCCCATACTAGAGTGGTTGCACAGCATCTCCCAGCAGCATGCCCATCACCGCGGTTGCAGGGCTATTTGCAGGGTGCAGGGCTATTTGCAGGGTGCGAAGCTCCCTTTAGTTTCTTTTTGGCTAAAGGATAGGGGTTGCACATGCTAACAAAGAGCATTGACAGGCTGGAGTTGTGCATCAGGCTTTAGGAGGTGGTAGACCTGGACACCATAATTCTATCAGTACAGACTGTGCTCTGAGTAGGAAACGAGTATCCCATTTCCTCCCCCCAGAAACCTCTGTGACTTAGTCCTTGACAGATCAGCCTTGTTTATCAAGTGGCTGGTTTGCTCATACATTGTAAGCAATGTCACTGATCCAGTAAGGGGAAACACAAAAGACTAGGGTAAATGTGCGTTTCCTTCTTCACTACTGATATCCCTGGCAGTGCTGTGGTTGCCCATCTCTGCAGTGGTGATTCTTTCATTGGAAAAGAAGCAGCCACGTGGGGTCCAGCATGGTCTGTTTCTGTCCCTCCAGGAATGCTTTCAGCAGGAATGACTCAGAGCTGGCAGTGAACTACACGGCCAAGAAGTCCTACTGCCGGAGAGCCATTGAACTTACACGTAAGTATATTTTTTTCCTCTGCAAAGAGGTTATCACAGCAGTGATATGTCTGCAGGTTGGAGGTGACCTGAGCTTCTGTTCCCCTCTCCCACAGTCAGCAGCCTGGGCATTAGCAGTGAGCTCCAGCAGAAGCTGCAGGATGTTGTCATGGACAGAAATGCCCTCAGCCTGGGGAAGGTCCTAGGAGAGGGTGAGTACTGGTTCTGGAGACATGGGAATGGACATAAGTGGTAGGAGCTGCCACTGTTACTTACATCATCCCCCAGCTCCAGGTCCAGAGGATGTGAGGGAGATGGTTGGTCAGGATGACCAAGTGCCAGGACCCCTTGGTTCATGTCCTCCTTCTGCCACTGATGAGATACAAGCCTCCCTGCCATAGACTCTTGGGGATGACATCTCTGTCTTAGAGCATTTCACATCTTCAGTGACATAGTTGTGTCCTGGAAGGTGATGCTCTGGGCTGCAGATAAAATGCTTGCTTCTTTCCTGTGGTGCAGGGGAGTTTGGGTCAGTGATGGAGGGGCGTCTCAGCCAACCTGAAGGCACTCCACAGAAGGTGGCTGTGAAGACCATGAAGCGTAAGTCATCACCCTGGACTTGCAGAACTTGATGCTATTTGTCTTAGTGGGTGCCAGCACTCCTGCTACCCATCTCAGGTGGTGCTCACTGCATCCTGGCCCCATTTTGTGGGGATGCTGGCCTCTCTGCCACAGCTCCTGGTGCCAGTCAGGAAGGGACCACTCATATCAGACAGTCAAAGATGGCAGAGACATCCTGGTGGTCCCTTCCCCCTGGCCCACACAGGATCTGTGCTGTGAAGGGAGATGGCAACAGTGATTTGCAGTGTTAAAGCTCTTGGGGTTTTAAGCCTCCTGCCTTTTCTCTGCTTCCCAGTGGATAACTTTTCTCAAAGGGAGATAGAAGAGTTCCTCAGTGAAGCAGCATGCATGAAGGACTTTGACCACCCCAACGTCATCAAGCTCCTAGGTATGGATTGTCACTCCAGCTGGGATTTGGGCTGGGATGCCAGACTGGGGAATGCTCAGGTCACCCACAGACATCTGCAGGAAGAGTGTAGTGCCTTTGCCCATGGGGCTGTGCAACCTGTCTCTGTTTGCCAGGTGTGTGCATCGAGCTGAGCTCCCAGCAAGTCCCCAGGCCCATGGTTATTCTTCCATTCATGAAATATGGTGACTTGCACAGCTTCCTACTTCGCTCACGACTGGAGATGGCCCCCCAGGTAACAAGCACAGGGAACAGAGGGCCCTGTGCCTGCAAGGAGCAAGGTGGGTCTGTGCCTCTTTTGAGGACAAACCTGCCTTTGTTTTTCAAGAACATCAAGAACACTTGGTTTTGTAGTCCTGCCTCCTGTCTTTGTAAGGAGGCAACAGTGGAATCCAGCTCCACGAAAGCCTGTGGAGTTCTCACCTTCCCTTCTCAAGGTTGGACAAGCCCAACTATCTCAGCTTCTCCTGGGATACCATCTCTTCTAGCCTCATCTTAGTGATGTTCCCTGGGCTTGCTCCAACAATGGCATTCTCTTTCTCCTACTGAGGACCCCCAAATGGGATACAGTGTCCAGATGTGGCCTCACCAGTGCCAAGTTAAGGGGAAGAGTAGCTCCTCCTGACCTGCTGGCTGCACTCTTGCTAATGCAGCCTGCTGTAGATTGGCCTTTGTTGGCACAAAGGCACACTGCTGAACCACAGTCAGCTTGCTCTACACCTGAGTCCTTTTCTGCAGAGCTGTTTTCTAGCAAAAAAAAATGTGATCTGAAGGCAACCAGTGGGAAAGGCAATAAGGAAGGAAAGAATATTTGCTGACTGCACTCCAGAGATGTGGAAGGAGGAGGTGGGGGTGTGAAGTGTATCCACTGCTACAACGAACCACAGAGGCAGTGCTTGATGTAATTTCTTTAAAAAATGGCCCCATATCTGCAGCTTCTGCTGGCTTTTGATTCAATACAGTTTATGGTCTGAGGCTGCTAGCCCAATGGGGATGAGAGAGTCCATGGCAGCTACTGCTGTGGGCTCCCTGTACTCTCTGAGGTTAGCAACACCACTAGGATGTCAGCCATCAGCCCTGGACAGGGAAGCCTTTCAGATCAAACTAAATGTGCTTCCTAAGGGCTTGCACTGTCTAACCCACACCTTCCCTTCCCAGTTTGTGCCCCTGCAGATGCTGGTGAAGTTCATGGTCGATATCGCCCTGGGGATGGAGTATCTGAGCAGTCGGCACTTTCTCCATAGGGATTTGGCAGCTCGAAACTGCATGTAAGTTTGTTTTCCTCTGCATTGTTCTGGATAGATGAACACCAGTGGAAGCCCTGTGGTTTTACAGCACAATTTGACTTCCTTCAATACATCCTCCATCCGTCTTGAGAAACATGGGAAAAGAGCTCAGCCTCAGGTTTCTGTTTCAGAATAATATGGCACATCGTATTTTTCAATCTTGCCATCCATGTTTCCACCTGACAGGTTACGGGATGACATGACAGTGTGCGTGGCAGACTTTGGTCTGTCCAAGAAGATTTACAGTGGTGATTACTACCGCCAGGGCCGAATAGCAAAAATGCCAGTGAAATGGATTGCCATTGAGTCCCTGGCTGACCGCGTCTACACCACCAAGAGTGATGTGGTAGGTCCACATGGCTGGGTAACCAGGTGGCAGGAGGCAAGAGCAGAGGACTGATCCCTGGGTTGAGTTGTCTACCCTTGCTGCACTTAGTTATAGCTGGTTTTGTGCCCTGAAGTGCAAAGCCAGAGGAACAGCCCATCCTGGTAACAGGATGGGCTGACCTTTTGCTGCCTGTCCAGTGTCCTGGAATAGGTTTATTGAGCGAGCTGCTTGCCTCTTGTATGGCATTGCTTATTATTTCCAATTTTGGGGAGGGCAGGACTGGAGCGACAACTCTCAGCATTGTGTGAGGGCCCACTGGATGCTGGGCAGTGACCTTTCCCCATGAAAAGACTCATTCACTCCTCCTGGAAATGTCCTTTCAGCGTGCTTTCCCTTTGTTCTCACAGTGGGCATTTGGCGTTACCATGTGGGAGATAGCAACCCGAGGGATGACGCCATACCCAGGAGTACAGAACCATGAGATCTACGAGTACCTCTTCCATGGGCAGCGCCTGAAAAAGCCTGAGGACTGCTTGGATGAGCTGTGAGTATTGTAACCCTATTTCTGGGCTGTGGCACAGCCCCTTTGCTCTCTGCCTGCAAACAACCTGTGCATCACTTGCCCCTGGCTGAGGTGGATTCTGGAGGGTGCTGCTCTTTGTGCTTTATGGCTCTTAGTTGCTGATGTCTTTTTTTTAATGATAAAACAACTGCTTGTGCAGTGGATTTGCGGGTTAGCACTGAATGTAGCTGAAGGCCTACGAAGTGGTGCATCGGTGCTACTGGCTGTGCCAGTACGCCCACGCTCCACCTAGCTGCAAACCTGCTTCCCCAAGTGGAGTAAGACAGGTCTGTATCACAGAGAGTCACCTTCTGCTTCAACCCCCTCCATTTCTTCCACAGTCCCCAGAAATAACAGTTATTAAAAACTGATTTAAAAAAAAGGCAAGGATTTAACCTTTTCTTCCTTGTGGGGTTGACAGGTAGGGAGCTTACAAGAGCACACATGCAGATTTGCTCTCAGAAGAAAGCTGGCCAGAATAATGGAGTGGGTCAAATTTTAAATGGAAGTGTCACATAAACAAGAACTTCAAATCATTTAATATTTGCTCAATCTCTCGAGTTTTGACATGCCTAACAAAAGCCAGATCCCAGAGCAGCGTATCACTCAGGGAAGAAAAAGACTTCTTAACTCCAGGCAAACTGGTGCACAGAAATCTCAACAAATATCCTGGAAGGAAGCGATGGTTTACAGGGCTGGCACAGAGGGCTGATGAGCTGGGCTGTTGGTAGCTGGTGGTGTGGGGCGGGTGGGAAGTGCTGAGGTCACCTTGATAGTCTTGTGAGGACAGAAGCAGTGCCCTCTACAGTTTATGGTGGAGGAATAAGACTTTTAAGTATTTTATTTATTTATTTTAATTTTTAGCATGAAGGTCTTGGCTGGTGATGCTCTTCACCATTCCACAGAATATCCTCTTTGTTACTCAGGACCCTTCAAGGCCTAAAATTTTTTAATAATTATTCTATTAACAGGATATGTGGAAACCTCAAAACTGCATTTCTGAGCAGCTCAGCAAAGGTTTTTCTCCTGAATTTTTATTCCTGAGTTTTTCTCCAGTCCTATTACAGCTGAAAATGTTCAACTCCCCCATAGCTAAGAGCTGCAAATACAAAGCCAGTTAAACTAGCAAAGCTGCTCAGGATGACACAATGTTCCTACAAGGCCCCTCTCCAATGTCTGTCCCTGAAGGAAGCAGCAAAGAAACCTCTTAATCAGATCCAGCCTGCTAGAGGGCAGAGGAGACTGTGTGTGCCCAGCAGTGATGTGCTTGCAGTGGGTGTGCTGGGAGTTTCCAGTGTGCCTGGGAGCAGGCACATGCAGGAAGGACAAGAGAAGGACTTCATGGAGAAGAACTGGCATGTTCCTGGGGGGCGATCACAGGGCTGCAGCTGGCTGCCTCTGCCTGACCTTTAGTGAGTGCCAGATATTGGAACAGACTTCCAACAGCAACTTGGGCTGATCAATCACTGCTGTTGGGCAAACAGCCTAAGGAGGGGATGTTGGTTTTGCTTTGTTTTAATGCAAAGCAGCTCAGGGCTTGTGCAGTTTGGAGAGAAGCAGGGAATTAGTCCCTGTAGGTCCTGTAGCCCAGGTGCCTGGGAGCATCCTCTGTGATAACCAGGCTCCTGTCTCGATTTCCAGGTATGAAATAATGTCTGCGTGCTGGAGAGCCAACCCCACTACCCGCCCGACATTCTCACAGCTGAAGGTTCATCTGGAGAAACTGCTGGAAAACCTGCCCACGATCAGGGGATCCAGGGACGTCATCTACATCAACACCAACCTGCCCAAGGAGAGCCCAGACTCCACCCAGGATTCAGGCTTCCCGCAGGTGGACTCTGAGTTGGACCTTGGGGACATTGCTGAGTCCTGTTCTCCTGGGGTGGAAGCAGCACTGGTGGCTGTGGATGTCCACCAAAATGAACAATGGGGGATAAGATACGTCCTGGAGGAGCAGCTTGGCAGCCATGTGGAAGAGGCCTATGTCCCACTGCTACCCAGTGGGGTTGCCGGCGAGGGCTCGGTGTGGACCCAGGCCAGTACCTTTCTCACTGGCAGCTCACTTGTGCCGGAGTTGCCCTGCACCGATAGTGGCATGGAGGACTCTGAAGTGCTGCTGTGAGAGGGGAAGCCTGTGCAGAGCAGGGTGTAAATGTCTCTGGCAAAAGGACAGAGAGTGTATATTTTAATAAACCGTCATCTGTTCTGTTTCTTCCTGCGTGATTCTTCTGGCAGAGTATGGCCCTTCCCAGGGGCTCTTTCCTGTGCTGAAGTCATAGGGGTTTGCAATTAAATGCTCTAATTATTTTTTCTGTATTTGGTATTTGGGCTCCCCCTGTCTCACAGGTAAGGGGCAGCTCCTGACCTGCCCAGGGTTAAAGAGCAGGGCCAGGATGGACAGTGCCGAGGTGTGGGGGCACACAGCAATCACAGGGAAGCTACCCTGCGCTACCCTGCATGGCTTTCCATTGTCCAGGCTGTGCCAGCACCAAAAGGCACGGATGCATCTGGCCTTGCCGGGCCTTTTTGCTTTCCTTTATTCACCGTTTGCTGTGGCTTTTGTGATGGGCAGCCCCTGCTAAACAGCCCGCTGGGGGGTTTCATGCCATAAGACATCTCCATTGAAAATGGCAAGCTGAGCCCAAATAGGACCCACGAGTGCTTTGAAATCCCTTTTTCCCAGACAGCAGGTGTCCGTCTGTCCTGGCCATGTGCTGAGAAAAACATCGATCCTGTTGCAACAACAGGGAAATGGGAGTCTTTAAGGGGGTCCTGAGAGGGATGGAGCCACTCTGTGATGGCCTGGCCCTTCGCAGTGGCTCCTTTTCCATTTGGGGGGGGTTCTGCTCTTTCCATACCAGAGGCTGCTGTACAGTGACTGGCCACCCCGTTGGGCCCAGCAGATGGAGCTGGGTATGCCCGGCTGCCTCTCATCTTCCCTGCAGGGGGGCCAGGCTGGGGAGGGGGTGCAGGGCTGGGGAGGTGTGCAGGGGCTGGGGAGGGGATGCAGTGGTGGGAAGGGAGTGCAGAGGATGAAGAAGGGGTGCGGGGCTGGAAAAGGTGGTCCTGGCCCAGCCGGAGCGCTGGGCTGACTGAGGATGGGCTCCTGCACAGCGGCCCCTCGTCCTGACAGCAGCAGAAACAGCTTTTCTGCAAAAAAAAAAAAGCACCCCAAAGCACTGCNGCAGCCGGACCATGTCGGGGGAGCGGGGCCGCCTCCCGCTGCTGCTGCTGCTGCCGCCGCTGCTGCTGCTCCCGGCGGCGCCGGCGCCCAAGGTGAGCCGGGGGAAATCCGGGGGGAGGGGGCTCGGAGAGCGTTTCTTGGGGAGGGGAAAGGTCTCCTCTCTTCTTTCCTTCCCCTCCTCTTGCCGGTGCGCTCTGTGTCTGCCCGCCCTTCATCTGGCGGTGCAGATCGCACTCCTGCCCTGGCCCCGGTAAATACTTGGGCAAAGCCATAGGGGAGATCAAAAAGAGTTTATACCGGGCCCCATTTCTTTTAGGCTCTGTTTTTCCTTCTTACCCTGCACCTGAAGCTGCCACTGAGCACACCGGGGGTGAAGAATTCTCCCGATTTTCTGGGGGAACAGGGGTTTTACTATGGTTCAGCATCCCATGGGGAGATCACACTGGCTCTTGAAGTTAAAACCAGCCCTAACAAAGAGCTGTTTATTAAAGCGAGCTACATGCCAGGCATCTATTGCTTTTACCTCCCACCGCCTCAGCATGAGGTGCTCCAAAGCTGCAGGCACAAACTTACTGATCCCGCCAACAGCCCATGACCCCCCAAAACTGTGCAAAGGGAAGCAGAGGACAACACACTGCTTGGGCTGGCTTTTATTCCTTCTTTGTAAACCCTCAGTAGATATTTGGAAACAGAATAAACGCCTTAGGCCAGGTGGGCTGGAGCTCAGCAGCTCTGCTTCTTTCCCGGAGCTCCTTTGCCACTGAGATCAGCCTCTGTGTGTTCTCCTCAATACACTCTGTGAACCTCTGAGCTCTAAAATTGCCTTGGCTTTCCTCAGCTCTTGCTCTTTTTCTTCGGTTTTAAGTCAATTCCACAGGAAATCTATAATAACAATGCCCATCTCCTGCATGAGTCAGTCCCATGATAGCGATTGGTTTGCCGGCAGGAGTCCCACCAGTGTTCCTGGCCCCAGCAGAACTCACAAGACAGATGTTTTCCTCTTATTTTGTAATGTGGAAGTGGGACAGGGCTCTAGCTCTAGCGGGATGAAACATGAGTTATGGCATCTCTCCCAAGGTTAACAAAGTGATTACAGCCCTGCTTGTAGCATTGTGTTACCCATTTAGACGTAGGAGAGCATGGCCGAGCTAAGGACTTCTTGCACAGGCTAAAAAAAGCTCCTGCATCTGGGTGAATGGGGGTGGGGGGGAAATAAAATCGGATATCTCAGGGGACCTTTGATACTGCAAAGCATCTACACAAGTATCTCTCTGTGGCTGGGGCAGGCTGTGTGCAGCAGGTTGGATCCTGGCTGGCATGGCAGCATAGGGCTGGAGAGGTGTCCCTTCGCTGACATCCCCGTCCCCACAGAGTTGTCTCAGCAGGCAGCAGCTTCTGGCTGCAGTTCGGCAGATGCAGCAGCTGCTGAAGGGTCAGGAGACACGCTTCACTGAGGGCCTCCGTGTGATGAAGAGCCGGCTGAGCACCCTGCATGCCTCCCTGGCCAAAGCTGCCCCTGAGCCACCAGCCGGTGAGTCCTCCCTGGGTCCTACTTTTCTGGCCTCAGAGGATGCTAGGGTGGACAGGTAGAGATGCTCAGGGCTGTCATGGGTGGAGATTTGGGCATCTTCACAGGCAAAGATACCTGTTCCTCTGTTGGCAACTCATGCTTGTGAATTCAAGCACTTCTCCAGCCTGGTGAGACATGGTGAAGCTCAAAAGCCCATAGGTGCACAGCAGAGAGCTCCTGACAAACCACTGGATGTGAGTGTGCTGGAAAACCATGTGTCCAGCAAAAGAGCCACATTCCTGTGCTGGGAGCATGAGAGGTATGGCAAGAATGCCATCAAAACCCTTGCCAGTGATGCTCAGTGATGCTATTGGACTTTCACTGTGGGGCTGGGTGTTACTGGCTGACCTCAGCAGGCTAATAGCTGAGGAAAATAACAGTTAAAGAGGAGTTGTTTCTGGGACTGGGTGAACTGTGGCCAAGGTAGAGTTAGGCACAGGAAAGATAAGGCAGTGGTCCCCCAAAGCACCCGCCTCAACACTGACACCCTCCCCATGGTGCTCTTGCAGTCTCCTGCCCTGCCCTGCAAGCCCCCACANGCGTGTCCCAAGGGGATGCGGCGGGGGCGGCCGGGATGCTCGCAGCATCACCCCTGGAAAACAGACCGGCGCCGGGGCGGGGGGACCCGTCTCCCTGGGGCGGGGAAGGTCCACGGGGGAGCGTGGCTGCGCGTGGGGCGGAGGCGGCGTGAGAGNGCTACATGCCAGGCATCTATTGCTTTTACCTCCCACCGCCTCAGCATGAGGTGCTCCAAAGCTGCAGGCACAAACTTACTGATCCCGCCAACAGCCCATGACCCCCCAAAACTGTGCAAAGGGAAGCAGAGGACAACACACTGCTTGGGCTGGCTTTTATTCCTTCTTTGTAAACCCTCAGTAGATATTTGGAAACAGAATAAACGCCTTAGGCCAGGTGGGCTGGAGCTCAGCAGCTCTGCTTCTTTCCCGGAGCGCCTTTGCCACTGAGATCAGCCTCTGTGTGTTCTCCTCAATACACTCTGTGAACCTCTGAGCTCTAAAATTGCCTTGGCTTTCCTCAGCTCTTGCTCTTTTTCTTCGGTTTTAAGTCAATTCCACAGGAAATCTATAATAACAATGCCCATCTCCTGCATGAGTCAGTCCCATGATAGCGATTGGTTTGCCGGCAGGAGTCCCACCAGTGTTCCTGGCCCCAGCAGAACTCACAAGACAGATGTTTTCCTCTTATTTTGTAATGTGGAAGTGGGACAGGGCTCTAGCTCTAGCGGGATGAAACATGAGTTATGGCATCTCTCCCAAGGTTAACAAAGTGATTACAGCCCTGCTTGTAGCATTGTGTTACCCATTTAGACGTAGGAGAGCATGGCCGAGCTAAGGACTTCTTGCATAGGCTAAAAAAAGCTCCTGCATCTGGGTGAATGGGGGTGGGGGGGAAATAAAATCGGATATCTCAGGGGACCTTTGATACTGCAAAGCATCTACACAAGTATCTCTCTGTGGCTGGGGCAGGCTGTGTGCAGCAGGTTGGATCCTGGCTGGCATGGCAGCATAGGGCTGGAGAGGTGTCCCTTCGCTGACATCCCCGTCCCCACAGAGTTGTCTCAGCAGGCAGCAGCTTCTGGCTGCAGTTCGGCAGATGCAGCAGCTGCTGAAGGGTCAGGAGACACGCTTCACTGAGGGCCTCCGTGTGATGAAGAGCCGGCTGAGCACCCTGCATGCCTCCCTGGCCAAAGCTGCCCCTGAGCCACCAGCCGGTGAGTCCTCCCTGGGTCCCACTTTTCTGGCCTCAGAGGATGCTAGGGTGGACAGGTAGAGATGCTCAGGGCTGTCATGGGTGGAGATTTGGGCATCTTCACAGGCAAAGATACCTGTTCCTCTGTTGGCAACTCATGCTTGTGAATTCAAGCACTTCTCCAGCCTGGTGAGACATGGTGAAGCTCAAAAGCCCATAGGTGCACAGCAGAGAGCTCCTGACAAACCACTGGATGTGAGTGTGCTGGAAAACCATGTGTCCAGCAAAAGAGCCACATTCCTGTGCTGGGAGCATGAGAGGTATGGCAAGAATGCCATCAAAACCCTTGCCAGTGATGCTCAGTGATGCTATTGGACTTTCACTGTGGGGCTGGGTGTTACTGGCTGACCTCAGCAGGCTAATAGCTGAGGAAAATAACAGTTAAAGAGGAGTTGTTTCTGGGACTGGGTGAACTGTGGCCCAGGTAGAGTTGGGCACAGGAAAGATAAGGCAGTGGTCCCCCAAAGCACCCGCCTCAACACTGACACCCTCCCCATGGTGCTCTTGCAGTCTCCTGCCCTGCCCTGCAAGCCCCCACAGNTGGCTGACCTCAGCAGGCTAATAGCTGAGGAAAATAACAGTTAAAGAGGAGTTGTTTCTGGGACTGGGTGAACTGTGGCCCAGGTAGAGTTGGGCACAGGAAAGATAAGGCAGTGGTCCCCCAAAGCACCCGCCTCAACACTGACACCCTCCCCATGGTGCTCTTGCAGTCTCCTGCCCTGCCCTGCAAGCCCCCACAGATGGGAAGAAGTTTGGCACCAAGTATTTGGTGGAACATGAGGTACACTTCACCTGCGACCCGGGTTTCCAGCTCCTGGGCTCCAGCACACGGATGTGCCAGGCCAACGGCAGCTGGACTGGGCAGGAGCCCCGCTGTGCAGGTAGTGCTCTGGGCTGCCGCAGCCATGGTTGTGGAACTGCTTTCTGCTCATGTCTGACTGTGGGCATCATTTGCTAGAGTGGGATGTAATTTGGGTTTATTTAAACATGAAGTATTGCTGGGGTTCACCAAACAGGAAAATATCACAGCTGTCCCTGAGTCCCAGACAGCCAACATCCTGAGGATGCTACAGCTCCCACAGTACCCCAAAACTAGTACTTTGGGGTTTCTCATCCTCAAGGAAAGCTGGAAATTACAGCTGGAGCCTACCTGGAGTTCAGCAGCACAGAGTAGGGGAAAAGGCATCGGTGCTATGATGGCTCCTTGAGTCATAGCCAACGGTTGCATTGGGATACTGCCGCAGCATCGGAAACAGCTAGTGTCTATGGGGCTATGGCTATGATGTGCTGTTGGGTACCAAAGCAGCCCAGTGTGTGTGGTGTTCCCAAAATAAAATAAAATTAAATGTGGCTGCTGCTTTTTTTTTTTTGCTTTTTTTTTTTTTTTTCCAGAAATCAGTGAGTGCTCGAGCAGCCCTTGCCAAAATGGTGGGACATGCCTGGAGGGGCTGAACCAGTACAAGTGCCTCTGCCCCGAGCAGTGGACTGGGACTGCTTGCCAGTACCAGGCACAGATGGGTGAGTGACCCCCGCTGGGATGGGTGACCTGCCATTCTCCAGGCATATTTCAGCACCCCATCTCATCATTTCAAACCCCATCCCATGGGGGGTGTGTGTGTCCCAGCTCCCCCTGCCTGGAGTGTGACGGACGACCCAGCGTTCAGCCACCAGCCCCACTGCACCCAGATCGACCAGACCCAGCACTGCAGCTGTGAGCCTGGTTTCCACATGAGTGGCACAGCTGCCAATGGCCTCTGCCAGGGTGAGCCACTCTGTGGGGGGAAGACACAGTGGGATGGGATGGGGGATCTTGGCCATGCATCTGCTCCCCTTGTCCCTCCACAGACCTCAATGAGTGCGAAGTGTACAAGCGGGAGGGAGGTCCTTGGCTCTGCACCCATGCCTGCATCAACCTCCCTGGCTCCTACCGCTGCACCTGCCCTAGTGGGTATGTCCTCCTGGGCGATGGCAAGAGTTGTGAAGGTGAGGTGGGAGCTGGAAACCCATGGGTTTACCCATTATCCCCAACTTGCACAATTGCTCTTTTGGATTTTCCCCTTTTTTCTCCTTCTTTGCAAGCATTTCTGCATGCAAAAATCTCAGTGGGTTTGCACAGAGAGGTGGTTCCCAAGTTGGGTGTGGAAGGGAGGAAATCAATTGAAGTTCAAGCACTGGCAAACTTGTGTGGTGCTTTAGGGCTCCATCTCCTAAAAAAAGAGCATGGAAGCCCCCCTGCCATGATGGAGCTGCCCTCTGTGAACGGGGCATGCTTGAGAAGAAACACAAATAGCGTTTAAAAGCAAGAATTAGACAGGAGTGGTCAGCTCAGAGGCCAGCAGCTCTTCCTAAAACAGGGGAGTTGGGGCATGGGTTGAGAGCAAAGCAAAGTGACAGCAGATAGGAATGGTGAGCGGCCAGAACTGCTCATCTGAGTCTTCTCCTGAAAAACAGGGGTGGGGGGTAGTGGTTGTGCTATAAAGTGTTGATTATTGCAGTTCAGGGTCAGAAAACGCACACTTTCTCCTTTTCTCCCTGATTTGTGCATGTTCCATAGCATCTTGCTAATGCTCCCAGCAAATATCTGCATTCAAAGCTCCTGATTTATTGTCAGGTATCTTAGTGGTTGTATAGGTGTTTGGAAAATGAAGAAATTGTGTTTTCAAACAGTTTACCAGAAATTTAGGATAATAAGCTGCTCTCCTGCTTGCTGGCCCAAAGCAGAGACGGGGGAAGGAAAAGAGATACAGAACAGGCTTTTAGGCAATTTAAGTGTTTTCAGCCATACTTTCTTACTTTTTTTGATCATATTTGATGTTTGACCCACTTGAAGGTGCTTTTACCTATTTTCCACCATAAGGAACCCCTCAATGGGGTGGGTTTGAGATCTCTGGTCAGCTTGACCTACTGCCCGGCCCTGTTTTGCAGACATCGATGAGTGTGCCCTGTCCCAGGATAACTGCACGAGGGGGACCACCTGCATCAACACAGGTGGGGGCTTCCAGTGTGTCAGCCCCCAGTGCCCTCAGCCCACCGGCAACATCACCTATGTCAAAACATCAACCTTGTAAGTGCGGTGGAGTGCTAAATTGGCCCTACTTTGGTTTTTGGGTGCTGGGTCCCAAAATTACATGTATAGCATCCACATGGATCCAGTGCCAGAGAGGGAAGGGGGACATGGACCCCACATCCCTGGGGTTCCCTGAAATCCCCCCCCTGGCTTTTGCCTTTGCAGCCAATGTGAGCGCAACCCCTGCCCGATGGAGAGCCGGTCATGCCACCAAGCACCCAAAACCATCTCCTTCCACTACCTTCCCCTACCATCCAACCTGCTGACCCCAACCCCGCTCTTCCGCATGGCGACAGCGGCGGCACCTGGCCGTCCGGGACCCGATAGCCTGCGCTTTGGCATCGTAGGGGGCAACAACCGTGGCCACTTCGTGATGCAGCGCTCAGACCGTCAGACAGGAGAGCTCATCCTGGTGCAGAGCCTCAAGGGTCCCCAGACCATCCACGTGGATGTGGACATGTCCGAGTACCTGGATCGTGTCTTCCAGGCCAAGCATGCGTCCAAAATCACCATCTTTGTCTCTGCCTATGAGTTTTAGGGGAGGAAGCAGCCAGGGCAGCTTATCTAATGGTGATGGTCCCTGCTTGGCATTCTCCACCTGAAAGTGCTAGCCCTGGAGGCAGGCATGTAATGGGAGCTCCAGGTAACATCCCATGCCAAAGCCTCTCTGCAGCCAACCAAGGTTACTCTGCCCAGGGGGCTTTTACAAACACCTGTGGGGATAAATGCAAATGAGGTGCAAAAGAAACCAGGTGCGGGGGTTACCTGCTCACTGGGGCAAGGGAGCAGAGCATCACCCTCACCCAAGGCTCCTTAAGGGTGATGTCCCACAGCCTCAGTGCCTACACAGCACAGAAAACTGAGGCTAGAAGCCACAGCCCATATTTCCTTTTTAATTTGTTTTTTTCTCTAGCAAAGAAGTTAAGCTGGTCCGTGCCGGAGGAGGGAGGCTCATAGTGGCTACGCTGGCCCAGGTTTGCTTGCACTGACCCCAGCCCTGCACAAGCATGCCTCTTCTCCCCTTGGGATGCTGAGAAAACCCATGGCAGCCCATGGGGAGGGGGCTGGTCCAGTGTCTTAATCCCCCAGGACTGACTGGGAGCAGAAAAATCCCTGAACATCCATCCCTACAAGACCTGGCTGACCCTCGGTACTCTCCTTGGCAAATGGGACATGTTGGCTGGGCGAAGGAGGAGTTCCAGTGCCCTACCAACAGGCACTGGCAGTGGGCTGGGGCTGTCCTATGCTTCAGCCCATGGGCAGCAGCTCCTTCAACCTCCTGAACTGGGTTACACGCATGCATCCTGCCCTCCATGACCTCAGGGAGGGCTTCGACTGCACTTGGTGCTGGCATTGAGGGTGCTCGAGGTGTGAATATTTCATTTTTCAGTCAGCTGCAGCCTTCACCCCACTGCGTGTCAGCAGCTCCAGGAATAGCTGGGGTTCCACTGTAACATGTGCTGGGGGAGGGACACAGCTCCCCGGTCTTGCACCCTTTGCCATTGGTACCTGTTCCTTGGTGCGGCGCTTGTGCATGTTAACCACAAACCCCCGACATTATGCATGCTTCTCCATTATGCTGGTTTTGATACAATTAAACAATGATATAGCTTCTGAGCGGGTGCAAAGTACCTGACCTGCGTGCGGCTGGAGAGTGACACTCACCCAGAGCTCCCTCGGGGGAGGGGGGTGGTGTCCCAGGGTCTGTGGGGCACGAACTTGCCTCCATTAGTTTTATTTTTCTGCCTTATGTTGATTGAAAGGGGCTGGCTGGTGGCTAGGCAGTTCATCCCCGAGCATCCTTCCTCCCAAGCATGCTCCAGAGGCCTTAAGGAAGAGGAGCCTGCTGCCGCCCCCGCCAGAAAAAAGGCAGTGGGGGGCGCAGTCCCCGCGCGTGCTGAGCTGTTCCCGCTAAAATCCTTCCCACTTCTTGCCCCAGGGGAAGAGACTTCATGAAACTGATCTGTGCCGCACTACTTGGGATACCAAGCTCCTGATTTTTTGGGGGCATGTGGCTTTTCTGTGGAAGCTCGAGACAGGGGCAGGACTTCTCCCTGCAGAACAAGGAGGGACATTCAGTGCCTGCTGCTTGCCACTCTTGGCTTGGGGCTGCTGGAGCCCGGGCAGGGTGGATGGATGATGTTTGGGTTGGCAGGGACTACAGCTGAACGTCGGAGCTGGGCAGGGAAATCCATCCCAGGGTTGTACTGAAGGAGGAAAATGAAAACCCAAGAGGCTCGCTCCTTCATCTGAGCTCTTAAAAAAACAAAAGGGCTAGCTGGTGGGGCAGCACAGAGCTGCCTCCCTTCCTGAGACGTCCTCTCCTCTCCCTCGCTGTCCTGCTGAGGACACCCAATTAATCCTGGGGTGGCATGGGAAGCTGTCACCATGCAGCTGGCCTCAGCACAGGCAAGGAGAAGGCTTTTTGGACCTGGCCTGGGAAGGTCCCACAGGAGGTAAATTTGCCAGGGGCAGATGTCCTTTAAAGCTCTGTGGCACAAGAGCAAAGAGAGAAGCAGATGTATGGGACTCTGCCAAAGGCAACCCAAAGGGTCACAGGATATGGGGAGAAGAAAAACACATGGAGAAAAATTGGTCTGTGGGGATACGTCTGGGGAAACCCACCATTACCTTCCTCCCTGGGAGCCTGCGGGTCCCAACTCAGGTATGCTGGGATCGGAGGATGATGCTAGGCATTGTCAGAGGAAGGACAGGGTGCCAGACTGCCTTACTGTGTGCCTGCATCCTGGGATGCTCAGAGCAGCAGGCGACAAGGTTTTCCTTGGAGCTACTCAGACCTCGGCCAAGCTATGTTTCATCCAGGAAAGGGAGCAGTTGTCCTCCTGAAACCACCCTGGTGTGTGCTTTAAATTAGCACCTTAGATAAGAGAGCAGTGCTGTAGGGGCAGGAGAAAGAAGGCTACCAAGCTGGCAGTCTGTGGTTTGCTGATGGCATGGTCTGCCCTGCTGTGGTTGCTCAGCCGGTGTGGACATGCTTCTGCAACAGGCTGTTACAGCATTTTAGGGATGATAAATAACTCCCTGTGCGTGAGGATGTGCTCCTCCACAAGGTGCAGAAAAGGTAGCTGGGGTTGTGCCTCTGACAGTTGATAGGTTTTATCATCCCCGCACTGACTGCACTTTACACCCTGGCTTTGCTGGGCTCTGGGAGCCAAAAACCAGGAACATGTAAGAGGATAAGTTCCTGACAGGGCAGAATAGTTTACATCTAATGCTTTAACCATCAGTTTATACCTGATGCTTCTAATGAAGCTGGAAATGGGCATTTGTAGCTTTGCACTGGAGGCTTTTCCTCACAACACATCCCTGAACTGATTTCTTAATTCCCAAGGCCAGGGTGAACTGCTTTTCCCTCTCTAGGATAGTCTGGCATGCTGCCGGGGTTTGCCAAACTGTGCCCGTCCTCCCAGCTGCTTCTTGCCCTCCTCCAGGGCCAGGACTAGAGCAGGAAGCTCAGTCATCTCTCCCAGCATAAGCTGGCTGCAGATCTACCTTTCAGCCACAGAAACATTTAAGGTCGGCTCTCCAGCGTCTGGACTGGGCTGCAAATTTCTGGCCAGCATTTGAGCTGACTAAAAGAGATTTTTTTTCCCATCCCAGAGCAGCTGCTCCAGCATCTTGCAGACTTCTTGAGCCTGGAATGTGCAGAGAGAGGCTCTTCTGGCCTTGGTAATTACAACTTCTGTTTGGGATAATAATATTTTGGAGTTCAAAAAATGGCTGGTTTGCCTCTGCTCCCTCTCCGTGGGCTGAAGGCAGGCTGCTGATCCCAGATGTGCTCCGTGTGCCCCAGGAGGGGTTGGCCTGCCCTGCCCAAACCCCTAAGCCGCATTCTCTCACCCCAAATGGCTGGGAGTGAGGGTGAAAAGGCTGAAATGGGGTTTTTCAGATATGGTCTTGGAGGAAGGCTATGCAGCTCCTGTTAGATTCAAGGAGAGAAATACAGTGGCTCTGAATTTCCAAGGTCTTTGTGGGAAAGTGTTCCCTCTCCTGTTCACCCCATGAGGCAGGGGCAAGAGGAAGTGACTACGGCTTCATGTCCAATTTCCTCCTCCTCCTCTTCCTTCTTCCAAAGGCATTCCTGATGGGCCTTTCCCTGCAGAGCATCCAAAATCCTGAGCATCCCTGGGCTTCTCTTCACCCTCTGTCTAATGAGATATATCCCTGCCAACAAAAGAAAATTATCTCTTTAATATAGAGGAGGACATTGGGTTATTTTCAACTGCAGGTTAAAATCTGAATTATATTACCTAACAAGGTAGCATCCTTGAGAAGCCTGTGCCTGGCATATGGCACATCCATCAGCACTGCCATGTCTCCTCCCACCCCATAAATCTGTGTCACAGTTCAAATCCCGAAGTGAAAGCACAATCACGTGCCAAAACACTTACTGAACCTGTTACAGGCCTTAATGAAGAACTGAACCATTTTTGTTTGTTATGGTTGCTAGGTATGTTGCTATGCTCCACACCATACCCCAGATCCCAGTATATTTGTGATCTCTGAGAGTGCATACTGGGGAATTTGTTTAGCCACTACTGCCTTATTTAGTTGTGCTTTTTAAAGAAAGAGCCATTCAGGAGCTTCTCACAAGGGTACCTTTTTCCCTGACAATGCAAACACACGTAAGGGTATTTAAACAGCTGCATGGTTGTTTAAAACACATTTTTGCACCTGCACACATTACAACATAATTAGGAGCTGGGCTTCTATTCTGAAACTGAAAACCCTTTTTTTTGCCTGTTGCCTAGGGAGACAGTGCTGAGCCCCTGAGATGATCACCTACTGATGGGACTAATTAGCCCTAATTAGCCCTAATGGCCCTCCCCATCCCTACCTGAGGCCACCACCTACACTCCTCCCACACTCTCTGGTGCCCTACTTCAGTCCCACAGCTCGAGAAGCATTTGTCTCCAGTTCAGGTTGGTTTCCTGAGTTGACTTTGGACTGTGTGGTGATTTGGACCCACAGTTGAGCTTGGACTGTGATCTCTTGCTCTTCTCCTCTTGCTCAGATACTAGCCAAAACACTGATGGAGAGTCTTCTTTCCTCATGGATGTGAGACTGTGCTTTGCCTCTGTGTAAGGGGGAAAAAAACATAGTGTCTCCCAAATGGGAACCGATGCGGGTGTTCTCTCTTTTTGCTAGGACTGTTGGCACTGGAAAAACAGAGTCATATGTCCTGAAAAGCCCTGTAAGCCAGGAAGACTAGCCTGTAAAGGAAAATAAGTTGATGTAACTTGCTTGGGATTTTCCCAGAAAGGTTTGTCATAGTCCCTCAAAAGACAACATTAAAAGAGAAGTCGTTAAAATTGGTAGAGAACAAGAAACGAGCTTCTCCTGGGACATATGAGCTCCTGAGCCAGCAGAACCAGGGCAGATACAACAGGCCAGTTCCCAGCACATGCAACTCAAGCAGGTGGAAATGTCCACCTTGGCGCCACTGTTGTAAGCAGACGTATAAGGGTAATGGAAGCAATGATGAGCAATGATCTGACAACATTTGCAGCTGATGCTATTTGAGTTGGGAGAAGACCATCCTGAGGTGAAGGTGGTAAACTTGGAGACACAGAAGAGGATGAAATTCACTGAAAATGTGAGCAATGTGCAGTGAAAGGGATGCTGAGAGCTGTTGCCTGTTATTGGATTACAGAGCAGCAGAACAGGGTAATACCAACCAGCCTGCAATATAGGGTGATCCATCTCAAGAAGCAGGTCAGGCCTGCACCAAGTCAAATTTCCCATCATAGAATTATCTGCACAAACTTTACCAGTTTTCGTGTGATTTTTTTTTCCTCATTACTGGCTTCAATAATGCTCCTCAGTATTTTGTTCCATAACTCTATTAAGGATGTTTTAGTGAGGTTTGAATTTTGCCCTTTTCAATAAATAGTCATTGAAACGATGCTAATGAAAGTATATTTTCCTTTAATCCCTTACCATGTTTGCCTATAGTGTTATTCTCGCCTAAATATTTAATACTGGCTCTTATTGCACCCTGACCAACAACCCCTTCTCTAAGCAAGAACTTTATTACCCGGTTCAGCTAACCAGAGTTCTTCTAGCCCCCACATTTTAAATGCTCCCCAGCCTAAGGAAGCATGTGCTGGTGGCCTTTACCGTGACATGGCGACAGGCCTTACAATCACACTGGAGAGGGAATCCCTTGGTTTAATTAGAAATATCGCTCTCGGAGTTCGTGAACGGCCTCGGGCAGGAGGGAGGCAGGCCCCCCTCCGCGGGGGCGGTGATGGAAGCCGCGGCGGCAGCAGCAGCAGGGCGGCGGACCGGCGGCTGAGAGGGAGACTGCGCTCGTCTCTCGCGAGGCGGAAGAGGGGCGGGGGAGCGGGACCAGCCCGGAAGCCCCAAAACGGGCGGCGACCACCACCAGCGGCGGCCATAACGGCCAGCGGGCCACGCACGTGACGCCAACCCG